>OZ012740.1:503510681-504029517 GCA_963859935.3 Lathyrus sativus | reverse complement strand
AGAATTATTACATGGTAGAAATTAAAATGCGGAAAGTAAAGAAAGCGTCGCGACGATCACTTGCGTAAATTACAAATCCCAAAAAATGCGAAATAAAAATAAACCGCGACCATGGCCTCGCGTAAATTACATCCATGGAAATAAACAAGAATAATAATTGCGACGATGGCCTCGCATAATTACAACCCAAAGAAAATAAAATGCGAAAAGTATTGGATTAATACCCAAGGACAAAAGATGAAAATTAAACGGGAATATTAAGCATTTTTATTTTAGTATTTTTTTTAACTAGAAGATTGGAATGAAAGTGTGAAATGTTAGAAATTTAAAAATAAACAATGTTAGAAATGTTAGAAATTTATTAAGAAAAAGTTTGAGTTAAACAGTTAGAGTTTTAATAAAAAGTTAGAAATTTATGATATGAAAAAATTGAAGTGCTAGGATCTTAATTTAAAAAAAGAGTGTTAGAAATTTTAACTTAAAGAAACAATTAGAATTTTAATTACATGAAAGGTAAACTTTAATTTAAAAAGAAATGAGGTGTTGGAAGTTTTATTTTAAAAAAAAGAAGGAAGTTAATTTTAATTTTTAAAAAAAAGAAAAAAAGAGTGGATTTTAATTTTATATAAAAAAAACTAATTTTTTAAAGAAAGAGTTAGAATTGAATTTTTAATTAGAAAATCAAGTTTTATATTTATTTGAAAAAGAGTTAAGAAATCTTAATATTAATTATAACAAAAAGAGTTTTAATTTTTAATTATAACAAAAAGAGAAGTTTTAATCTTAATTATAAAAAATAGAGAGTTTTTAATTTTAATCAAAAAGAAAAATTGTAGAACTAGTTACTACCTTATAATATCATTTTAAGTTAAATAAAAAAATGAGACAAACAAATCATAAATGAAAAAGAAAGAAAAATAGAAAACAACAAAAAATAATAAGAGGAGATAAATTGGGGGAGGGTTACGGTTACAAGTTTTTTGCATGGCCACGATCCCTTCTTCTTTTCCTGCAAAAAAAAACATCAAAAGAAAACATCCGTTAGAAATAAGAGTTGCTCACCTTTCCCCGGTTTGAAGCGGCTTTTCTACGGTGGAGTTCGTTGATGATGAACGATGATGTTTTTTTCAAAAATCTCCCCTATTCTGATAAGTCGCGAGAACGGCCGCCGTTTTTCTCTTTTGTCTCCTTCCCCTGATGACCTGCTCTTGATTTTCTGATGTTGATGAAGTTTCCTCTCATCACTTATGTTTATATAGGTAACAAATTAGGGTAATCTCTAACCTAATGCCCACCTTAAAGGCCCAACTTAAATAATTAGTCAAAACTAAATAAAACAAATTAAAACAAACTTAAAACAAACAAATTAAAACAAACTTAAAACCCTATTTTTTTACTAAACATAATAAAATCTTTTCTAATATTTTTAATTTTATGATTTTTGGATGTTTTTATGAATAATATGGAAAAAAGTGAAAAAATAATATTTCTTAAAAATAATTTAAATTAAATACGAAAATAATAATTAAATAATTAAAAAAACTATTTTTGTTATTTTTTTTTTATGAAAAATAGAAAATTTAGAATAAACATAAAGAAAAAACAAAAAGTGAAGAAGGTAGGAATCGAACTCTCAACCTCTCACACTCACAACTCCTTACACACAGTCTCTTGCCAATTGTGCTATTTTATTTATTCGAAATAAAGTGGCACTAGAAACCATGTAAAGGTAGGACAAATTTGTGGTACTACATGCGTAACCTGTTAATAGTTAGCTGATGCAAAAATGAGATATTATGCGACATGAATTGACTAATCTAAGGGTAAAATTTGGGGTATTACAGTTGCCCCTATTTAAATAGCTTCGCCGAATGATTTGAGCGACGTAGGCTCGAGAAATCATGGTGAAAGGGATTTAAATATAGTTAACCGAAAATTTTGCCCTTAGATGCAGTGATCATGCAAGGCTATGGATAGAACGGGACGAACTATAATGCTGACAATGGCATGAATTTAGTATGATGCGGATGATGGAATGAGAAATGCAAGGCTGCAGACGACACGACGACATAGGGGACAGACGCGACAAGAAACACACTGGGGAAATACGACGCGCTGAGACACAGTACATCACTGGGGAATTCTAAAAATGATAGTCAACTGGTGCGAATGACCAATTGTCACTTTTAGAAAAGGAACGAGATCCTCGAATGGAGATGGTACCTATGAGACGGCCTCCACTGGGGAATCTAAAAATAAAACTGGATCACGTACGATTGTAAGATCGATTACAGAATGCTGGAGCATTGAGCAAGGAATAACATCCAAGCTTCTGTAAACTACCCCTCGTGACAGGATCAAACGGACTTTTCGGGAATCCGTAGCAAATATACAGGGTGAAAAGAACCGGTTGTATGCCAAAATAAATGGACTTTGAGTGGGAAATGCCCTGATAAGCTTCTCGAGGGAGAACTGTCACTTATCGTTGGAAGGGACTTATGTGCAAAAGATGGATAAGCACTCAAATAAAGAGGCTGCTGCTTATCTGATAAATAAATCTTCTCGCATTTAAGGTCGGCGCCTGGAATACGATTCTGATTCTTCTCTTACTGAAGGATAAATAAACTTCTTCATGCTTCAAGATTATGTTCTCCTGAACATGAAAAGGGTAAACTGAACTTCCTCATACTTCAGGATCGTGCTCTCCTGAATATGATTCGGCTCTTTCGGGTAAATGAAATTCTTCATACTTCAGAATCGTGCTCTCCTGAATATGAAAAGGGTAAACTGAACTTCCTCATACTTCAGAATCGTGCTCTCCTGAATATGAAAAGGGTAAACTGAACTTCCTCATACTTCAGAGTCGTGCTCTCCTGAATATGAAACTGGATGACTGAATATACTCATATTTCAGAATCGTGCTCTCCTGAATATGAAATTGGATGACTGAATATACTCATATTTCAGAATCGTGCTCTCCTGAATATGAAACTGGATGACTGACTATACTCATATTTCAGAATCGTGCTCTCCTGAATATGAAATTGGATGACTGAATATACTCATATTTCAGAATCGTGCTCTCCTGAATATGAAATTGGATGACTGAATATACTCATATTTCAGAATCGTGCTCTCCTGAATATGAAACTGGATGACTGAATATACTCATATTTCAGAATCGTGCTTTCCTGAATATGAAACTGGGTACTCGAACTTCCTCATAACTCAGAATCGTGCTCTCCTGAATATGATTCGGTTCCTGAAATTTCTTCATTCTTCAGAATCGTGCTCTCCTGAAAAACGGCCAACTGAACTTCCTCATAACTCAGAATCGTGCTCTCCTGAATATGATTCCGTTCCTTCTTTTACTAAAGGATAAATGAACTTCTCCATAACTCAGAATCGTGCTCTTCTGAATATGATTTCGCTCAAACCTTCTCGTAACTCAAGATCGTGCTCTCCTGAATACGAATTGGTTCGTACCTCAAGACGGCAGGTAAATGGAAGCCCAACTGCTCCATGGAGATGGCCATTTGCTGCGAGTCGTGACGAGGATATGATCGACTTCTTAAGCGAGAAATGTCGTATGCTGATGCTGTAAGATGTAAAGTGTAAAGGGTTGTAACATGTAGGATTGTAAAGTGTTGTACTGATATATTTTCCAGGCGCGAACTGGCGTGTATCTGTAAAGGATTGTAGTTGATTTTCTTGAAAGATAGTGCAAAATAAATGCACGTCCGGGTACAGTGATAAACTTCTCAAGCGAGATAGTCGCGTATCTGCCAATGTATGGTGAAAATTTTAGATGGTGCAAAATAAATGCACGTCCGGTTGGGATTGACGACCGACAAGACTGAGATTCAATCTAGGATCGAGCTAGAAAGAAGACTGGAAATCAAAACTCCATCGAGGGAATGATCTCGAAGGGTAAATATCTAATCCTGGCGAGGAGAGCTAGCTGAAGTAACCGTCATCCACGAGGATCGAGCTCTGTGGGGAAACTGGAAACAAGTAAGCATTTTATGCTTAGGGCTGACAATCTATTTGGAGAGAATGGACAAACCCAGTTACTCGGCGGTAACAACCAAATGATGGTGAAACATAATGAACCTGTAAATGCTACTGCATATGTTGATGCATATGTTAATGTGAATGTATGTTGATGTCTATGTATGTAACTATGCAAGATGTTATGAAATGAGTATGTAATGAGTATGTAATGAATATGCAATGAATATGTAATGAATATGTGATGAAATAGGCATGTGATGCTTATGCCCTTGCGTATGCTGACGAAACAGACTAGAGACAGGACGAGAGACGAAATAAACATCTCGACGGAGATACCCTGCGTTCTCTGCAACCAATACGTCAATCATGGGTAAGAAGGATCAATGGTGGAACCAAATCTGGTTTTAAATGTTCTGAATTCTCTGAGGGAGAAAGTAATCTGCTTGGGTGCACAGTATCACGCCTTCTCATGGGGAGAAGAAAACCTGAGGGACACTTTTGAGTTACCCAAGAAAAAGTTGTCAGCTTATAGTCTCTCTGGGGACTGTGATGAGGCAATAGTTTAGGAGTCTGTTGCAACACTGAGGCTTACTGGGGTATGAAGGCCGCTGTGAGTAAAATCCATCGGGTGCATGAAAAAATTGTGAAATCCCATGGTTTTGATCTTGCAGGACCTTATAGTAGCCGCCATTTGTTTCTTCAAAAACATGGTGCCCCAGGATACTTGCGTTGCGAGGTAGGGTCATCTCAAGAGGATTTTATAGAGAACACCGAGTCCGGTTGCCCCATTGTTCTCAAACTCTTTGAGAGATTTGTCAGGTCTCGACGTAACTGGCACAAATTAATCGTGTTACGACGAAATGTTTGGGAAATAGCTCTTAAGAATGTCAGACTCGCGTTGGTAAGCGAATTGGGAAACTGCCTGCCCCTGTTTAGCAGGATCATCAAGTTCCACGGGTTATGTCCATATGTAAATCTCTAAGATATCAAGCAAAGTCGTCATGCCTGAAATGCCTATCCTGAGCTTGTCAATGTACACATATATTTGTCTTGAATTTTTGTTTTGAAAAAAAGATATCGCAATAACTTGTGACCGAAATCACTAGTCAGGATATAAGTTTTAATTATAATGCCAACATGAATTTTTTTTGAGCATAGCTCGTAGGAGTCAGGAAACGTGATCTTGTCGAGTATGCTTTCAACCGAAGTCCTACTTCAATTAGGTCTTTTAAAGGTTGTATCGTGGCTCGGTTCACGGTTTAAGAAACAAAGGATAAAGGCTCAAAGTTATATTTGTACCCACCCATTCTTCGTGATGTTCTCCAATCCTAATTCAGTTAACCGGATACGAACGCTCATATCTCAAGCGGATTTGCTATGGTTGAGAACTTATCAAGACTTTGGACATGGCAGTCGCTCACCTATTACACGATCTTGTTCTTTACTAGGGACTATTTATTGTACCCTCTTGTTTTGCTTTTATTCCCTAACTTTTGCCTGGACAACGTCTTTTGATCTGACTTTGGAGTCCAGCGGGATGCCCCAGTTTTGCCTAAGTCTCCTTCATAGGTTTTTGACTTAGCGGGCTTTTATTTTTTTGAATATTCCTTTATGCACAAGTTGTGTAAATCTTTTGAAAGGCTCGTGACTGCCCCACTCCTTAGGTAACCGAGGGATAGTCATTGTATTGGACTTCTTAAGATGCTAAGGATAAATTCTCGAAGGTTTGCTCTTCCTTTTTGAGGATCTAAGCGCTCGATCGGTTTAACTGAAACCTACCCTGCCCCAGGTTAGGATGAAGGTTCTTAAAAAGAAAGAAAAACTCCTACTTCAAGGTTCAAAGGGTTGACTAGGGATTAACATCCTTATATCTCCAGTGTTTGGGATTTGAAACAATGCCTTACATCATCAGCGGGTTTCAATCGAAAGCATACGACAAGAAATCTGACGTTTTGGGTTCGTCATCCTCCCCCCAATTCTCCATCAGAACAAGAGATCGGGTAAAGTTGGCATTATGATTTATGAAAACGTTTTTTGAATGAGTGAAACGAATGGATCTATTCAAGACAAACATATGCGTTGCATTAATTAATCAAAGATAAACAAGTTCGTACATGCTAAATATGCTTAATCAAAGAGAAATGCATATAAATAAACAAATGAACTGTCGGAAAAATCCTTCTAAATGTTTATGAAATCTAAGAGCAACAGTTTCCTTTGGCGGAGCCTCAATGGAAAGAACGTCTGGTTTACGATCATTGTGAGTCGTCATGGCTTGCCCCAGTTACGCTGGTCACATCTTCAACAGTTTTCAGTCGTTGCTTCAAAATAATTTTCCCAGATTCTTCGTTGATCATAGTCACGTCATATTTCCAAGGCACAGCTTTAGGATCACTGAAAGGAAACGGACTCGGTCTTCGAATAACTATAGGCTTAGGCTGATTCACTTCAGGGATATACGACCTTGGTATATCGAACACGAGGTTGGCGGAGCCTGCCCCTGATAGATTAAACACTGGTACCTTACCCTTTGATTCAGGCTGATGGAAGACAGGCTCAACCACAGCGACTACATCCTTCTTGGCTTGGCTTGTCACTTGTAAAACACCCTCCTTAATTAACCTCTGAACATCATTCTGAACCAACACACAACCTTTAGTACTGGCTTCACAACTTACACATGCAACGTGGGAAGTATCTACCAAACCAGCTTCAAACAGTTTCGAGTGGAACATCTTGAGAGGAGTCTTAATCTGTTCAACATCAAGGGCATAACCTTCCTCTGAATCAGCACTAATGGCATTGGCACTCTCATGATTAGGAAAAGGGTTCTTCTTAACATTTGGTTGAGGATCCTCAAATGACAAAATCTTCTTTTCCAATAGATCCCTGACAATATTTTTGAGAGCATAACAATTCTCCAGATCATGACCAGGCGCACCCTCATGAAATAAACAATGAGCGGCGGCGTTGTAATTGGCGGGTAGAGGATTAGGAGGCGGACCCAAAGCCCGAGTAGTGATGAGACCCTGCTTGACCAAAGAGGGATACAACTCGGTAAAAGTCATTGGAATCGGCGGACAAGGCTTATACGTTCTTCTATTCGGCATATTTTGGCGAGGAGCCGGACTCTTTAGCTGTTGAGGAGCAGGAGTATTGGGCGCCTGTAGGTAGTTGACAGGAGGCGGATAAACAGGAGGTTGTTGCATAGGTTGATACATGGGAACCTGTTGATTGAAAGAAGGTGTAATAGCTGCCACATAGGGTTGTTGAGCATATTGGACTGGATACCCTTGAGGTTGAGCATAACCTTGCGGATGCCGATAAAAGCGTTCCCTTGGTCTACCAGAGGATATAGCATTAGTCTCACCCTCCTTCTTTTTCTGGGAGCTATACGGAGGTTTCTTCGGCTGATCCTTAGAAGCGCCATGATTATTTGTCATTTTACCACTCTTCATACCCAATTCAATCTTGACACCCACAGCAACGATGTCGGAGAAATTTGAAGTCACACTACCCACCATTCTCTCATAAAATTCTGGACGGACTGGGTCGACAAACCAATCAGCTAACTCTTTCTCGGTCAAAGGAGGTTCTACCTGCGAAGCAGTCTCTCTCCACCTTTGAGCATACTCTTTGAATGACTCAGAATTCTTTTGTGACATACTCAGCAACTGTCTTCTGTCAGGAGCCAGATCCATATTGTACTTGTAGTGTTTGATGAAAGCGTCAGACAAATCTTGAAAACTCTTAACGCGAGACTGGTCTAAAGTTAAATACCACTTGGAAGAAGCACCCTTCAAACTGTCTTGGAAGCAATGAATCATCAGTTTATCATTCTCAACATGGGCAGCCATTTTGCGATAATACATGATCAAATGACTCTTAGGACAGGTGGCACCTTCATAGCGATCAAAGTTCGGAGTTTTGAACTTCGGGGGAATAACCAAACCTGAGACCAAACAAACATCCCTTGCGGCAGTCCCAAAAATTTGATCACCCTCTACCTTTTTCAATCTCTGGACGATAGTGTTTACTTCCTCACGAAGCTTATCATGTTTCTCATAATCCTCAACATTCTCATCAAGATTATCAAAAGCTGTCTCATTGAAGTACGGTTGCGCACGAGTGTGTACAACAGGTGGTGCAAAGATAGGAGCCCCCCTAGAAACTTCAGAAAACAAAGGCACGGCTTGCTGAACAGGTTGATTAATCGGAACAGTGGCTTGAGGAGGCACAAAACCCGGAGCAAGACCATAAGGTGGGTCCCTTGCTACGGTCACACTTGGTGGAGGGTCCACAGTAACGCCGGTAATCTCGGAAACAACAGTGGGCTGGGTATCCATCTTAGCATTCATGACATGTAACAATTCCATCATACGCCCCATACCCCCTCGAAGGTCTTCAAGTTCATTGCTAAGGCGATCAATCTCTTTTGCCTGATCCTCCATTCTTTTCCGAGTTTGAGCTCTGGTGTTGTACTGGTGCCGAGAACTCAGGGTGACGAAACTGGAAGGTGAGAGAACCGAGTGTGAGAAATCGGGAGACACATGCAATGCAAAAAAGTAAATGATGCTAAAATGTGGATGAAGATGAAGATTTCATGGAATTCAAAACATTTACTAATGTCGTGGGGTACCAAGGAAATCTTTTTTTTCTTGTTTTTTCATTTTATATATTTTTTTTTATGGTATCCCGCGATATCCATAAATGATGTTTGAACTCCAAGAAATATAATGCGATGAGATGCTTTATGGATGCAATGCATGAAAACACACAAAGTCCTAGGTTAAAGGCTTGCATGAGGTTCAAAGGCAAGTACCCTCCCCTGAAGTTAGATGGTTCATCCTGTCCTACAAAAGTAACCAGGTTCTAAGGGATCTCAATATCATTGATCCTTCACAAGGGTGGTTGTTCAGAAGGCAACTTACTTGCCAACCAAAACCTTCCAAGTTTAAGATCTCAATGAGCGTAGTATCGAGTGTCAACCAACTTTAGTCTGCACCAAAGCCGGTTACCTCACTACTTTCTAAAGGCCAAGATGAGTTAACTAGGGTTCTAAAAGTCAGTTAGTGCGTTGACTACATATGGCAGCCTCAATATTATCCTCAACTTGACTTAAGGAATATAAGCACCAACCAAGAAGTCGCACTAACTATGGCCACCAGATCAACCGTATCGATATACGTCGTACAGTTTCCTTGGTCTATTGCCATTTACCTAAGGTACACTAGATCCGGGTTAGGACCTATCTCACAGCACAAGGAACAGTCCCACAATCAAAGCGCAAATATATACATGCAAATGAATAATAACACAGATAGTAATAAATATGAACAAGTTAGGGATAACCCTCAAAAGTTTAGCAAGTCCCCAGTGAAGTCGCCATTTTCTGTTGCGGTGGAAATAGGATATCAAATATTAATTAATTTGAATCACAATTCAGTTCACAACCGCTCTTTGATTTATCCGAAGGAAAAGGTCAAAAGAGGGAAAACCTATTTTGCATCATAAACACAATGCGGGGAAAGATCTAGGGTTCGGGGGTTGGTTAAATTTAGGGAAGGTATTAGCACCCTAAACTTCTGTAGTACTCTACAGGAACCTTTTGTTCAGATGTTTACTATTTGCTTTATTATTCTTAAGGTATATGTACAAAGGATTAAAAGTGAGAAAAGAGACCTAAGGGGTTAATTCTAAGTTTACTCGGCAAGACGTCGCATCTTGTGCCTACGTATCCTGGATAGGGAATGGAATCAGAGTAATCGTAGTTCCCCTCAAAAGGGAGGTTAGAAACGTCTTGACTGTGGTCAAGGTTTCAATGGGGAATAAACGTATCTTAAGGACACGCTTACGTGGAGTCTTTGAAACTCCAATTTCTATGTTGAATTTGTTAATTGAATTAAGGTTAAATTAGGGATTCCACGGCGGGAAACCCTAAACAGAGCACGACGGCTCTTTGACCTAAAAGCTAGGGTGAAGGGCGTTTTTGTCCACGGCGGGACACCTAGGTTATTAGGGTTTGAAACGGTCAAAAAATTAGGGTTATTGACTCGGCGGTCAAACGGGTAAACCTAATTCCTTCGGAAAGATTCTAACGGTAAAACATGCAAGCAACAGAATTATTACATGGTAGAAATTAAAATGCGGAAAGTAAAGAAAGCGTCGCGACGATCACTTGCGTAAATTACAAATCCCAAAAAATGCGAAATAAAAATAAACCGCGACCATGGCCTCGCGTAAATTACATCCATGGAAATAAACAAGAATAATAATTGCGACGATGGCCTCGCATAATTACAACCCAAAGAAAATAAAATGCGAAAAGTATTGGATTAATACCCAAGGACAAAAGATGAAAATTAAACGGGAATATTAAGCATTTTTATTTTAGTATTTTTTTTAACTAGAAGATTGGAATGAAAGTGTGAAATGTTAGAAATTTAAAAATAAACAATGTTAGAAATGTTAGAAATTTATTAAGAAAAAGTTTGAGTTAAACAGTTAGAGTTTTAATAAAAAGTTAGAAATTTATGATATGAAAAAATTGAAGTGCTAGGATCTTAATTTAAAAAAAGAGTGTTAGAAATTTTAACTTAAAGAAACAATTAGAATTTTAATTACATGAAAGGTAAACTTTAATTTAAAAAGAAATGAGGTGTTGGAAGTTTTATTTTAAAAAAAAGAAGGAAGTTAATTTTAATTTTTAAAAAAAAGAAAAAAAGAGTGGATTTTAATTTTATATAAAAAAACTAATTTTTTAAAGAAAGAGTTAGAATTGAATTTTTAATTAGAAAATCAAGTTTTATATTTATTTGAAAAAGAGTTAAGAAATCTTAATATTAATTATAACAAAAAGAGTTTTAATTTTTAATTATAACAAAAAGAGAAGTTTTAATCTTAATTATAAAAAATAGAGAATTTTTAATTTTAATCAAAAAGAAAAATTGTAGAACTAGTTACTACCTTATAATATCATTTTAAGTTAAATAAAAAAATGAGACAAACAAATCATAAATGAAAAAGAAAGAAAAATAGAAAACAACAAAAAATAATAAGAGGAGATAAATTGGGGGAGGGTTACGGTTACAAGTTTTTTGCATGGCCACGATCCCTTCTTCTTTTCCTGCAAAAAAAAACATCAAAAGAAAACATCCGTTAGAAATAAGAGTTGCTCACCTTTCCCCGGTTTGAAGCGGCTTTTCTACGGTGGAGTTCGTTGATGATGAACGATGATGTTTTTTTCAAAAATCTCCCCTATTCTGATAAGTCGCGAGAACGGCCGCCGTTTTTCTCTTTTGTCTCCTTCCCCTGATGACCTGCTCTTGATTTTCTGATGTTGATGAAGTTTCCTCTCATCACTTATGTTTATATAGGTAACAAATTAGGGTAATCTCTAACCTAATGCCCACCTTAAAGGCCCAACTTAAATAATTAGTCAAAACTAAATAAAACAAATTAAAACAAACTTAAAACAAACAAATTAAAACAAACTTAAAACCCTATTTTTTTACTAAACATAATAAAATCTTTTCTAATATTTTTAATTTTATGATTTTTGGATGTTTTTATGAATAATATGGAAAAAAGTGAAAAAATAATATTTCTTAAAAATAATTTAAATTAAATACGAAAATAATAATTAAATAATTAAAAAAACTATTTTTGTTATTTTTTTTTTATGAAAAATAGAAAATTTAGAATAAACATAAAGAAAAAACAAAAAGTGAAGAAGGTAGGAATCGAACTCTCAACCTCTCACACTCACAACTCCTTACACACAGTCTCTTGCCAATTGTGCTATTTTATTTATTCGAAATAAAGTGGCACTAGAAACCATGTAAAGGTAGGACAAATTTGTGGTACTACATGCGTAACCTGTTAATAGTTAGCTGATGCAAAAATGAGATATTATGCGACATGAATTGACTAATCTAAGGGTAAAATTTGGGGTATTACAGAAAGCAAATGTGCTCTTGTGTATGGTCAAATGAACGAGCCACCTGGTTCTCGTGCTCATGTTGGACTTACTGGACTCACTGTCGCTGAACACTTCCGTGATGCTGAAGGACAGGATGTGCGTCTTTTCATTGACAACATTTTCCGCTTTACTCAAGTATGGACAAGTTATCTACTCTAAGATATCTTCTATATCTCAATTGATATTCATAACATGACATATAATGCATGATGCATTTGCAGGCAAACTCAGAGGTGTTTGCTTTGGTTGGTCGTATCCCATCTGTTGTTGGTTACCAACCAACATTGCTCTTCTGTCCGGTGCTTTGAATGCACCGATGATTTTTACCGGCCACTCACTTGGTCGAGATAAGTTGGAACAATTTTTAAAGCAAGGCCGGTTATCAAGTGATGAAATAAACTTAACTTACAAGATCATGCGTAGGATAGAAGCTGAAGAATTAGCCCTTGATGGTACTGAAATTGTCATAACAAGCACTAGACAGGAAATAGAAGAACAATGGCGCTTGTATAATGGTTTTGATCCATTAGTCTGCCTTTATTTTGAACTAAGTAATTTATAGCTGGCTAGAGGTAAAACATCATTTTGATATTGATATACATTAGAAATTTGTATTGACTATTGAGAGATAGTAAGTTCATTTTTCTCGTTTGGTTACTTATTTTGAGTCTTTTTAACCTGACACTTGAAGCACAACGTCTTGCTACTTAGTTTTTACTTGATAGGGTTATCCATGAATAAATTATCTATTTTTTACTTTTTATTTTCATTTTATTTTGACTTGGGATGAGACCTAGAGTTTTGTTTTCAAATATTGGTATGGCTTTCTAGTTTGTTTAGGAACATAATAGCTTTATTTTATATGTGTGAATATCATAAATATTGATGATTGCCATTAATGTAACCACATAATTTCAATAAATTATAATTTAGTATAAGCCCGTTGTACATATTATTTCAAACATTGTGTCCAACCACTATTTCAATAAATTAATGGAATTTCTAGGTCAAAAGGAAAAATAGTCATTTTACAAAAAATGGTACTTCATTCATTTCATAATGGAATTCCTTATCCTTTTGAGATTAAAAAAGATATACGGGAAACTACTTAGACCTAACCTATAGAGTTATGGGAAAAAAAGCTAATGTGGTATTTAAGTGATGCAAGGGCATTTAGGAAATTTCACATGCTTTAAGTGAAGGGGGAAAACGGCCTTTTGGCATTGGTATTATATAGGTGGCTTTCTCTCTAGAAGAAAATAATTCTTCCTCCATCCTCACCATTTCTCTTTTCTTGTCCACTGTTTATCCCCCTTTATCCACATTCCTCCATAATACTCATCAAATAATTAAATGAAATCAAGCAAGATTTAGATAAGATTAAGTGGATGCTATTGGCAAGAATGAGAAATTCAATTGATCATCTTGCATGTTTTAGAAAAGAGGTTTTTGATCACTCAAATGGAGAAGGTTCATCTCATCATCATTAGATTTTTTAAGGTGAGTTTCCTCTCCCTTACGCTATGATTATTGCCAAGAACACCAACTTAGGTCATGCATGTGGTAGTGAATCTTTTGAGTTCCCTAATTGATGAGTATGTGTTAGCATTTAGGAATTGATTGCTTGAAATGCTAATAAATTGATATAAATTCCATATGGTTTTTGTCGTGGAAATGTTATTTTCTGGTTTGATGTCTTGTTGAGTCGATTCAAAAAGGGTTAGAATTAGATCATAAAATATTTCAATCGATTGATTCAGGAGAGTTACCTAGCGAAAGGTTTATAGAGGATGTTGGTGTCACCATGTGCAATGTGCAATGTTAGATGACATGCTCAGATAAGCACAAGGCAGTGAACTCATAGTCATTGTGAATCTGACCTATGATATAAGGGAGTCGTGTGAGTGATGCATGTACATCTCAGACCAATGTCTTTTGTTTTTATTTATTTAAATTCTAGAAAATCATAATATATACCATAATGTATATGCAACCATTGAAGTCATATTTGCTTTTCTATTTTTTGGTATTTCTTGTTTATTTTTTAAAGCATATACATGCATAATATTTTGCTCCTATTATTTTTAAATATAAGGAATGGTATTCTAATTAATAAATTATTTCAAATACTTATTTTATTTTCTTAATTTAAATATAAAACATTTTAAATAGCATAAATTTAAATGTAATATTGTGTCTAGTTTTCTAACTTCGAATTTTTCACCCAAATAACCATCTTTCCACACAAATATTTCCAATCTACCCATCATTTCAATTTATTTTCCAATCTACCCTAGTTTGGATTTTTTTTTTATTTTTTTTACAAGGGGGCGCCATGGGGGATGGAGTCTCCCTTATAACTTGTATGGGGGCGCCATGGGGGTTGGAGCCACCCTACAAATTATAAAGGGGGCGCCATACCCATTGGAGCCTCCCTTAAACGAAAATTAAAAAATATTTTTAATGTTTAATTAATTTAAAAATATTAAATAAATAATTTTTAATAAATTAAAATTTTTTTAAAAATAATAATTTTGTAAATAAATAATAATAATTAGTATTTTCATATTTTTAACAATTTATAAATAAATAATAATTAATATTTTCATTGATAAATTCTAAACAACAAATAAAAATTAATTTGAATTAAATAAGTTTAATCACATACAAATGGCTACATTTGAAAGATCTTGTACACTAATTTCTACGACTCGGTCGATTTAAATGTCCGCCTGTACCGCATCCTCGATTACGCACGTTTCTTGGTGGTCTTTGTGGTGGAGTCGGGTCCACTGTGTCGTCATCAAGCATTTGCATCACTTCGGCCCATGCAGACGGATCCATATCCGTTAAGTCATCCAAATCAAAAGAGTTGCCCATGCCTTCATAGTTAGTTTGGGGTGGTTGGCTAGACGAGGCAATGTCAGGACGATAGCCTGCCTGATCGTAGGGTGGGATGGGTGTAAATGATTGGGTGGGTATTGGTTGATTGGGTGTTTGAAACTGGGAGTATGTGTGGTATTGTGGTGGATGTTGTTGGTATTCGGATTGTGAATGAGTTTGTGTGAATGGAGTGAATTGGTTAGGAGTATGTTCATATGGCTGTGATTGCGTGAGTGGGGGTTGGAAATAGGGTTGAGTTGGGGGTTGGAAATGGGGTTGGGATGGCGGTTGGAAATAGTATTGGGTTGATGGTTGGCATTGAGGTTGGGTTGGCGGTTGGAAATAAGGCTGGGTTGGTTGTTGGGGCCTTGATGATGAATCTTGTTGGCGTGGGTCATTAAGATGCCTTGGATGTGAAATGAAACCAATTGATACAGACTTATACCAAGTCATGTATTGTATAGATTGTTTCATCTCGTATGGAAACACATTGTCGGACAAAACATAGTTGGTGCGATGCCTCCATTCACGACACTCGTGTTTTGCATACTTGGTCCACGGATTATATTCTCATTGATCGGAGACTTTACCGTTGTGATATTTGTCTGGTATGCACTTTGGGGGACATGGAATATCTTGAAGCATTCCAAATTGAAGTTTCACACGATCACTGTTGTGCATTTCAACGGTGGTGAAGTTGATAATGGGCACCTTTGCACTCCACACCGCAGAATCTTGTCGTTCAACTTGATGAAATGCTTCTAGACCAAGATACGGCCGCCAAATGAACTGAAGGATGAAAAAAAAAGTTTAGTATTTTCTAATAATATTTAAGAAGAGTATAACATTAATAGGTAGGTGAGTGAGTTTACATCTTCTTGCGCCAAGTGATCAATAAGATTGCGGTACTGCGTTATACTGAAGTGGGGACAATTGTCATAATTCATTCCAAGCGAAGACCACCTACAAATCGAAAACAATAAAATTTATTAATAATATGCTTAATAAATAAAACACTTTGATAGATGAATGAGAATTGGAAAAAATAATTACCTTCTAGCGAATGGGAATTCAAACTGATTTTGTTGGATAGGTGCTAGATTGGTCATTCTTGACCAACCCCAAGATTGTAGAAGAACACCACATCCGGTCCAATTTCCGGTATTGGCTATTGAGTTATGACATAAAGAATGATATAGGTGCGCTAGTGTAGCGGACCCCCAACTATATTGTTTTATTTTATCTACGTCATCTAATAAAGGTAAGTACATAGAGTGAACGACGCTTCCACTTGTATCCGAACATAAAAATAACCCTATTAATAGCATTATATAAATTCGGGTTTTTCTAATTTTTAGAATTTCAGTAGAATCGGGGGTTAATGTCAATTCTCTATAAATTTTTTTGAGCCATGACATTAAAAGTTTTTGTCCCCTCAAATCTCGTGGGGTTGGTTCAACCCCCAAGAGTTCTCTTATGAAATCACCGGTAGGATTGGTTTTACCGTTAACCGCCTTACCATGAATGGGTAAACCCAATAACATGTATGTGTCCTCGAGTGTAACCGCACATTCACCTATTGGAAGATGAAATGTGTGCGTCTCGGGTCGCCACCTTTCTTGCAAAGCCAAAATAAATTTAGAATCAATGAGATAATTTGTTATCTTAACGACCTCTCCAAAACCTGCTCGCTCCAAAAAAGGTTGAATCAACGGATCATGTGGGAAATATTTATGCCCACGAGTACGAAATTCATGAGTATCCTACAAAAAAAATAAAACATATCATTAGAACATTGTATTTGTTACAAAAAAAAATAAAACATGTCATTAGAACATGCCCACGAGGATGAATTCTTACACATGTCCTACTGCATGCATGCATAAAGTAACTTCTTTTACACGTGTCACAGGGGCTCCATCCCCCACGGCGCCCCCCTTGTAACTTAAAGAAGGGGCTCCATCCCACACGGCGCCCCCCTTATAACTTAAAGAAGGGGCTCCATCCCCCACGGCGCCCCCCTTATATGTTTTAATAATATTTAATTCGTGGGATTTTAATATATATGTATACATTCAAGCAAAAGATAGTATACATCCCTTAAACTATCATTCAACCATGTCTAGAACATCCAATTACATTGTTCATGCCCATTATAATGGAGAGACTTTCATTTCTGAGAATTCCGGTTTCGGGTTTTAAAATACTGATCTTACCCGATTAACCATGAGTAGAAAAGCAAATTTTGTGCATTTCAAAGAGCGCATACAATCGAAGATTTTGTCTGGTCAAATCTCCCAGATCATTTACAAAAGTCCTGTTTTTTTTGATAACAATGAGGTCAAGTATTTTCAAGAGAAAATACTTGACAACAGCGATGTTGATCAAATGTTCGATAGTCACGAACAATCTGGCCTCGACTATATCGAGGTTTATCTGTTACTCTGCCAAACTGAACATGAGGTTGGTGAAACAACGGATATAGATGAAATTGATGTTGTGGACGAGGAGGAAGAAGATCCAGAGACCATGGTTGATCAAATGGTTAATTTGTTCGGGAGCGGGGACTACACTGCAATGACTCCCCTGCAAGACATAGATGAAGAGGCCCTACCATTAAATCAAGTGTATTGTCCTCCTCAACACATGACGAACTTGCAATGCAGTGGCGAAGATACTTCCTCAGATTATTTCTACAATCCTTCTCAACAAATTGAAAGTGTCTTGAAAGTCGGAAACCAGTACCGCACGAAAGAGGAATGCATGAAAGCCATAAGAAAGTTTCATATGGATAACTTTGTTGATTTTTACATCAATCGGAATGACTCAAAACGCTATGTCGTAGTTTGTCGTAACGCAAGTTGCAAGTTTCGGTTAGCAGCGTCCTATCGGAAAAGAAGTGATTGTTGGGAGATAGGTTCGATGGATCCACCTCATAGTTGCACAACCAACATCAATCGGCAAGATCATGGAAAACTAAGCTCTCAATTGATATCCCAAGAGATTTTGCATCTTGTGGGCGCGGATCCATCTGTGAAGGTCAGCACAATTATCTCTCATGTTGTTGCACCACAACCCAACTTATGTCTGATTTCTGACAGACATGCTTCTATTGTGAGCGCCTACAACAATCCTGCTAATGGTTGGCACAACCCTCCTTCTGTCCATGTCTTCTGCATAAGACACATTGCTCAAAATTTTATGCGGGACATTAAAGACAGAAACCTCCGTAAAAAAGTTGTGAACGCTGCGTATGCCTTAAACCAACCATCATTCATGTATTACCGAGAAGAAATAAGGTTGTCAAGCGCGGAAGCATTAAGGTGGGTGGATAATATTCCAGTCGAGAAATGGACTAGGTCATTTGATGGAGGGTGTAGATGGGGTCACATGACCACAAATCTTGTAGAATCCCTAAAGGACGTATTTAAGGGAACTAGGAACCTCCCCATCACAGCGTTGATAAGGGCAACGTATTACAGATTGGGGTCACTATTTGCAGCAAGAGGCAAAAAATGGAGCGCTGTACTGCAATCAGGGCAAATATTCAGCGAATCAAGCATGAAGTATATGAGGGATGAAACTTCTAAGGCGGCCTCACATCGAGTTAGACCATTTGATCGTCACGATTACAGCTTCATTGTTGATGAGACAATGGATCACAACGAGGGTCGGCCAATGGGACACTACAGGGTGGAACTTCATAAAAATTGGTGCGACTGCGGAAAGTTTCAAACCTTCCGCATGCCTTGTTCACATGTCATTGTCGCATGTTCAACTGCTCGTCAGGATCCATTCTTGCAGCTATAAGAAGTTTACAAGGTCGTCAACTTATTCGGTATCTACAGTAGCAGTTTTCCAGTGGTAGCTAGTGAGGACTACTGGCCAACCTATCATGGAGACACAATCTACCACAATGAAAATATGAGAAGAAACAAAAAGGGCCGCCCCAAAAGCACCCGAATCACAACTGAAATGGATACAGCTGAGAAAATGGAAAGACTGTGCGGAATATGTCGTCTTCCAGGGCATACGAGGAAAAACTGTCCAAATGTTGGAACAAGTTCTAGGTAGATTTAATTTGGTCTTTAAAATTTGTGTAATCCTGCAATTTAATATTTATATCAACTTTTCATTACCACAAAACCGAATTGAATTACTTCTACAGCATAAAACGCAAATCATTAAAATACAACGATTATTACAACATAACCTAAGATATAACAACAATCAAAGTAATATCATCAGTTCCGAACATCATAGACCTAACTTCGTTGTCATCTCTAATTCGCACCCAGTCACGCCGTATGTTTCCGTCTTCAACAGAGAAGTACGAGACAAGTCTTTCAATACTCCTGATTCTTTGACCATTTGGAATGTCTCCTTCTAGCCACCGATTCAAATTTCTTCGTAGTTGTTCTAAACTCTGAATGTTCCAAAACAACATTCTTATCGGAGGCTTCGTCGGAGAAAAAATTACATGCCCATATCTTCTAAGGAACATGACTCACTCTTCTAAATTTGGATGAAACAATGTTAGCAACATGTCTACCTATTTATAAAAAAAATTTTGGAAAACCATAATATAATATTTTAATTATATTCATTATAATATATTTAAAAAATTAATTTCGTTTACAAGGAGGCTCCATAGGGGATGGCGCCCCCCTTTAGGGCATTTAAGGGAGGCTCCAATGGGTATAGGCCCCTTTTATAATTTGTAGGGTGGCTCCAACCCCCATGGCGCCCCCATACAAGTTATAAGGGAGGCTCCATCCCCCATGGCGCCCCCTTGTAAAAAAAATTAAAAAAAAAAACCAAACTAGGGTAGATTGGAAAATAAATTGGAATGATGGGTAGATTGGAAATATTTGTATGGAAAGATGGTTATTTGGGTAAAAAATTCTCTAACTTCGTCCTGATCATTACTTATATAAATCGGTGTTCAAGCTTTATATTTTTTTAATATGGTGTTTTTAACAAAATTTGTCATTTGAGAAAGGTTGATAACTAGAAAATAAAATATCAATTTCAATACGATGTTCTTGAAAGACGACCAATCCATATCATCCAAGTTTTAGGAAAAAACATATGGAATATTATAGCATATTAATGTGTACTACTAATTTATACTTTTGGATCGGAACGGAACTATAAAGGAACATTTTCAAATTTCATGTTGTATATATTCCGGATCTTCTTAACGTGGCTTTAAAAAGCTAGATAGAAAATTCGTAACATGTCATTTATATGAAAAATGTTCAATTTATGACCAGTTGCATGTGATTAGTGGGTTCAGAACCATTTGTTCAATTCATGGATTCGAAAGATAAAATGTTAAAGCATGTTAAATATTCTTACACGATCTATCAACTTTTAGTTATCGAAGAACACGAGATGCCAATAAATATACACAAAGGATCTTAATCCGGCATGAAAAGAAATTAAGATATTTGGTGATTTTCTTTAACCCAAAATTCTGTTCGCAAAATGTAAAAAAAGAAATATAGATTTTATAAATAATGAATAGCATTGTTAAAATAAAACAGACTATCTTCAACTTTGTCTTAGTAATATTCAGTTGCTGGAAACAGAAAGTTGATTCGAATAGGTCAAAAACACTTTAATTTTATTTTTTTTATAAGCAAATGAATTAAACGGTACAAAGAGTATACAATTTAGGGATATAATCGAAAACAAACAAAACATACAACTGGACGCCCAAAACAAACTAACCTAAACCCGATGTCGGAGTGACACACCACTCCGACCAAGATAAATTACAACGTAGTTTAAGCACCGCCATAAACCAATCCCACATGCCACAACAAAAGTTTGATCATACCCAACCCATCAAACTTGACCAACAATCAACCCTAAACAAGGATAGAATTTCTACACGCCCAAATAGTCCAACAAATCGCCAAGTCGAAAATCCACCCGGAATCCACCTTTAGACTAACTTTCATCGAAATCTCAAGAGCTTGAATGTGATCGATATGAGATAAGGGAACTAATGGCCTAACAATCTGCAACCAATCATACAAAAGACTCCATCAAACCTCCGAAACCGCACAACCTTCAAAAAGATGATCTGAAATCTCACTTACGCCACCACACAGAGGACACACAAAGTCAGCGGCGGCTGAAAAAGCTGTAAAAGACCTCCTAGAGGCAAATTTTATTTCGGAAGCCCGATATTCAACCTGGTTGTCCAATGTTGTACTCGTTAAAAAGAATAATGGAAAATGGCGCATGTGTGTTGACTATACCGATCTCAACCGGGCATGTCCTAAGGACGCCTACCCTTTCTCCAACATCGACAAACTCGTCGACAACTCCGCGGGCTTTAGGCTCCTGTCCTTCATGGACGCATACTCGGGGTACAATCAAATCCCGATAGCCGAGCACGACAAACAGAGCACGACCTTCATGACGGCGTCAGACAACTATTACTACAACTTAATGCCCTTTGGCCTAAAGAACGTTGGCGCCACGTACCAACGAATGATGAACAAAGTCTTCCGGGGCGAAATAGGTGACATGCTCGAAGTGTACATGGACGACATGATCGTCAAATCCTACACGGAAGCCGACCACACGGCCCATCTCAGGAAGGTCTTCGACACCGCGAGGACATGCCGAATGCGCTTCAACCCGGAGAAATGCACCTTCGGTGTCCGCGCAGGAAAATTCCTCGGCTACTACCTGACCGAGCGTGGGATCGAGGCAAATCCGGACAAATGCCACGCCTTTTCAAAAATCACCACACCCACCATGAAGAAGTCCATCCAATCCCTTAACGACGTGCTCGCCTCACTTTCCCGGTTCACCGCCAAGTCCGCACAGCACACCCTTCCCTTCTTCAAACTACTCAGGAAGGAGACCACGTTCGAATGGACAGAGGAATGCGAGCAAGCCCTCCATCACCTCAAACGCGTCCTATCCGAACCACCAGTGCTGACACGTCCCGTGACGGGCGAAAGCCTATACCTGTATCTGGCCGTAGCTAACGAGGCCGTCAGCGCCGCTCTCATCAGAGAAACCGAAGAGGGGCAAAAGCCAATCTACTTCACAAGCAAAGCCCTCCACGGTCCCAAGGTCTGGTACCAGCTGATCGAAAAAGTCGCCCTAGCCCTCATCACCGCCGCACGACGGCTCCGACATTACTTCTTAGCACACACCATCGTGCTCCGTACCGACCAACCCATCCGCCAGCTCCTCGGCCGGCCCGACATGGCGGGACGCATGCTGAAATGGTCGCTAGAGCTATCTGAGTTCGACATCATCTACGAAGGTCGGAAAGCCATCAAAGCCCAAGCCCTGGCCGATTTTGTTGCCGAGATGACCTCCTCACCTGACCATACCACGGGGAGCCACATATGGAGCATTTTCGTGGACGGCTCCTCCAACTCCACGGGCAGCTGAGCAGGCATCATCCTCGACAACGAAGAGGGCATCCTCATCGAGGTCTCCCTCACGCTGGCTTTCTCGACGACTAACAACCAAGCCGAGTACGAAGCGTTCCTGGTCGGACTTCGCCTGGCATCAGACCTCGAGGCCAAAGAAATCAAAATCTATACAGATTCCCAGCTGGTTGTCTCGCAAGTACGAGGAGAATATCAAGCGAAAAACAACAACCTCGTCGAATACTTAGCACTTATCACCGGAAAAATGCAAAGATTCGACTCCACGGAGATTCAGCACGTCCCGCGCGAGCAAAACACCCGAGCCGATATTCTCTCAAAATTGGCGAGCACCAAAAAGCAAGGAGGCTATAAGTCGGTCATCCAAGAAGTCCTATCGCAACCGAGCACCAAAACAGCCACCGTCCCGCTCGACATCAACGCAATAGGAGAAACCGACTGTTGGATGACACCGCTACACACCTACCTCAGCACAGGCCGCCTACCAACCGACCCTAAAGAGGCAAGCGCGATTGAATGTCGAGCCTGCTCGTACGTCCTCCTCGAGGGCAAGCTATATCGCAGAGGCTTCACGATCCCACTCCCCAAATGCATCGACAACTCCCAGGCCGCATCCGTCCTAGAGGAAATCCACTAGGGCATCAACGCGCAGCACCTCAGAGGACGATCCCTGGCGAGAAAGGCCCTACGAGCAGGATACTACTGGCCCTCGATGCAAACAGACGCGAGGGAGTACGTCAAACGATGTGACAAATGTCAAAGACACGGGGACATGCACCTCGCTCCACTGACCGAACTCAAATCCCTCTCCTCCCCGTGGCCATTCGCTTGGTAGGGGTTGGACATCCTCGGCCCCTTCACCCTAGGCTCCTATCAGAACAAGTATCTCATCATGGACGTGGACTACTTCACCAAATGGATCGAGCCCGAAGCCCTGGCCAAAATCACGGCCCACAACATACTCCAATTTTACAAACGAAACATCCTCGCGAGATTCGGAGTCCCGCTCGCCATCGTCACCGACAACGGCACGCAATTCACGGATAAAAACTCCCGCGACTTCGTCACCAAACTCGGAACTAAACACCATTTCACCTCGGTCGAACATCCCCAGACAAACGGCCAGGCAGAATCTGCGAACAGGGTCATACTCAGGGGACTAAAACGACGACTCGGCGACACAAAAAGGGCATGGGTCGAGGAACTCCACAGCGTCCTCTGGGCGTACCGAACTACGCCCCACTCAACCATGGGGGAAACCCCATTCCGCCTCACGTATGGAACCGAAGCAGTGATCCCGGTCGAAATAAACGAGCCGTCCAGACGAACTGAAGCTCCCCTCGACACCGATAATAACGACGATGCCCTACGAGAGGAGCTCGACCTTGTCGAGGAGATTCGATCAGGAGCAGCCCTTCGGGAAGCCCGGCTGAAACAACAAGTGGCACTTCGCCACGACAACAAAGTCCTAAAACGCGATTTCCAAATCGACGACTTAGTCTTACACAGAATCAGAAAGACTCACACGAGGGCAAACTAGCTGCAAATTGGGAAGGTCCCTACCGTGTCCGCGACAAGACAGAGCATGGGGCCTACTACCTCGAAAACCTGCATGGGGAACCACTAGCTCGACCTTGGAATGTCGAGAAACTTAAGCGATACTACAGTTAAAACATTGCCCGCGACGTCCAGCCGTCGCGACCACTGGGGGGCGACATGCTACCACCGCACCTCCTCGCGTCTCCTAAAGACCAGAACAAAAGCAAGCCCTGCCTCTTGTGTGCGCGGGCAGAAGGCCTTGCACGGTGGGGAACACCTCGATCGAGATCCCCCACCGCCGTACCAACACCGGTAGAACGCCCAGCTCGCGATGGGACGTTCACGCCACGGGGAGAACTATCTCCGATCTGGTCAGGCAACAAAGCCGACCAGCCGGCCAGTTCCACACACTGCCGGAAACAATCGTCGTCGAGCTATCACCCTGGACAGACCCAAAGGCATACTAAACATGCATTTCAAACATACATACATTTCGAGCATACAAACATGCAGAAATAAAACGAGCATAAACAAACATGCAAAGAACGAAATCGAGCGCACACTTAGAAAATTCTCAGAAATATATTAATCAAAAGCGGGCACCAGCCCAGTAGTAAATATTACATGAACAAGGGCACGCATGCCCGACAAAGAAAACAAGAAAATTACAAAACATCGATGCGCAGGCCAGGAAACTACGAGCACGCAGGCCGGGAAACCTACACATCCTCGCCCTTCTGCTCAGCATCCACGGGGACAACGTCGGGAACGACGAGCTCTGGGTCGACCATCTTCCCGTCAACGATCTCATGATACGGACCAATCCCGTCCACGACCAGAACAGCGCCAGGGTTGACGATTTGGACCTGCACAACAACACTCTTGAACCCGACCTCAACAGCGTCCAGGTAATCGCTCTCCAGCACCCGAATCTGGGCGATCAAATCAGCACGCGTAATCATCCGCCGATCTTCCTCAGTCTCATCCTCGGCCGGACGAAGAGCGATGTCCAGAACTTCTAGGAGAACTGTCAGCGCTTGCACATCGGCCGCAGCCGCCCCCAATTTCTCCTCGACCGACGTCACATTCTCCTCGGCGCCTTCCGCCCGCTTGCACTGATCGACAGCATCTTTTTGACTCTTCTCCAACTCCTCGGTGAGTTTGTCCAGGCGCGAATGCATGAAGGTAAGAACCCCCCGCAACTTGGTCAGCTCAGCAGCAGAGCATCCATCCTCGTTCAGGACCATAGCCGTAGTAAAGGTCCGCATCATCGCGGCCAAATCCTCCGCCAAGATGCAACAGCGAGACTCTCGGTCGGCATCCCAGACAACCTTCACTTCGCCGGCAGAGATAGTAGGGGACCGGGCCCCGTGAAAATAACCCGGGTGTTGGTGGCACGGAGGGACGACGTAACCCTCTTCGGACGAACCAGTCGTCAAATCAATCAGGCCACTGGGCTCCTCGGTCCTTGGCCTCTTCGCAGTTTCTTGAGACGAAGGAGACTGACTCTCCTGGGGAGAGGAAGACAAACTCTGGCCACCCTGGACGACAGCTTCCTACTCGACCAACTGACTCACCCACGTCTTCGGGACCCCGACGACCCTCGAGGCGCGCAACTTTTTCACCCGCTCTTCGACGGAAGACATGTTCGCTGCAAAAAACAAAAAAGAGTCAGCAACATACAAAACGAACAGTAGCGAGAAAGATGAAGCGTCCCTACCTAAGTATTCGAGAGCATCCGCCCCCGAGGCGCAACCGAGCAAGGTTTTCATGTTGATCAGCCTCTTCTTCGTTCGCACGTTCCCCTGCGCGTCGAAGATATACCGACCATCAGGCGTCACCAATTTCGACGGGGGAAGGCCTCGCACAAACGCTACTATTTTCACATAAGCGGCCATGTCCCTCTCGTTGAGAGTCCCGACCCGCACTATATGCCGGTCGGTACCGCGGTTGAAGTGCTCCGAGGTCCACAGCAAATGCACCTTTGGAAGCCACGCGACGAACCACTGGCCGTCCACCACTCGCTCCCCCTTGGTAAAAAGATAATCCGACCCTTCCCGGGTGATCGGTCGCACGAGGAAGAACCGACCCTTGAAGTCCCGGACAGAGTCACTGTACGTCTTAAAAAGCATGGTCGGCTGCTTAAACGAGACCCAACCCTGTCGATCATTCACCGATTGACGCTGCAGATGGAAGATACGAAAAAATAAGGGCACCGTGGCCTCGACCTGGAGAAAATGGCACACCACCTCGAACGCGCGGATAAAGGCCAGGGCGTTGGGATGCAGCTGGGACGGGGCCAAACGTAACCAGTCGAAAAGGTCCAAATGGAAGGCAGAGAACGACAATCTAAGCCGAGACTCTTTGAAATAGAACTCGTGCATAGGAAACATCCGCCGCCCATAACTCGAGCAGATGCGATGGTGCTCCTTGGGACGATACACCTGCCAATGTTGCGGCTTCCCCTCCACCCGATCCTCCACAGTGGCATAAGCACCGGACGCATCAAGCGCGAAGCAAGAAGGGGTGGACAGGGGCTCTTCGGCCACCCACTCCTCAACAGGGAGAACCCGCTCGTCAAAATCTGGGATCTCGGTCTCATTGTCTTTGACCATCGTCCCCAGTATCAGGACCGACATGTACACCTGAAAAGCAGAGGATAACGGTGAATTCGATAGCCAGGATCAAATCCACCCTTCCACCGCAGGTCAAGTGAAAGGGCGACGACGGCAGGAGAGCAAACAAAAGACGAACACCCGGACAGTTCCTCAGGGACACTCCCCGCCACTTCTCCACGGGGTGTTCAAAGCTAGCCTATCACCCCTCCCCGGGGTACTCATCGGAGAATGCACCCATCCCCGGGGCATTCATCGGAATAATCGATCCTCCCCGGGGCATTCATCGGAACAATCGATCCCCCCGGGGTATTCATCTAAAAAAAACCCTAAAAACCGCCAGATACGGCGGGAACTCGCATCTCTCCTCGGGGCATTCATCATGCCCCGACCACGGACCCAAATTAAACGGCAAAAATAAGAGAAGAGAAGAAGAAAACTCACTTTATAACGGCGAGGAACAGGGTGCGAAACTAACGGCGCAGCGGCGATTCACAGCAACAGCGGACGGGGAGGAATTACAGAACTTCGCAGGTGAGAAAGCAAGGTGAAAAGTAAAAAAATGCTCAGGGACCCCCATATTTATAACCCGGCGCAAAACTCGAAGCGACACTAGGCCTTTGAGTGCCCTAGGGTAGCCGCCCTCACGCCCACTCGGTGCGTGACACGTGGCGGTAGGATGATAGTCGCATCCCCTCAGTTGCCTTTGCCCCGCACACCCGGCGACCGGAAGAGACCTTCGCGCACACGCGCCCCGCCGAACACAAACTGGCGAGCCACCCGCCTCGCTATCTCTCTCCCCAAAGCAACGACCTTAAGTCCTCGCTCTCTCGCCGAAGAGCTTCGACTTGGGGGGCTCCTGTTCTAGCCTGGGTCCAACCTCGCCTCACGGGTCAGCCCAATAACGCGCAGCCAAGGCCCAATGAGTTGAGTAGCCTGGCCGGTAACACGCCCCGACGGGCAGGACATGCTCCCTTCCGAGCAAGACGGCGTGTGTCTAAGCGCCCCGACGCTCCCCCCACCTAGCCGGACATGACAGCCCTCCACGGGCAGAAACCCCCGTCAACGAGCAGGACGATATATCTCCTCTGCTCTCATACGCTCCCCTTCGTGGGGAGAACGACACACCTCCGGGGAACCTCGCGAGCTCCCCTCCGCAGGGAGGACAACGTGTCATACACACGTTCTCCACGTGCCCCCCTCCGCGGGGACACGTCACCAAACAACTGCCCACCTCCGAAAGAGTAGGTCAAACCCACTTTCCGGAGATCTCGAGACAATTTGACTAGGGCGAAAAACACGTCCTCGTCTTCACTACGCCACGTAAGCCCTAACAGTCACCTGAGTTGGGCCTGGCAATCCAGCCCAACGCAAGTGACCGTTGGCCCAGTGCTGGGGTCTCTCTATAAATACCCTCTTCCTCAAGAGGGTCAGGTAACACACTTCTTACCCCTTTTCTGTACTTTGCTCTCACTTTGCCCAATTTCTTACTTTGGCATCGGAGTGTCTTGCAGGTACACCCCCCTTTTCCTCCTCATCACCGATGAACAAGCAGCAGTCCAACAGCGTATGGCCAGTCCGTGATCCCCTTCTGATCAGGTCAGATCAATTAGGAATTGCTTTTTAATTTTTTATTATTAAGTTATGGTTTTTTTTAACTATTAAAATTAATTTTTTGAAGTTATAAATGCTCAAGTCACCACATTCCTATTTAAAGTGGGATTATTATCCACACTACTCACACTTATTATACTTAATCTCAGAAATTAGGGTAGAATAAATTGATTTTCTTATATCGATTATGCTGAGAATACATCAGTCATATATACAAGGCTAGAAAGCTATTTTAGGAAATACAATAACACCTAAACTATCAGATCCCTATGATCCAGGGATATTTCCCTCATACACTATAATTGTAATCTGCTAAATAAGGAAATACTGCAACTAATAAAACACTGATTCTGACAGAAATAATACAGCTAATAAAACAGATTCTGACACTCCCCCTCAAGCTGGTGAATAGGTATTTTCCATTCCCAGCTTGGAAACAATCTTCTCAAAGTTGTTGCTATTCAGCCCCTTCGTTAGAATATCTGCGAGGTTGTCTTGTGAGGAGACATATGGAGTGCAGATCAGGCCACTGTCTAATTTTTCTTTGATAAAATGTCTGTCAACTTCAATATGTTTGGTTCTATCATGCTGCACTGGGTTATGGGCTATGCTAATAGCAGATTTGTTATCACAATAAAGTCTCATTGGTTCATCCAACTTTATTCTTAAGTCTTCAAAGATGATCTTCAACCACAATAGCTCACATATCCCTTGTGCCATTGCCCTGAATTCTGCTTTAGCACTGGATCTAGCCACCACACTTTGTTTTTTACTCTTCCAAGTCACAAGATTCCCTCCAAGGAAAGTGCAATATCCTGTAGTCGACCTCCTATCCACAATCGACCCTGCATAGTCTGCATCTGTATATGCTTCGAGACTTACACTCCTATTCCGTTCAAACAGAATTCCTCTGCCTGGGGTCCCTTTCAAGTATTGCACAATTCTTAGTGCAACTTGTAAGTGAACCTCCTTCGGTTGGTGCATGAACTGGCTGACTAGACTCACAGCAAATGCAACATCAGGTCTAGTGTGAGATAAATATATCAGTCTGCCAACTAGTCTTTGATACATTTCTTTGTCAATTGCAGTATCTTCTTCTCCATTTCCCAACTTCAGGTTTGGATCAATTGGTGTACTTGTAGGCTTGCATGCTGTCTTACCAGTTTCTTTCAACAAATCAGTGATGTATTTCTGTTGAGATATGAAGATCCCCTTTTTAGAATGAGCCACTTCAATTCCCAAAAAATACTTCAATTTTCCCAAGGTCTTAATTTCAAATTCCTTGGCTAGATGTTGGCTTAACAGTTGTTGCTCCTCCTCATCATCACCTGTCACTATAATATCATCCACATAAACAAGTAACACTGTTACTTCCCGTGACATATAGTGTTTAATGAACAAAGTGTGGTCTCCTTGACTTTGTTTGAAGCCCAGACCTATCATAACTTTAGTAAACCTACCAAACCACGCTCGTGGTGATTGTTTCAGCCCATACAATGCCCTTTTTAGCTTGCAAACAGTGTTGGCAGCATTTTTTCCACCATATCCAGGGGGCAATTCCATGTAAATCTCCTATTCAAGTTCCCCATGGAGGAATGCGTTTTTAACATCAAATTGTTGCAAGTTCCAACCATAATTAGCCGCTAGGGATAGTATCACCCTAACTGTATTCATTTTTGCAACTGGAGCAAACGTTTCCATGTAATCCACTCCATAAGTTTGAGTGAATCCCTTAGCTACTAACCTTGCTTTATATCTCTCAATGGATCCATCTGCCTTGTATTTTATAGTATATAACCACTTGCATCCTACTGTTTTTTTTCCATTTGGGAGAGTAACCAAATCCCAGGTGCTATTTTTTTTAATGCTTCCATTTCTAAGTCCATGGCTTGTTTCCATTTCCTATCAGTCAATGCCTCAGATAGGGAGGTAGGTGTGGCTGTAGTGTTTAGGCTTGTGAGGAAGGCTTTATGGGTAGGTGAGAATTTTTTAAATGATAGGTAATTGGCCAGAGGGTAAAGTGGCTTGGTGGTACATTTCCTAGTTTCTTTCCTAAGGGCAATTGGAATATCTAGGTCCTCATGAAGTGGTGCTGAACCGGATTCGGGTTCTTGTACAGTGGGAAAATCAGAGATTGATTCAGTGGAGATTAAAGGATCAAGGGTAGTTACCTCATGTAGTGTTGGGTTGGATTCTTGGACATGGGCAGATTCTGGAATGGCCTTTGTCTTCTTTGTATAAACCAGATTTTTCCCAAATCTTACATCAGCTCCATCTTGAGTGCACTTAGTGGGTTGAGCCTCTTCCTCAGAAGTTGCCTCCTTCTCAGAAGTTGTTACACTTCTAGTCCCTACTTCTGGTCCTAAACTTAAGTCAGGGAGCATAAGGAGATCATCTTCTTTTCTTGTATTCTCCCTCTGAAGATGATCTTGGTGGAAGTAACTTTCTTGCTCAAAAAAAGTGACATCTCTGGACACAAAGAATTTTTTGGATGGTGGGTGATAGCATTTATGAAGGTGAGAAAATTACTTAGAAGGGGGGGTTGAATAAGTAAGACTAAAAATCAAAGATTAGAACACAGATATTTTTATCCTGGTTCGTTGAAAACAACTACTCCAGTCCACCCTCTCAAGAGTGATTTGCCTTTCTCTATCAAGGACTTAATCCACTATTTTAATCAAACAGATTACAAATAGCAACACCTAAGAACAACCGTTCTTAGTCTTCTCAAGAGCAACTGATCCCAACTGGATCCTCTTAAGGAAAACCTTTTACAAACAAAGTAAAACTTTTACAAGAGTAAGAATGCTTCTAATAAGCTGTTATCACAACAGTGATATTTCTCTTAAGTTAAGAATAAAGATAAAGCAAAGTAATATGATTAAGAGCTTTGAAAGGTTTGCTTTGAGTAGAGATTTTGCTAGAGATTCGATACTGAAGAAGATGGAGTGGACTTCTTTATATAGGCACTAAGATCCAAGAAGTCTTGTTACGTTGAAGGCTGTGCAGAAAAGCTTAAAGCCTTTTGTCTTCACATTGGAGGCTGTGCTGAAACAAGCCTGATGCTTTTTGTCTTCACTTGCAGAAAACTTTCCTCAGAATGGAATGCACAGATAAAACCTTTTTGTCTGTGTCCTTGTGTCTAGCACAAAATAGGAAAGAGCTGTTGAGAAAAACCAACGTACATATTTAAATCTTCTTCAAAGTAAGTTCAGCTTTCAACATTAGGATCTGAATCTTCAGAGTCTTCAGACCAAGGATCATCTGGATCTTCAGAGTCTTGAATGTTCTTCAGATTGAGCTGAGTCAGAGTATGTGCAGCTTGTGTGCTTGAGCGTGTAAATCCTTCAGAGCAGAGTCTTCTAAGCTTTAGAGGCTCCTTCTTCAGAATCTTCAAGAGACAGTAGTCAGATTCTTATGGGAGCAGTGTTCAGATCTTCACTTAAGATGCTCTTGAGCTTATGAAGCCTTTCATACGAACAATGTTCATATGCAATTTTGCTTTCTTAAGATAATTTTCTTTAGTGCCTGTAGCAAACAATTTAGAACACGTTTAGAGTATATAATTCTTGAATACAAAATTTATAAGTGTTATCATCAAAACATAGAGATATAACTAAGACACAATCTGTGCTCTTACAATCTCCCCCTTTTTGATGATGACAAAACATGAGAAAATTTTGTTCAATAAAGAGTAAGAATAGAAACTCCCCCTGAGATAAACAATCTCCCCCTGAAATAAATACTACAATAGAATAGAATACTTCCCTTTCTGATTAAGTATATTTCAGATTCAGAGCCTGATGAATGAGTTCAGAGTCAAATCTTGATGCCAGTTGATTGAATAAATGTATCAGAGTAAGATATCAAAGTTGATTGAATACTCAGATTTTCTTTAGAGAATCAGGTTCTGGTTGACACAGTCTCAGGGTAACTTCAATGAATTATGTCAGATATAACAATGTAATCTGAAAGACTTAAATTCAAATAGGTTAATAAAATGTCTGAATTTTAGTTTTGGTAATTGCTTATAGGTTGAACACTCAGTTTCTCTTTTTCTCCCCCTTTTTGTCATAATCAAAAAGATTTTCAAAGACAGAAAGATATAGAAGAAAAGAAGCAAATAGGAGCAAACCATGTTATCATGCAATTAAAAAACAAACCAAAGTTCACAGACAAACAGGCAGAGGCCAAAAAACACATAACACAATAAAAGTAACCAAACATCAAAACTCAGTTCATGTGCAAAACAACAAATAAAACTAGGTCTGGCGAGAGGCAATGAGGGTCAGAAGCTCTGTCATCTTGGCAGCTGACTCTTCTTGCTTAGACATCCAGGTCTTGATTTCATCAGTTGTTTTCTCTTGCTTGATCATCCAGTCCTTTATATCCTTCACATCATTCACAAGTTCTGAAACCACAGATGAAGACGGAGCAGATGCAGTAGCAGCAGGGTTCCCTTCAGTTTGGTTTTCAACAGAAGCTTGTTCAACCATTTCAAATTCAGGAACAACTGGAGGAGCAGCTTCCAAAAGTAACACAGGAGGAGGAGGAGGCATGTTCATCAGTGTTACCTTTATTAACTCAGCAAATTTAGTCTTAGCAAGCTTAGAGCATTTTGCTCTAACTTTTAGGGCAGCTTTGTTAAACATCCAGATGAAGCGCTTCCAAGCAGTATTCGAAACATTTGGATCCAAACTAGATAAGCATACAGCCTTAACACGATCATATTCAGAATCTAACTCCTTTTTGAAAATATCAAACATAGCATTAACACAGGATCCTAAATCTGACTGTTCATTCTGACCAGAGGAAAAAGGATTAGGGGTGTTAGCAGGAGTAGGTTCAGATGGTTGTGGTTGAGGTGTGGGTGGTTGAGATGTGTGGATGACAGATTGAGGGAGTTCAGATGAAGGAGGAAAAGTTTGATTCTCAGATGGATTAGTTTCAGGTGGTTGTGGAATGGTTTGGTTTTCAGCTGTTTGAGTGTCAGATGGTTGTGCTTCAGATGGTTGTTGAGATGGAGAGTTTGGTGGGGTATGAAACAAAGCAATGTTAAGATGTTTCTTTATAACACTCTCAGAGCTAGCTTGTTTGAGTGATTCTGAATCACAGTCAGATGAATCAGATGAATCAGAGGATTCATCTGAGTGAACAGATGTAGAAGAAATTTCAATTGTTTGGTTTAGGGGTGGAATATCAAGAATATTGTCAGAAAGATTTGGATCTTCTGAGGGAATTGTTTGTTCAGAGTGTTCAGTTTGAACAGTCTCTGGCTGATTTTGTTCTGAAATATTCTCAGTTTCTGGTTGGAGAGTCTCTAAGAGAGGATTCTCTATTTGTGACAAAGTTGGTTGTGGAGTTGCTGTTGGGGAATTTTCTGTTTGAGTTGGTTCTGGTGGAGTTATTGTTGGAGAGTTTTCTGATAGAATTGGTTCTGGTGGTGGAATTTCTGTTTGAATAGTTTGAGGTTGTGGGTCAGATGGAATTGGTGCTGGAGATGATTGTAAATTTACTGGTTCAGAGGATAGTGGTTCGGATGAGATATTGACAGACTTTCTAGATTTTGAAGTTCTTGGTATGAGGCTTGGAGAGAGTTGTGGTGAAGATAGTGGTGAATGAACAGTAGGAGTAGGATCAGAGGCTAATACCTGTTGAATGGTGTCTCTGATTTCTTCCAGAGTAGCTTCTTTTGGACTGCTTCTGGCCTTCTTTCCTTCTTTCCTCTTCTTTCTTGACGCTTCAGGAGCTTTTCTCTTCTTCTGAACGGATTCTTCGTCAGCCTTCCTCTTACTGCGCCTTTCCTTCATCTGATTAGGCAATTCTTCTCCAGGCTTCTGAACGAGATTGGCTGGTAAAGGAATTCCTTCCTTTAGACATTCAGTAATGTACAGCCAGACAAATTCCTTAGGTTCATCTGCACTAAATAGTGGAAAATCTTCCACAGGAATTCTTCTACCTTGAATCTCGTCAGAGTTGATCTTCCTGAGTTGTCCTTTCAATTCTGAGATGATTTTCATCCTCTTCAGATTGAGTCCATTAATTTCAGAGCCAATGATGTGAGTCAGATCTTCTGTAATCTTCGCATCAGTCAGATGCTGAACCAGCTTGTTCTCAATAAGTATATCAGAAATCAACCTTCCCAGGGGTATCCACGTCCTCACTTTACCAGCTTTCACCCTTACTTCCTCTCTGGTTTCTTTGACATGAGTTAGTAAATGACTGAAGATGAGATACGGTAGATCCACTTTGACATTTTTGCTAATGCAGTACATAAAATACAAATGTTCCGAACTCACATAATCTGGTGAGTTGGAAGGTTTTCTGTGAAAAAACGTACTCATAAAGATTTTCGCCCAGATCCTATAAATGGGTTTTAAATCTTTAACCTTACTTGACGGCAAACCAGCAATAGTAACTTCTTCATAAACCCTAGCCATATCAATGCGAGAAGAAGCAAGATTTGAAACTCCATCAGACTCAGTATAGCTAAACAGTTGTCTGATCAGGTTTTCAGTGATGACTATCTCCACACCAAGAACCGAGGAATGTATAAACTTGGGACCAGCGCTTGCATGAATCCAAAACTCCTTTACCAGTGTTGGAAAAACAGGACCCATTAGCCTTTCAAAATATTTTTCCCACCCTTGAGCTTTGATGGCAGAAATGAGATCAAACCCATTTTCCTTTAAAGAGTCGAGGTCAATGAAGCTTTCACAGAGCACCTCTAGATCAGCCACTGGAGTGAATAAGGTTCGTTCAGGTTCTTTGTACATTATAGTCTTGTTAGGTTTTGCAGCAGTGTTTGAAGTAGACGCCATTGAAGAAGAAGAAAACCTTGGTTTCGGTTTAGGGTTTTGGAAGAGATTGAAAAGAAAGCAGAAACGCATGAATGAAGTGAATGTGGAAAGTGTGATAAAAGTGTGATAGGTGATATATATAGAAAACCAAAAATCAAGCATAGGGCACACAAAGGACACTTACGCACGTTTGGACAACATTAAATGAAAAGTAATCATTTCACATTAAATTATGACAGCTGGGGGGAAAAACAAGAAAAGTGAGATTTTCAAAGCATTACCTCAAACGTCAATTCAGTTGAGCACTCAATCTTTTCAGATATTGAATGACACGTGTTTGCTTTGTTGGCTCATCTGATGTCTCTCAAGAAATGAAACGTTTCCAACTTTCAGATCTTCTGAGCTTGTTAGTTCAGAGTTTTACCCAAAACGAAATAATTGAATAAATATAAATGAGCGAATAGACAGATGAAATACTTCAGATTATTAAACATTTTGCATCTGAGAGGTTGCCTCTGAGAAATATTACTCTGGACATAAATCCATACAAATATTTTTCAGAATGAACTTAAATCTATCTTCAGCAAGGGGTTTTGTGAAAATGTCAGCCCATTGATGATCTGTATCAACAAAAGCTAAATTAATTACACCCTTCTGAACATAGTCTCTGATGAAGTGATGTTTAATTTCTATATGTTTTGCCTTAGAATGCAAGATTGGATTTTTTGACAAACATATAGCAGAAGTATTATCACAGAAGATAGAAAGGTTACTCTCATAGATTTGATAATCTTCTAATTGACTCTTCATCCAGAGCATCTGAGTACAACATCTAGCAGCAGCAATGTATTCTGCCTCTGTAGTTGATAGTGCAATGGTAGGTTGCTTCTTGCTGTACCATGAGATCAGATGACTTCCAAGAAACTGACAGCTTCCAGAAGTGCTTTTACGTTCAACTCTGTCTCCAGCATAGTCAGCATCACAGAATCCAACTAATGAAAATTCATCAGATCTTCTGTAACACAAACCCATGTTAGCAGTACCTTTCAGATACTTCAGAATCCTCTTAACAGCTGTTAAGTGTGATTCTCTAGGATCTGATTGGAATCTAGCACATAAGCAGACACTAAACAGAATATCTGGTCTAGAAGCAGTCAAGTATAGAAGAGATCCTATCATACCTCTGTAGAGTTTTTGATCTACCTTCTTACTTACCTCTTCCTTACCTAGAGTGCTTGTAGGATGCATTGGAGTCTTTGCCATTTTGCTATCAACCATGTTGAACTTCTTCAGAAGCTCTTTAACATATTTGGTTTGATGTATGTAGGTGCATTCTGGAGTCTGATTGACTTGGATTCCCAAGAAGAATCTCAATTCTCCCATCATGCTCATTTCAAATTCTTCCTGCATACATTTAGCAAACTCCTTTCCAAGCGTAATATTTGTTGATCCAAAAATAATGTCATCTACATAAATCTGACAAATCAACAGATCTTTCTTAACAGATTTACAGAATAAAGTTGTATCCACTTTTCCTCTGATAAAATTTTTCTTCAGAAGGAAGTTGCTCAACCTCTCATACCAAGCTCTGGGAGCTTGTTTTAATCCATAAAGGGATTTCTTTAATTTGAAAACATGATCTGGAAAGTTTTCACTTTCAAAACCAGGAGGTTGGTGGACATATACTTCTTCTTCTATAATACCATTAAGAAAAGCACTTTTAACATCCATCTGATACAGAGTGATGTTATTCTGTGCAGCAAATGAAATAAGAAGACGAATAGATTCTAACCTTGCCACTGGAGCATATGTCTCAGTGTAATCAATACCTTCTTGTTGACTATATCCTTGAGCAACCAGCCTTGCTTTATTCCTTTCTACTTCTCCCTTTTCATTCAGCTTATTCCTGAAGACCCATTTTGTTCCAATGACATTGAATCCTTTAGGTCTAGGAACCAGATCCCAAACTTCATTTCTGGCGAATTGATTCAGCTCTTCTTGCATAGCTATAATCCATTCATTATCTTCCAGAGCCTCATCTACAGATGTTGGTTCTATCATTGACACTAAGCCAAATAAGGAAGATTCAGAAGTTCTGAGAAATGATCTTGTCCTTATGGGATCATCTTTCTTTCCAATTATCACATCTTCTGGATGAGAAGCTTTGATTCTGGAAGAAGATCCTCTGACGGTTGGTCTTTCAGAAATATGCAAGTTGTTTAGTTGGGAGGTCAAAGGTGTAGCATCTTGGGTTGCGTCAGATTCTTTGTTCTTTGCCTTTTCTGCCTCTGAGCCTTCAGAGTCTGTGAGAACCACTTCTCTATCTGCAGAACTTTCAAACTGCTTTGGCTTTTCAGAGCCAAGCTTATCATCAAATCTGACATGAATAGATTCTTCCACAATCTGTGTTTCAGTATTGAATACTCTGTAGCCTTTAGAGCGTTCAGAATAACCAAGCATGAAACACTTCTGTGATTTGGAATCAAACTTGTTCAGATTATCTTTAGTATTAAGCATATAACAAATACATCCAAAAGGATGAAAATAAGCAATGTTAGGCTTTCTGTTTCTCCACAATTCATAGGGAGTCTTTTTCAGAAGAGGTCTTACAGACACTCTGTTCTGAATATAACAAGCTGTGTTAATTGCTTCTGTCCAGAAATATTTTGCCAGATTTGTCTCGTTGATCATGGTTCTGGCCATTTCTTGCAATGTTCTATTTTTCCTCTCTACAACTCCATTTTGTTGTGGAGTTCTAGGGCAGGAGAAATCATGTGCAATGCCTTTTTCAGAAAAATATTTTTCAAAATGTTTATTTTCAAATTCTCCACCATGATCACTTCTGACTTTAATAATTTTACAATCTTTTTCAGTCTGGACTTGATTGCAGAAGTCAAAGAACACAGAATGAGACTCGTCCTTGTGTTTTAGAAACTTTACCCATGTCCATCTGCTGTAGTCATCTACAATGACTAACCCATACTTCTTGCCTCTGATGGATGCAGTTTTCACTGGTCCAAACAGATCAATGTGAAGTAATTCCAATGGTCTGGAGGTAGAAACAACATTTTTTGATTTAAAATGAGATTTTGAAAATTTGCCTCTTTGACATGCTTCACACAGAGCATCTGAGTTGAACTTCAACTTAGGAAGTCCTCTGACCAGATTGAGTTTATTAATTTGAGATATACGTCTCATATTAATATGCCCCAATCTTCTATGCCAGACCCATTGCTCATCATTCACAGATAAGAGACATTTTACATTTTGAACTTTAAGTTCTGAAAGGTTAATTTTATAAATGTTGTGTTTCCTCTTTCCATTGAATATGATAGAACCATCCTTTTGACATACAGCTTTGCAACATTTTTGATTAAAGATAATATCATAACCATTGTCACTTAATTGACTTATGGACAATAGATTATGTTTCAATCCTTCAACTAACAGAACATTAGAAATAGAGGGTAGGTTGCCATTACCTATAGTTCCAGAGCCAATGATCTTGCCCTTCTGGTTCCCTCCAAATTTCACGTCCCCTCCAGATCTAAGTTCCAGACTTTGGAACATAGACCTTTCTCCCGTCATGTGTCGTGAGCATCCAGAGTCCAGGTACCATGATTGGTGTCCTGACTTTGCTGCTAAGGACATCTGCAACAGGGATTATTTTGTCTTTAGGTACCCAGATCTTCTTGGGTCCTTTAGGGTTAGTTGCCTTGTAGGTTTGTCTAAACTTTTGTTTTTCAACATAATTTTTGTTTAGACTTGCCTTAGATCTAAACACATGAGTATTCTTTTCAGAGCTCGTGTGTTTAATATCATTTAAATGACCAAATTTAAAATTAGAGTATAAAGGAGTTATCTTAATGATCAGATCATCTACAGGTATTGGTCTTACATCTTTTTCAAGAGAAGAAGATTGAAATCCAATTCCCTTTCTTTTATTCCTACTAACTCCATAGATCATAGAAGCCATCTTGCTTCTGTCTATGCTTTTAGTGAGGAACCTCTGAAAACTAGAGTCATATTTTTCCAAAATATTTTCAGATGACTTAGCTTCAGAGTCAGATTCTTGTTGAACAATTTCCAAATCATTTTTTATTTTTAAATTTATTTCTCTCTGCTCAACAAGTTCTGTTTTCAGATTATCAATCTCAGATTCAAGATTGCTTTTCAGCTTCTTGTTCTTGAGTTTGATATTATTGTAGCTTTTCAAAACTTCAGATAACACCTTTATAAGTTCATCTTTGGTAAGTTTGGACATTACCTCTTCAGCATCAGAGTCGGAGTCTGACTCATATTCAGATGATAATTCTTCATTCTGATCTTCTATTCCAGCCATTAATGCCATGTTGGCACACTCTTCTTCTGCTTCAGATTCAGATTCATCTGAATCATCCCAAGTTGCCATAAGAACCTTTTTCTTTTTATCAAACTTTCTCTTGGGTTTCTCCTTGAGAAGTTTGGGGCAGTCATTTTTGTAGTGCCCAGGTTCCTTGCATTCATAGCATGTGACCTCTTTCTTTCCAGATCTTCTGTGTCCAGAAGATTCCTTCCTGTGGTCAGCTTTTCTGAAGTTGTTAAACTTCTTTCCCTTGTGCTTCCAGAGCTTGTTGATTCTTCTGGAAAGCATGGACAGTTCATCTTCTTCTTCAGAAGACGATTCTTCAGAACTTTCTTCTTTTACCTGCAAAGCTTTAACAGGTTTGTTAGATTTTAAAGCTATGGATTTACCTTTATCTTTCTTCTGGGGTTCATCTTCCTCCAGCTCTATTTCATGACTTCTCAAAGAACTGATAAGTTCTTCTAAGGAGATCTTGTTCAGATCTTTTGCCATCTTCAATGCAGTCACCATTGGTCTCCATCTGGTGGGAAGACTCCTGATGATCTTCTTGACATGATCTGACGTTGAGTAGCCCTTATCCAGAACTTTCAGACCAGCAGTAAGAATCTGAAATCTAGAAAACATAGTTTCAACATTTTCAGACTCTTCCATTTTGAATGCCTCATACTTCTGTATGAGCGCCAGCGCCTTGGTCTCTTTAACCTGAGAATTTCCCTCATGAGTCATTTTGAGTGACTCAAACATTTCATGAGCAGTATCTCTGTTTGTAATCTTCTCATACTCAGTATGAGAGATTGCATTAAGCAATATAGTTCTGGCTTTGTGGTGATTCTTGAAATCTCTTTTCTGTACTTCAGTCATTGACTTTCTATCAATCTTTTTGCCATCCTCATCAGTAGGATGTTTATATCCATCAATGACCATATCCCAAAGATCAGCATCATACCCGAGGAAAAAACTTTCTATTCTATCTTTCCAATAGTCAAATTTTTCCCCATCAAACATGGGTGGCTTGGTACTGATCCTATCTCCTTCATATTTGTTGTTGCAAGTTGATGTAGATGTTTCCATAACGGCAACAACACAAATATCAAAGTATCTTTCTCACTGGATCTTTAACTGTCACGGTTAAGTGGAGCACACGCAGAACCGGAGCTCTGATGCCAACTGAAGGTGAGAAAATTACTTAGAAGGGGGGGTTGAATAAGTAAGACTAAAAATCAAAGATTAGAACACAAATATTTTTATCCTGGTTCGTTGAAAACAACTACTCCAGTCCACCCTCTCAAGAGTGATTTGCCTTTCTCTATCAAGGACTTAATCCACTATTTTAATCAAACAGATTACAAATAGCAACACCTAAGAACAACCGTTCTTAGTCTTCTCAAGAGCAATTGATCCCAACTGGATCCTCTTAAGGAAAACCTTTTACAAACAAAGTAAAACTTTTACAAGAGTAAGAATGCTTCTAATAAGCTGTTATCACAACAGTGATATTTCTCTTAAGTTAAGAATAAAGATAAAGCAAAGTAATATGATTAAGAGCTTTGAAAGGTTTGCTTTGAGTAGAGATTTTGCTAGAGATTCGATACTGAAGAAGATGGAGTGGACTTCTTTATATAGGCACTAAGATCCAAGAAGTCTTGTTACGTTGAAGGCTGTGCAGAAAAGCTTAAAGCCTTTTGTCTTCACATTGGAGGCTGTGCTGAAACAAGCCTGATGCTTTTTGTCTTCACTTGCAGAAAACTTTCCTCAGAATGGAATGCACAGATAAAACCTTTTTGTCTGTGTCCTTGTGTCTAGCACAAAATAGGAAAGAGCTGTTGAGAAAAACCAACGTACATATTTAAATCTTCTTCAAAGTAAGTTCAGCTTTCAACATTAGGATTTGAATCTTCAGAGTCTTCAGACCAAGGATCATCTGGATCTTCAGAGTCTTGAATGTTCTTCAGATTGAGCTGAGTCAGAGTATGTGCAGCTTGTGTGCTTGAGCGTGTAAATCCTTCAGAGCAGAGTCTTCTAAGCTTTAGAGGCTCCTTCTTCAGAATCTTCAAGAGACAGTAGTCAGATTCTTCTGGGAGCAGTGTTCAGATCTTCACTTAAGATGCTCTTGAGCTTATGAAGCCTTTCATACGAACAATGTTCATATGCAATTTTGCTTTCTTAAGATAATTTTCTTTAGTGCCTGTAGCAAACAATTTAGAACACGTTTAGAGTATATAATTCTTGAATACAAAATTTATAAGTGTTATCATCAAAACATAGAGATATAACTAAGACACAATCTGTGCTCTTACAATTTATACCCTTTTGTGTGGATGAGTATCCTATGAAAACACATTTTAAGGCTCTAGGATCAAGTTTACCTCTATTACCACTGTGGATATGTATAAAAGATACACACCCAAATATTCTTGGAACTAGTTGATTGGATGTGGACACATTAGGATAGAAAGAAGACAGAACCTCCATAGGACTTTTTGAGGCTAGAATACTAGAAGGTAGTCTATTAATTAGATAACATGCAGTCAAAACAGCTTCGCCCCAAAGCCTTTTAGGAACCTTATGTTGAAAAAGAAGAGCCAGAGTTTGGTCTAGTAGGTGTCCATTTTTCCTCTCAAGAATCCCATTTTGTTGAGGTGTTTTGACACAAGATGACTCATGAATGATACCTTCCTTTTGACAGAAGGAAATAAGCTCATGATTAAAGTAGTCTTTGGCATTATCGGATCTAATCCTTTTAATGCTAACACCAAACTGATTTTTTTACCATGGAGAAAAAATGTTGGACCACAGAGCTGACTTCGGACTTTTGTTTTAGTAAGAAAACCCATGTGACCCGAGTACAGTCATCTATAAATGTAAGGAACCAACGGGCACCAGAAACATTTGGGACATTTGAGGGTCCCCACACATCAGTATGGATTAAATAAAAGGGAAAAATGATCATATTATTACTAACTAGAAAAGGTACACGCTTGTGCTTAGCAAGGTCACACACTTCACAATAAAGACTCTCCACATCTAATTTGCTACAAAGAGAAGGGAATAACATTTTTATGACTCTAAAGGAAGGATGCCCAAGACGACAATGATGTAGGAGGACTTTCTCCCTGTTGGTCTTTATTGAGTCAGAGAAAAAGGAGTTGCTATTTTGTAGGTCTGGTGGCAGATTCTGGCTGTCCAAGTAGTAAAGGCCATTCCATTCTCTAGCATGTCCAATCGTCCTCCCCGAGTGCTTGTCATGCAGTATACAAGCATTGTCATAAAAAATAACATTACATGATAGGTCTTTTGTGAGATTTTTTATGGAAATCAGATTGACAAATAGTTTAGGAATATGAAGGACATTTTTAAGGGTTTTGGATGAGCTTATTTGAACTTCTTCTTGACCTGCTGCAGTCATCAGAGTGCCATTTGCTGTGGATATTTTCTTATTGCTAGGGCAAGGGGTGTAAGAGGAGAAATGTTTAGGTAGGGGTGTCATGTGGTCAGTAGCCCCAGAATCCAGTATCCAATATTGGTTATAATATTTATCTGAGGCATTAAGTCCAAAGGAAAGAAACTCACCTGAATATGCTAGAGAACAACTACCTGTTGGTTTGTCCAACTTGTTGAGGAATGATCTCATCTTCTCTACTTCATCTTGGTTAAGTTGAATCACTCCCTTGTTTTCTTCACTGGTTGCAACTATGTGTGCTTGTCCTCCCTTTCTTGTGTTGTCTCCTTTTTTTCCCACCTCCCTGTCTCGGTTTTGGGCCCCCCATTCTCTACTAGGTGGCTTTCCGATCAGCTTCCAGCAGTTGTCACGAGTGTGGCGAGGCTTGTTGCAGTAGGTACACCACACTCCTTCACCTTTCTTTTCCATATTATTTATGCCCCACTTTTTCTGGTCTGCCATCATGGCCGAGGCCCCAGAAGCTACCATGGTTGAATTTTCCGTGGTTAGGTTTTCTAGCATGACTCCCCTTCTGCTTTCTTCACTTCTGACCATAGCTACTACTTCATTAATTCCTGGAACTTTTTCTTTTCCAAGGATCTGGGCTCTCACTTGATCAAAAGCAGAGTTAAGCCCCACCAAGAAATCATAGACTCTATCTTGCTCAATATACTCTTTGAACATTGCTGAATCTGCTGGGCACTTGGCTTTTATGACCCTGTAGTGATCTAACTCCATCCACAATGATTTGAGTTGATTGGCGTACTCTGTAACAGTCTTGTTTCCCTGTTTTGCAGCCATAGTCTTCACCTTCACGTCATATATTTGAGCATCATCTTTAGCTTTGGAGTATGTCTCCTCCATGGCCTTCCAAATATCCTTTGCAGAATTAAGAAACATACAAGTATCAGTGATTTCTGGGATCATTGAGTTCCATAGCCATGCCATGATCATAGAGTCCTCTTCGTCCCATTTTTTAAATTTGGGATCTCCTTCTTTGGGGGCGTCATCAGTCAAGTGGTTAGCTTTCCCTTTACCTTTCAAAGTTCTGCCAACAAGCTGGGACCATTTCAAGTAATTCTTCCCATTCAATCGGTAGGCAGTGTTGATGTTCTGCAGCTCTTCCTGAGTTTTCTGCACCACTTCATCAGTTTCCTGAGTTTTCTGCACCACTTCATCAGTTGGGTTTGCCATGGCCACAACAGTACAACAACCTCAATGCAGTGAGGATGTATTTGATTGTTGCGACGACAACAAAGGAACAACACTGCAAATCACAGCAGCAATGGAGGCTGCCCTGAAAGGAATGATGGACAACAATGAAGGTTGAAAAGAAAAAAGGATGATTAGCAGCAATGAAGGCTGCCGACTAGGGTTTTTTGGTTTGCGCAGTCAGAGGCGGCTCCCAGAATTTGAGAGCTCTGATACCATCTCAGAAATTAGGGTAGAATAAATTGATTTTCTTATATCGATTATGCTGAGAATACATCAGTCATATATACAAGGCTAGAAAGCTATTTTAGGAAATACAACAACACCTAAACTATCAGATCCCTATGATCCAGGGATATTTCCCTCATACACTATAATTGTAATCTGCTAAATAAGGAAATACTACAACTAATAAAACACTGATTCTGACAGAAATAATACAGCTAATAAAACAGATTCTGACACTTAACATAGATTTTAATTAATTAGTTATTCTTTTATTTATAATCTTATTATATAACAAAAACATATTCTTATCCTACAATATATATCATTGGTGAGAATGTAGTAAGTGTGAGTAGTATGGATAATAGTTTCACGTTGCATGAAAATGTGAAGATTTAAATATTTATAAGTGAGAGAATCTGCACATCAATTACCTTAAGATTTTGGTTGAATATTTGATGTGTCTCTCACAAAAGTGTTGCTTAAGGGAAGTTTCACAATATTGAATGCTCACTAGTGAAAAACCTCCTCTAACAAATGATATCATAAGCCTTTGGATCGAGAAAGGGAGCGACTTACTTGTATCAAAAGTCAACATCACCACAAGGGTGGTGAGTAATAAATGTTCCATTGAAGAGTGTGAACGACGACATATAGGTGGTGAGAATATAACAAAGGTGAGTAGTTTGAGTAATAGTCTTGAATTAGTTGAAAATGTGGAGATTTAAACATTTATAAGTTAGAGAATTCAACCACCTATCACCTTAAGATTTTGAGTGAATATGTGGTGTGTCTCTCACAAAAATGTTGTTTAAAGGAAAGTCTCACAATATTCAATGTGTATGTGTGTGTGTGTGGGTAGGTGTGCGTGTGCGTGTGTATGTGTGCGTGTGCGTGTTTAATATCTTGTGTAACTCTATTCTCAGAAATTAGGGTAGAATAAATTTATTTTATTATTATCGATTATGCTGAGAATACATCAGTCATATATACAAGGCTAGAAAGCTATTTTAGAAAATACAATAACACCTAAACTATCAGATCCCTATGATCCAGGGATATTTCCCTCATACACTATAATTGTAATCTGCTAAATAAGGAAATACTACAACTAATAAAACACTGATTCTGACAGAAATAATACAACTAATAAAACAAATTATGACACTCCCCCTCAAGCTGGTGAATAGGTATTTTCCATTCCCAGCTTGGAAACAATCTTCTCAAAGTTGTTGCTATTCAGCCCCTTCGTTAGAATATCTGCGAGGTTGTCTTGTGAGGAGACATATGGAGTGCAGATCAGGCCACTGTCTAATTTTTCTTTGATAAAATGTCTGTCAACTTCAATATGTTTGGTTCTATCATGCTGCACTGGGTTATGGGCTATGCTAATAGCAGATTTGTTATCACAATAAAGTCTCATTGGTTCATCCAACTTTATTCTTAAGTCTTCAAAGATGATCTTCAACCACAATAGCTCACATATCCCTTGTGCCATTGCCCTGAATTTTGCTTCAGCATTGGATCTAGCCACCACACTTTGTTTTTTACTCTTCCAAGTCACAAGATTCCCTCCAAGGAAAGTGCAATATCCTGTAGTCGACCTCCTATCCACAATCGACCCTGCATAGTCTGCATCTGTATATGCTTCGAGACTTACACTCCTATTCCGTTCAAACAGAATTCCTCTGCCTGGGGTCCCTTTCAAGTATTGCACAATTCTTAGTGCAACTTGTAAGTGAACCTCCTTCGGTTGGTGCATGAACTGGCTGACTAGACTCACAGCAAATGCAACATCAGGTCTAGTGTGAGATAAATATATCAGTCTGCCAACTAGTCTTTGATACATTTCTTTGTCAACTGCAGTATCTTCTTCTCCATTTCCCAACTTCAGGTTTGGATCAATTGGTGTACTTGTAGGCTTGCATGCTGTCTTACCAGTTTCTTTCAACAAATCAGTGATGTATTTCTGTTGAGATATGAAGATCCCCTTTTTAGAATGAGCCACTTCAATTCCCAAAAAATACTTCAATTTTTCCAAGGTCTTAATTTCAAATTCCTTGGCTAGATGTTGGCTTAACAGTTGTTGCTCCTCCTCATCATCACCTGTCACTATAATATCATCCACATAAACCAGTAACACTGTTACTCCCCCTGACATAGAGTGTTTAATGAACAAAGTGTGGTCTCCTTGACTTTGTTTGAAGCCCAGACCTATCATAACTTTAGTAAACCTACCAAACCACGCTCGTGGTGATTGTTTCAGCCCATACAATGCCCTTTTTAGCTTGCAAACAGTGTTGGCAGCATTTTTTCCACCATATCCAGGGGGCAATTCCATGTAAATCTCCTCTTCAAGTTCTCCATGGAGGAATGCATTTTTAACATCAAATTGTTGCAAGTTCCAACCATAATTAGCCGCTAGGGATAATATCACCCTAACTGTATTCATTTTTGCAACTGGAGCAAACGTTTCCATGTAATCCACTCCATAAGTTTGAGTGAATCCCTTAGCTACTAACCTTGCTTTATATCTCTCAATGGATCCATCAGCCTTGTATTTTATAGTACCCACTTGCATCCTACTGTTTTTTTTTCCATTTGGGAGAGTAACCAAATCCCAGGTGCTATTTGTTTTTAATGCTTCCATTTCTAAGTCCATGGCTTGTTTCCATTTCCTATCAGTCAATGCCTCAGATAGGGAGGTAGGTGTGGCTGTAGTGTTTAGGCTTGTGAGGAAGGCTTTATGGGTAGGTGAGAATTTTTTAAATGATAGGTAATTGGCCAGAGGGTAAAGTGGCTTGGTGGTACATTTCCTAGTTTCTTTCCTAAGGGCAATTGGAATATCTAGGTCCTCATGAAGTGGTGCTGAACCGGATTCGGGTTCTTGTACAGTGGAAAAATCAGAGATTGATTCAGTGGAGATTAAAGGATCAAGGGTAGTTACCTCATGTAGTGTTGGGTTGGATTCTTGGACATGGGCAGATTCTGGAATGGCCTTTGTCTTCTTTGTATAAACCAGATTTTTCCCAAATCTTACATCAGCTCCATCTTGAGTGGACTTAGTGGGTTGAGCCTCTTCCTCAGAAGTTGCCTCCTTCTCAGAAGTTGTTACACTTCTAGTCCCTACTTCTGGTCCTAAACTTAAGTCAGGGAGCATAAGGAGATCATCTTCTTTTCTTGTATTCTCCCCCTGAAGATGATCTTGGTGGAAGTAACTTTCTTGCTCAAAAAAAGTGACATCTCTGGACACAAAGAATTTTTTGGATGGTGGGTGATAGTATTTATACCCCTTTTGTGTGGATGAGTATCCTATGAAAACACATTTTAAGGCTCTAGGATTAAGTTTACCTCTATTACCACTGTGGATATGTATAAAAGATACACACCCAAATATTCTCGGAACGAGTTGATTGGATGTGGACACATTAGGATAGAAAGAAGACAGAACCTCCATAGGACTTTTTGAGGCTAGAATACTAGAAGGTAGTCTATTAATTAGATAACATGCAGTCAAAACAGCTTCGCCCCAAAGCCTTTTAGGAACCTTATGTTGAAAAAGAAGAGCCCGAGTTTGGTCTAGTAGGTGTCCATTTTTCCTCTCAGCAATCCCATTTTGTTGAGGTGTTTTGACACAAGATGACTCATGAATGATACCTTCCTTTTGACAGAAGGAAATAAGCTCATGATTAAAGTAGTCTTTGGCATTATCGAATCTAATCCTTTTAATGCTAACACCAAACTGATTTTTTACCATGGAGAAAAAATGTTGGACCACAGAGCTGACTTCGGACTTTTGTTTTAGTAAGAAAACCCATGTGACCCGAGTACAGTCATCTACAAGTGTAAGGAACCAACGGGCACCAGAAACATTTGGGACATTTGAGGGTCCCCACACATCAGTATGGATTAAATAAAAGGGAAAAGTGCTCATATTATTACTAACTGGAAAAGGTACACGCTTGTGCTTAGCAAGCTCACACACTTCACAATGAAGACTTTCCACATCTAATTTGCTACAAAGAGAAGGGAATAACATTTTTATGACTCTAAAGGAAGGATGTCCAAGACGATAATGATGTAGGAGGACTTTCTCCCTGTTGGTCTTTATTGAGTCAGAGAAAAAAGAGTTGCTATTTTGTAGGTCTGGTGGCAGATTCGGGCTGTCCAAGTAGTAAAGGCCATTCCATTCTCTAGCATGTCCAATCGTCCTCCCCGAGTGCTTGTCCTGCAGTATACAAGCATTGTCATAAAAAAATAACATTACATGATAGGTCTTTTGTGAGTTTTTTTTATGGAAATCAGATTGACAGATAGTTTAGGAATATGAAGGACATTTTTAAGGGTTTTGGATGGGCTTATTTGAACTTCTCCTTGACCTGTTGCAGTCATCAGAGTGCCATCTGCTGTGGATATTTTCTTATTGCTAGGGCAAGGGGTGTAAGAGGAGAAATGGTTAGGTAGGGGTGTCATGTGGTCAGTAGCCCCAGAATCTAGTGTCCAATATTGGTTATAGTGTTTATCTGAGGCATTAAGTCCATAGGAAAGAAACTCACCTGAATATGCTAGAGAACAACTACCTGTTGGTTTGTCCAACTTGTTGAGGAATGATCTCATCTTCTCTACTTCATCTTGGTTAAGTTGAATCACTCCTCCCTTGTTTTCTTCACTGGTTGCAACTATGTGTGCTTGTCCTCTCTTTCTTGTGTTGTCTCCTTTTTTCCCACCTCCCTGTCTCGGTTTTGGGCCCCCCATTCTCTACTAGGTGGCTTTCCGATCAGCTTCCAGCAGTTGTCACGAGTGTGGCGAGGCTTGTTGCAGTAGGTACACCACACTCCTTCACCTTTCTTTTCCATATTATTTATGCCCCACTTTTTCTGGTCTGCCATCATGGCCGAGGCCCCAGAAGCTACCATGGCTGAATTTTCCGTGGTTAGGTTTTCTAGCATGACTCCCCTTCTGCTTTCTTCACTTCTGACCATAGCTACTACTTCATTAATTCCTGGAACTTTTTCTTTTCCAAGGATCTGGGCTCTCACTTGATCAAAAGCAGAGTTAAGCCCCACCAAGAAATCATAGACTCTATCTTGCTCAATATACTCTTCGAACATTGCTGAATCTGCTGGGCACTTGGCTTTTATGACCCTGTAGTGATCTAACTCCATCCACAATGATTTGAGTTGATTGGCGTACTCTGTAACAGTCTTGTTTCCCTGTTTTGCAGCCATAGTCTTCACCTTCACGTCATATATTTGAGCAACATCTTTAGCTTTGGAGTATGTCTCCTCCATGGCCTTCCAAATCTCCTTTGCAGAATTAAGAAACATACAAGTATCAGTGATTTCTGGGATCATTGAGTTCCATAGCCATGCCATGATCATAGAGTCCTCTTTGTACCATTTTTTAAATTTGGGATCTCCTTCTTTGGGGGCGTCATCAGTCAAGTGGTTAGCTTTCCCTTTACCTTTCAAAGTTCTGCCAACAAGCTGGGACCATTTCAAGTAATTCTTCCCATTCAATCGATAGGCAGTGTTGATGTTCTGCAGCTCTTCCTGAGTTTTCTGCACCACTTCATCAGTTGGGTTTGCCATGGCCACAACAGTACAACAACCTCAATGCAGTGAGGATGTATTTGATTGTTGCGACGACAACAAAGGAACAACACTGCAAATCACAGCAGCAATGAAGGCTGCCCTGAAAGGAATGATGGACAACAATGAAGGCTGAAAAGAAAAAAGGATGATTAGCAGCAATGAAGGCTGCCGACTAGGGTTTTTTGGTTTGCGCAGTCAGAGGCGGCTCCCAGAATTTGAGAGCTCTGATACCATCTCAGAAATTAGGGTAGAATAAATTGATTTTATTATTATCGATTATGCTGAGAATACATCAGTCATATATACAAGGCTAGAAAGCTATTTTAGAAAATACAATAACACCTAAACTATCAGATCCCTATGATCCATGGATATTTCCCTCATACACTATAATTGTAATCTGCTAAATAAGGAAATACTACAACTAATAAAACACTGATCCTGACAGAAATAATACAACTAATAAAACAGATTATGACATCTATGGATGTCATTTAGACAATGAATGTACAATATCAATTAATTTTATATTTTAGTAGAAAGAAAATTTAATAACTATTAAAATTATTTTATTTTTATTATTATACTTCGACGCTCAAGTCAACATATGAAAGAGTAGAGAGTATAATGACCTATTTAGAGAGTTATAGTGACCTATTTAGAGACTTATATATATTTTTTCAATATAGAGACCAAATTAGAGACCTTATTTTAAACTTTGAAGTTGAAAGTTTTTCGATCATTTTATCGATTGCTACGAAAATTTAAAGAATAAATTAGAGATCGACAATTAGTGACCATAAAAACATAAAAACAGTCACAAACATTTTTTTCACTAAAAAAAACTTCAATCAAATGTTATTATTATTTATTTCACCGAAAACATTTGCTTCAAATTTTTTCTCCAATAAGTGGACTCATTTTTCCCTTAATTACTTTTTATTTTTCTAATATAAATATAAGTTATAAACTAATATCTATTAACTTTTATTTTATTGGACACAAATTCAGTATTCAATTAACTTAAAAAAATAACAAAAGTAATATAAAAATATATTATACATATTTTGATTAAATTTTAAAATTATAATTATATTAATTTTCACTTCCCTTTGACTTGAGAGTTTTCAACACTAAATCACCGCTATGCTTACGCCATCTTATTAGTCTCAAGTCAAAGTTTTCTAAATCACTTTCCTACCGCTATGCCTACGCCATATCCGCCATTACCATCGGCATGAATTTCTGTCACCAATTCACGATATATCTCTATAAATAGATTTAACTTTAGGATGATAAACAGTCATTATTCCTAGAATTGGTCTTTGCATTAGGTTTGTATAGTAATCATTTTTAAGATTTCATGTTTCTGGTTCAGAATTGTGATTTTAGGAATATTGTTTTTATGGAGTTTGTGTTGAATATCTGAAACGGGTCTTCTTAAATATGACTTAAAATTTGATTTGAATTTTTTATTTTTATTTTTTAATATTGATAACTTATATTTTCTTTCAATAATTGTGTTTTTGGATTTTTTTCTTTTGAATGTAATTTCCACCGATTTATAAGAGTTTTATTTTGTTATGGGTTTGTTATTATTTTTATCTTTAAATTTTGTTGATTTTCATCACTTAACTGCCTAAAGTTATTGCTTCTATCATGGTTACATTAGTGTCCTTAAAGAGTATATAAGGTTTATGCTTTTTTGGTAATTAGTAGTTAGGCAGTTATCAAAATTTCAGCACTTTCACTGTGATGAGCGCTAGCTGCATCTAGGGATGCCAAAAGTAGGTAATTAGAACTTGATGATTGCAAAGCTTTGAGGCACTTGGATATTTTGCCTTATCTACGATGCCACCCGACATGTGCAACATAGATTACTGAGGGAAAGTGCAAAGAACCTTGTGAGTAGATTGTACATCTAGGTCAACACCTTGTTATGAATCATGTCATTAAAGACACAGTTATTAGCATGATAAACAGTCATTATTCCTAGAATTGAGTAAGATTGAGTTATAAGATAAAACTCTCGGGGAGAAACTGTGGCGGTTAACAAGGTGGAGGGTGTGAATAGAGTTTCCCATTTGGTTAAGTTAGAAAATTGATTTCTTCTATTTGCCACAACCCCTTGTTGCATCACCAACAGTAGCTGGCTGTTCTTGGAAAACTAACATAAAGTGGTCTTTGCATTATGCATATGATTTAGTGATGCAGGGAAAACTGAAGCCACTCTCTCCTGTGAGTGCTCACTGATAATGATTGTCTTATATGAAATTAGTCATCTCTATTTGAGCTTGTTTTATACAGTAAACTGCAGAAATCAGTAGCAGATATGGAAAAGTTGTACCATGAGAGAAAAGGTGCTAATTTTGTCATGCCATCCAAACACCATGGACAAGAGAAGGTGTTCATTGATCCTTGCAGTTTAATTTGAATTATGTTTTGCTTCTGATCTCTGCTTAACCTCACACTTGGTTGAATTTCTTCATTTAGGTTTTGAAGGGTCAACTCTTTGTGGATCAATATTGTGAAAAGTAACAATTCAGCTTTATTGATTACATATCTAGTGGATTTGAACTAAACTTTATGGTTGTGGTAGATTTCACAGGTAAATGTTTAATGTTCTATTTCCTAAAGTGATTAGTACTAATTTCGTTTTTGTTGTTTGTTAAGTTCTTTGATATTTGTTCAGCTTCCTATGGAAATCCTCAACAGCCAGATTCTCTGCATTACATCAGTGGATCCGGTCGGTTAAATTCATCTCAAAAGGTATGCTTGATACTTTTCAATGAACATTCCAAGGTTTTTAATCCATCAACTTGTGAAACACAATGATTGTCTTATATGAAATTAGTCATCTCTATTTGAGCTTGTTTTATACAGTAAACTGCAGAAATCAGTAGCAGATATGGAAAAGTTGTACCATGAGAGAAAAGGTGCTAATTTTGTCATGCCATCCAAACACCATTGATCCTTGCAATTTAATTTGAATTATGTTTTGCTTCTGATATCTGCTTAACCTCACACGTGGTTGAATTTCTTCATTTAGGTTTTGAAGGGTCAACTCTTTGTGGATCAATATTGTGAAAACTAACAATTCAGCTTTATTGATTACATATCTAGTGGATTTGAACTAAACTTTATGGTTGTGGTAGATTTCACAGGTAAATGTTTAATGTTCTATTTCCTAAAGTGATTAGTACTAATTTCGTTTTTGTTGTTTGTTAAGTTCTTTGATATTTGTTCAGCTTCCTATGGAAATCCTCAACAGCCAGATTCTCTGCATTACATCAGTGGATCCGGTCGGTTAAATTCATGTCAAAAGGTATGCTTGATACTTTTCAATGAACATTCCAAGGTTTTTAATCCATCAACTTGTGAAACACAATGGAATCAACCATATTCAAGAAGATTTCACTATGATCATATATTATTTCGGATACTTTTATAGAACAGTTACCCTTACATTTTTTTAGCCATTGTCTGGCCTAATGAACAAGGTAAAATTTGTGTAGGCTATAATGGAAGTTGGAGATGTTATTCTGTTTTATGATTCTGATAAGCGGTTTCCTGCTTGGGGATTTGGAGGAATGATACCCGGTAGTACCGTATCTCACTGTTTTAATCTGAATGGGAATCCAGCTAGCTCTGAGGTGAGAAATTCTTTCTGTTGCTTATAGTAGAATGGTTCTTTTACTTCTATCTCTATTCATCCCTAGAGAAGATAGAAACTTGTGCCGCAAAGCAATGATTTTAGATAATTCCTGGTAAGGTGGAAAACTATTGTTAATTCCTTCTTTAATAAACTCAGTTTTACCTCGTTCGTTGATTCTAATGATAATAACATTCACATAGAATATTGATCATATGAATGATGAGTATGAGAATAAACTCAATGAGTTTTTAAAATTTGTTGTAAAAATTCTTCGTAAAAAACTTACATCTCTATGTTTTCTCATTGCCAATTTTTGAGCAAGTCATAATATCAATGTGGCAACAAATTATTATGCATAACATTTCAAGGAAGGACTCTTACCTTCTTGCGCATTGATCATGAACTTGATACATTCTTTAGGTGGTAGGAGTTGAAGGCATAATGGAAGCTTATGCTAATGCTTTACACACAGGTTCCTTTCTACAGCCCAAGGATGATCCCGATAGTGAAATCTCCAAAGTAGTTCGAGCTATAAGAAAAAAGTTGCAGCAGATTAAGATGCTTGAAACTAAGCAGTCTAAAGGACATATTCTCACTGCAAGGGTTAAAATCTTTCTATAACTAGTTTAGAGCCAGTTTGATGTAGCATGTAGGATATTTCTTCTCCCCTGAACACTCCTAGTGAATATTCTCGAGCCACACATGTTCGAACACAAACATACATACATAAAAATTAATTAATTATTAAATTATAACTACAGGGGAAACTTGAAGCAAAGAAATACACTTTTTGACATAATCAGGGGGGAGTGTTCCATGACTCGATTCGCACTGTTCCATGCTTCATCGTAGCTTCAATCTTCGGTAAGTTCTCTCTCCCCCGTCTACAATAATCTTCAATTCTGTTTATTACTATGGTTTTGGCGAAATAGCATAAGAATTTTTTACCTATATATTTATGTAGTTAATTATTGATTGGAATTAATAATGTAGGGAAATGTTTGAAGTATCAAGTTCTGTCAGTGGTGTAGCGGTTCAACTAAAAATGATATACCTGATGGTGAAGAAAAATTGAGAGCTATATGTACAGTTTGTGACAAGATTGCTTATCGAAATCCCAAAATGGTAACTGCTACTACCTAGAATGCTTATTTGTAGCTTCTGTTTAATACAATTCAGTGTCTGTGTGAAGTAACTTCCTATTTCTATACATTTGCAGCATGTTATTCAGGGATTGCCTTCTTCTCTGGTCCCTGCATCTTGTTGTAATGCACTGCTAGAAGCCTGCCGTGTAAGTTTCACTTTGATGTTTCCATATTATTCTAATTTAATAGAAATCTAGGACCATACAAACAAGTACTTATGTCTTTTAATCAAAATTCATTTCCAATGATTGTTGTCTAATGAAAAGGTTTTCAAAATTTCTATCTAAATTCTTGAAGTTATAATAACTTCTACAATTAGCTGCAACTGTTAACCATGCCCAAGCAATTGTTATAACCTTATTAGAAGAATATACCAATTGTTATAACCTTATTAGAAGAATATACCAGCATATTTGGGGTAATCATGTCTCACAATGTTACATTTTGCATGGTTTCCATTCTTAAAATGAAACCATGATAAGATTATTTTCAGAATCCTCGGAAACTAATCAAACCTATAAAGCTACTACTCAAAGCTAATTATGGTTTTGGCGAAATAGCATAAGAATTTTTTACCTATATATTTATGTAGTTAATTATTGATTGGAATTAATAATGTAGGGAAATGTTTGAAGTATCAAGTTCTGTCAGTGGTGTAGCGGTTCAACTAAACATGATATACCTGATGGTGAAGAAAAATTGAGAGCTATATGTACAGTTTGTGACAAGATTGCTTATCGAAATCCCAAAATGGTAACTGCTACTACCTAGAATGCTTATTTGTAGCTTCTGTTTAATACAATTCAGTGTCTGTGTGAAGTAACTTCCTATTTCTATACATTTGCAGCATGTTATTCAGGGATTGCCTTCTTCTCTGGTCCCTGCATCTTGTTGTAATGCACTGCTAGAAGCTTGCCGTGTAAGTTTCACTTTGATGTTTCCATATTATTCTAATTTAATAGAAATCTAGGACCATACAAACAAGTACTTATGTCTTTTAATCAAAATTCATTTCCAATGATTGTTGTCTAATGAAAAGGTTTTCAAAATTTCTATCTAAATTCTTGAAGTTATAATAACTTCTACAATTAGCTGCAACTGTTAACCATGCCCAAGCAATTGTTATAACCTTATTAGAAGAATATACCAATTGTTATAACCTTATTAGAAGAATATACCAGCATATTTGGGGTAATCATGTCTCACAATGTTACATTTTGTATGGTTTCCATTCTTAAAATGAAACCATGATAAGATTATTTTCAGAATCCTCGGAAACTAATCAAACCTATAAAGCTACTACTCAAAGCTAACTATGGTTTTGGCGAAATAGCATAAGAATTTTTTACCTATATATTTATGTAGTTAATTATTGATTGGAATTAATAATGTAGGGAAATGTTTGAAGTATCAAGTTCTGTCAGTGGTGTAGCGGTTCAACTAAACATGATATACCTAATGGTGAAGAAAAATTGAGAGCTATATGTACAGTTTGTGACAAGATTGCTTATCGAAATCCCAAAATGGTAACTGCTACTACCTAGAATGCTTATTTGTAGCTTCTGTTTAATATAATTCAGTGTCTGTGTGAAGTAACTTCCTATTTCTATACATTTGCAGCATGTTATTCAGGGATTGCCTTCTTCTCTGGTCCCTGCATCTTGTTGTAATGCACTGCTAGAAGCCTGCCGTGTAAGTTTCACTTTGATGTTTCCATATTATTCTAATTTAATAGAAATCTAGGACCATACAAACAAGTACATATGTCTTTTAATCAAAATTCATTTCCAATGATTGTTGTCTAATGAAAAGGTTTTCAAAATTTCTATCTAAATTCTTGAAGTTATAGTAACTTCTACAATTAGCTGCAACTGTTAACCATGCCCAAGCAATTGTTATAACCTTATTAGAAGAATATACCAATTGTTATAACCTTATTAGAAGAATATACCAGCATATTTGGGGTAATCATGTCTCACAATGTTACATTTTGCATGGTTTCCATTCTTAAAATGAAACCATGATAAGATTATTTTCAATAACTTCTACAATTAGCTGCAACTGTTAACCATGCCCAAGCAATTGTTATAACCTTATTAGAAGAATATACTAATTGTTATAACCTTATTAGAAGAATATACCAGCATATTTGGGGTAATCATGTCTCACAATGTTACATTTTGCATGGTTTCCATTCTTAAAATGAAACCATGATAAGATTATTTTCAGAATCCTCGGAAACTAATCAAACCTATAAAGCTACTACTCAAAGCTAACTAGAGGTAATCAGATAACATTACACAGTTCTCAAAGTCGTGAAAGTTTGTTGTCACCCTTGACCAAACTAGATGCGTCCGACAGCAATTCCTGCTCTTAAGCCAGGGCTTCTCCTCCACAGGATCACGAAGATTTTGTTTGGGAAGATTGTTATCTACGCCAAAAGGAAGTGTCGCCTAACTTGAAGCAATTGAGACTCAGCGTGACAAGTTCCCTCTATGTTTTCCTTGTTTTGCTTTCCTTTTTCCTGCGGGTCGGTCTGCATTTTACATACAGCATCATACCAGCATATGCATTTGTTTGCATTTGGTTTTGGTCTCTGTTTGTTTGGCTGTCGCCCTTGAGATCCTTTGGTCTTTACCTCTATCGTTGATCTTCTTGCAGCAATTTTCGCTTCGAAGTTGACATCTTGGGATTGCTACCTTCTCTGAGAAGCTAGTGGTGACTAGCAGTATCCGATTTACACAAATGCGCGGTTGTTACCAATATTCATCTCTAATTTGGTTATCACCAATAATCTTCAAAAGTCTAGTAATTACTAGCATTGCTTGGAACCAAATATGTTTGGTGTCTCGATTTGGTCGTTACCAACAATTTTTCAAGAATTAGAGATCCTCCGGAGAAGACAGTTTTTATAGTGAAGGGGCCATCGTAGTTGGGCATCCACTTGCCGTGCATATCCTTCTGAGTTGGTAACATTTTTCGGAGCACAAGCTCTCCTTCCCTATACTCTTTGGGACGAACCTTCTTGTTGAACGCTCTTATCATTCTTTGTTGATAGATCTGACTATGACACATGGCCGTCATTCTTTTCTCATCAATGAGGTTCAATGAGTCGAACCTTTCTTTTATCCATTCATCTTCCTCGAGCTCGGCCTCCATCAAGATCTTTAAAGAAGGTATCTTGACTTCGATGGGTAGTACAGCGTCCATCCCATATACTAAGGAAAAGGGAGTTGCCCCTGTTGAAGTTCGCACTGATGTTCGGTATCCATGCAAAGCAAATGGTAACATCTCGGGCCAATCCTTGTAGGTTATGACCATCTTCTGTACTATTTTCTTGATATTTTTGTTTGCAGCTTCAACTGCGTCATTCATCTTGGGTTTGCAGCTTCAACTGCGCCATTCATCTTTGCTTAGGACATGATCAGGTGTACCTTGGGACAAGCAAAGATCCATGGTTTCCAAGATCTTTCAGATGCCTTCATTCAACAATATAAATACAACATGGACTTAGCTCTAGATCATCGTCAGCTTCTCAGCATGACACAAAAAAGCACTGAAACCTTTAAAGATACGCGCAAAGATTTGCGCGTACTCTTTAAAGGCTTCAGTGCTTTTTTGTGTCATGCTGGGAAGCTGACGACGATCTAGAGCTAAGTCCATGTTATATTTATATTGCTGAATGAAGGCATCTGAAAGATCTTGGAAACCATGGATCTTTGCTTGTCCCAAGGTACAGATGCCTTCATTCAACAATATAAATACAACATGGACTTAGCTCTAGATCATCGTCAGCTTCTCAGCATGACACAAAAAAACACTGAAACCTTTAAAGATACGCGCAAAGATTTGCGCGTACTCTTTAAAGGCTTCAGTGCTTTTTTGTGTCATGCTGGGAAGCTGACGACGATCTAGAGCTAAGTCCATGTTGTATTTATACTGCTGAATGAAGGCATCTGAAAGATCTTGGAAACCATGGATCTTTGCTTGTCCCAAGGTACAAATGCCTTCATTCAACAATATAAATACAACATGTACTTAGCTCTAGATCATCGTCAGCTTCTCAGCATGACACAAAAAATGACTGAAACCTTTAAAGATACGCGCAAAGATTTGCGCGTACTCTTTAAAGGCTTCAGTGCTTTTTTGTGTCATGCTGGGAAGCTGACGACGATCTAGAGCTAAGTCCATGTTGTATTTATATTGCTGAATGAAGGCATCTGAAAGATCTTGGAAACCATGGATCTTTGCTTGTCCCAAGGTACATATGCCTTCATTCAACAATATAAATACAACATGAACTTAGCTCTAGATCATCGTCAGCTTCTCAGCATGACACAATAAAGCACTGAAACCTTTAAAGATACGTGCAAAGATTTGCGCGTACTCTTTAAAGGCTTCAGTGCTTTTTTGTGTCATGCTGGGAAGCTGACGACGATCTAGAGCTAAGTCCATGTTGTATTTATATTGCTTGTTGTATTTATATTGCTGAATGAAGGCATCTGAAAGATCTTGGAAACCATGGATCTTTGCTTGTCCCAAGGTACAGATGCCTTCATTCAACAATATAAATACAACATGTACTTAGCTCTAGATCATCGTCAGCTTCTCAGCATGACACAAAAAAGCACTGAAACCTTTAAAGATACGCGCAAAGATTTGCGCGTACTCTTTAAAGGCTTCAGTGCTTTTTTGTGTCATGCTGGGAAGCTGACGACGATCTATAGCTAAGTCCATGTTGTATTTATATTGCTGAATGAAGGCATCTGAAAGATCTTGGAAACCATGGATCTTTGCTTGTCCCAAGGTACAGATGCATTCATTCAACAATATAAATACAACATGTACTTAGCTCTAGATCATCGTCAGCTTCTCAGCATGACACAAAAAATGACTGAAACCTTTAAAGATACGCGCAAAGATTTGCGCGTACTCTTTAAAGGCTTCAGTGCTTTTTTGTGTCATGCTGGGAAGCTGACGACGATCTAGAGCTAAGTCCATGTTGTATTTATATTGCTGAATGAAGGCATCTGAAAGATCTTGGAAACCATGGATCTTTGCTTGTCCCAAGGTACAAATGCCTTCATTCAACAATATAAATACAACATGTACTTAGCTCTAGATCATCGTCAGCTTCTCAGCATGACATAAAAAATGACTGAAACCTTTAAAGATACGCGCAAAGATTTGCGCGTACTCTTTAAAGGCTTCAGTGCTTTTTTGTGTCATGCTGGGAAGCTGACGACGATCTAGAGCTAAGTCCATGTTGTATTTATATTGCTGAATGAAGGCATCTGAAAGATCTTGGAAACCATGGATCTTTGCTTGTCCCAAGGTACATATGCCTTCATTCAACAATATAAATACAACATGAACTTAGCTCTAGATCATCGTCAGCTTCTCAGCATGACACAATAAAGCACTGAAACCTTTAAAGATACGTGCAAAGATTTGCGCGTACTCTTTAAAGGCTTCAGTGCTTTTTTGTGTCATGCTGGGAAGCTGACGACGATCTATAGCTAAGTCCATGTTGTATTTATATTGCTTGTTGTATTTATATTGCTGAATGAAGGCATCTGAAAGATCTTGGAAACCATGGATCTTTGCTTGCCCCAAGGTACAGATGCCTTCATTCAACAATATAAAATACAACATGTACTTAGCTCTAGATCATCGTCAGCTTCTCAGCATGACACAAAAAAGCACTGAAACCTTTAAAGATACGCGCAAAGATTTGCGCGTACTCTTTAAAGGCTTCAGTGCTTTTTTGTGTCATGCTGGGAAGCTGACGACGATCTAGAGCTAAGTCCATGTTGTATTTATATTGCTGAATGAAGGCATCTGAAAGATCTTGGAAACCATGGATCTTTGCTTGTCCCAAGGTACAGATGCCTTCATTCAACAATATAAATACAACATGTACTTAGCTCGAGATCATCGTCAGCTTCTCAGCATGACATAAAAAATGACTGAAACCTTTAAAGATACGCGCAAAGATTTGCGCGTACTCTTTAAAGGCTTCAGTGCTTTTTTGTGTCATGCTGGGAAGCTGACGACGATCTAGAGCTAAGTCCATGTTGTATTTATATTGCTGAATGAAGGCATCTGAAAGATCTTGGAAACCATGGATCTTTGCTTGTCCCAAGGTACATATGCCTTCATTCAACAATATAAATACAACATGAACTTAGCTCTAGATCATCGTCAGCTTCTCAGCATGACACAATAAAGCACTGAAACCTTTAAAGATACGTGCAAAGATTTGCGCGTACTCTTTAAAGGCTTCAGTGCTTTTTTGTGTCATGCTGGGAAGCTGACGACGATCTATAGCTAAGTCCATGTTGTATTTATATTGCTTGTTGTATTTATATTGCTGAATGAAGGCATCTGAAAGATCTTGGAAACCATGGATCTTTGCTTGCCCCAAGGTACAGATGCCTTCATTCAACAATATAAATACAACATGTACTTAGCTCTAGATCATCGTCAGCTTCTCAGCATGACACAATAAAGCACTGAAACCTTTAAAGATACGTGCAAAGATTTGCGCGTACTCTTTAAAGGCTTCAGTGTTTTTTTGTGTCATGCTGGGAAGCTAACGACGATCTAGAGCTAAGTCCATGTTGTATTTATATTGCTTGTTGTATTTATATTGCTGAATGAAGGCATCTGAAAGATCTTGGAAACCATGGATCTTTGCTTGCCCCAAGGTACAGATGCCTTCATTCAACAATATAAATACAACATGTACTTAGCTCTAGATCATCGTCAGCTTCTCAGCATGACACAAAAAATGACTGAAACCTTTAAAGATACGCGCAAAGATTTGCGCGTACTCTTTAAAGGCTTCAGTGCTTTTTTGTGTCATGCTGGGAAGCTGACGACGATCTAGAGCTAAGTCCATGTTGTATTTATATTGCTGAATGAAGGCATCTGAAAGATCTTGGAAACCATGGATCTTTGCTTGTCCCAAGGTACATATGCCTTCATTCAACAATATAAATACAACATGAACTTAGCTCTAGATCATCGTCAGCTTCTCAGCATGACACAATAAAGCACTGAAACCTTTAAAGATACGTGCAAAGATTTGCGCGTACTCTTTAAAGGCTTCAGTGCTTTTTTGTGTCATGCTGGGAAGCTGACGACGATCTAGAGCTAAGTCCATGTTGTATTTATATTGCTTGTTGTATTTATATTGCTGAATGAAGGCATCTGAAAGATCTTGGAAACCATGGATCTTTGCTTGTCCCAAGGTACAGATGCCTTCATTCAACAATATAAATACAACATGTACTTAGCTCTAGATCATCGTCAGCTTCTCAGCATGACACAAAAAAGCACTGAAACCTTTAAAGATACGCGCAAAGATTTGCGCGTACTCTTTAAAGGCTTCAGTGCTTTTTTGTGTCATGCTGGGAAGCTGACGACGATCTATAGCTAAGTCCATGTTGTATTTATATTGCTGAATGAAGGCATCTGAAAGATCTTGGAAACCATGGATCTTTGCTTGTCCCAAGGTACAGATGCATTCATTCAACAATATAAATACAACATGTACTTAGCTCTAGATCATCGTCAGCTTCTCAGCATGACACAAAAAATGACTGAAACCTTTAAAGATACGCGCAAATATTTGCGCGTACTCTTTAAAGGCTTCAGTGCTTTTTTGTGTCATGCTGGGAAGCTGACGACGATCTAGAGCTAAGTCCATGTTGTATTTATATTGCTGAATGAAGGCATCTGAAAGATCTTGGAAACCATGGATCTTTGCTTGTCCCAAGGTACAGATGCCTTCATTCAACAATATAAATACAACATGTACTTAGCTCTAGATCATCGTCAGCTTCTCAGCATGACATAAAAAATGACTGAAACCTTTAAAGATACGCGCAAAGATTTGCGCGTACTCTTTAAAGGCTTCAGTGCTTTTTTGTGTAATGCTGGGAAGCTGACGACGATCTAGAGCTAAGTCCATGTTGTATTTATATTGCTGAATGAAGGCATCTGAAAGATCTTGGAAACCATGGATCTTTGCTTGTCCCAAGGTACATATGCCTTCATTCAACAATATAAATACAACATGAACTTAGCTCTAGATCATCGTCAGCTTCTCAGCATGACACAATAAAGCACTGAAACCTTTAAAGATACGTGCAAAGATTTGCGCGTACTCTTTAAAGGCTTCAGTGCTTTTTTGTGTCATGCTGGGAAGCTGACGACGATCTAGAGCTAAGTCCATGTTGTATTTATATTGCTTGTTGTATTTATATTGCTGAATGAAGGCATCTGAAAGATCTTGGAAACCATGGATCTTTGCTTGCCCCAAGGTACAGATGCCTTCATTCAACAATATAAATACAACATGTACTTAGCTCTAGATCATCGTCAGCTTCTCAGCATGACACAATAAAGCACTGAAACCTTTAAAGATACGTGCAAAGATTTGCGCGTACTCTTTAAAGAGTTCAGTGCTTTTTTGTGTCATGCTGGGAAGCTGACGACGATCTAGAGCTAAGTCCATGTTGTATTTATATTGCTTGTTGTATTTATATTGCTGAATGAAGGCATCTGAAAGATCTTGGAAACCATGGATCTTTGCTTGCCCCAAGGTACAGATGCCTTCATTCAACAATATAAATACAACATGTACTTAGCTCTAGATCATCGTCAGCTTCTCAGCATGACACAAAAAATGACTGAAACCTTTAAAGATACGCGCAAAGATTTGCGCGTACTCTTTAAAGGCTTCAGTGCTTTTTTGTGTCATGCTGGGAAGCTGACGACGATCTAGAGCTAAGTCCATGTTGTATTTATATTGCTGAATGAAGGCATCTGAAAGATCTTGGAAACCATGGATCTTTGCTTGTCCCAAGGTACAGATGCCTTCATTCAACAATATAAATACAACATGTACTTAGCTCTAGATCATCGTCAGCTTCTCAGCATGACATAAAAAATGACTGAAACCTTTAAAGATACGCGTAAAGATTTGCGCGTACTCTTTAAAGGCTTCAGTGCTTTTTTGTGTCATGCTGGGAAGCTGACGACGATCTAGAGCTAAGTCCATGTTGTATTTATATTGCTGAATGAAGACATCTGAAAGATCTTGGAAACCATGGATCTTTGCTTGTCCCAAGGTACATATGCCTTCATTCAACAATATAAATACAAAATGAACTTAGCTCTAGATCATCGTCAGCTTCTCAGCATGACACAATAAAGCACTGAAACCTTTAAAGATACGTGCAAAGATTTGCGCGTACTCTTTAAAGGCTTCAGTGCTTTTTTGTGTCATGTTGGGAAGCTGACGACGATCTAGAGCTAAGTCCATGTTGTATTTATATTGCTTGTTGTATTTATATTGCTGAATGAAGGCATCTGAAAGATCTTGGAAACCATGGATCTTTGCTTGTCCCAAGGTACAGATGCCTTCATTCAACAATATAAATACAACATGTACTTAGCTCTAGATCATCGTCAGCTTCTCAGCATGACACAAAAAAGCACTGAAACCTTTAAAGATACGCGCAAAGATTTGCGCGTACTCTTTAAAGGCTTCAGTGCTTTTTTGTGTCATGCTGGGAAGCTGACGACGATCTATAGCTAAGTCCATGTTGTATTTATATTGCTGAATGAAGGCATCTGAAAGATCTTGGAAACCATGGATCTTTGCTTGTCCCAAGGTACAGATGCATTCATTCAACAATATAAATACAACATGTACTTAGCTCTAGATCATCGTCAGCTTCTCAGCATGACACAAAAAATGACTGAAACCTTTAAAGATACGCGCAAAGATTTACGCGTACTCTTTAAAGGCTTCAGTGCTTTTTTGTGTCATGCTGGGAAGCTGACGACGATCTAGAGCTAAGTCCATGTTGTATTTATATTGCTGAATGAAGGCATCTGAAAGATCTTGGAAACCATGGATCTTTGCTTGTCCCAAGGTACAGATGCCTTCATTCAACAATATAAATACAACATGTACTTAGCTCTAGATCATCGTCAGCTTCTCAGCATGACATAAAAAATGACTGAAACCTTTAAAGATACGCGCAAAGATTTGCGCGTACTCTTTAAAGGCTTCAGTGCTTTTTTGTGTCATGCTGGGAAGCTGACGACGATCTAGAGCTAAGTCCATGTTGTATTTATATTGCTGAATGAAGGCATCTGAAAGATCTTGGAAACCATGGATCTTTGCTTGTCCCAAGGTACATATGCCTTCATTCAACAATATAAATACAACATGAACTTAGCTCTAGATCATCGTCAGCTTCTCAGCATGACACAATAAAGCACTGAAACCTTTAAAGATACGTGCAAAGATTTGCGCGTACTCTTTAAAGGCTTCAGTGCTTTTTTGTGTCATGCTGGGAAGCTGACGACGATCTAGAGCTAAGTCCATGTTGTATTTATATTGCTTGTTGTATTTATATTGCTGAATGAAGGCATCTGAAAGATCTTGGAAACCATGGATCTTTGCTTGCCCCAAGGTACAGATGCATTCATTCAACAATATAAATACAACATGTACTTAGCTCTAGATCATCGTCAGCTTCTCAGCATGACACAAAAAATGACTGAAACCTTTAAAGATACGCGCAAAGATTTGCGCGTACTCTTTAAAGGCTTCAGTGCTTTTTTGTGTCATGCTGGGAAGCTGACGACGATCTAGAGCTAAGTCCATGTTGTATTTATATTACTGAATGAAGGCATCTGAAAGATCTTGGAAACCATGGATCTTTGCTTGTCCCAAGGTACAGATGCCTTCATTCAACAATATAAATACAACATGTACTTAGCTCTAGATCATCGTCAGCTACTCAGCATGACATAAAAAATGACTGAAACCTTTAAAGATACGCGCAAAGATTTGCGCGTACTCTTTAAAGGCTTCAGTGCTTTTTTGTGTCATGCTGGGAAGCTGACGACGATCTAAAGCTAAGTCCATGTTGTATTTATATTGCTGAATGAAGGCATCTGAAAGATCTTGGAAACCATGGATCTTTGCTTGTCCCAAGGTACATATGCCTTCATTCAACAATATAAATACAACATGAACTTAGCTCTAGATCATCGTCAGTTTCTCAGCATGACACAATAAAGCACTGAAACCTTTAAAGATACGTGCAAAGATTTGCGCGTACTCTTTAAAGGGTTCAGTGCTTTTTTGTGTCATGCTGGGAAGCTGACGACGATCTAGAGCTAAGTCCATGTTGTATTTATATTGCTTGTTGTATTTATATTGCTGAATGAAGGCATCTGAAAGATCTTGGAAACCATGGATCTTTGCTTGCCCCAAGGTACAGATGCCTTCATTCAACAATATAAATACAACATGTACTTAGCTCTAGATCATCGTCAGCTTCTCAGCATGACACAATAAAGCACTGAAACCTTTAAAGATACGTGCAAAGATTTGCGCGTACTCTTTAAAGGCTTCAGTGTTTTTTTGTGTCATGCTGGGAAGCTGACGACGATCTAGAGCTAAGTCCATGTTGTATTTATATTGCTTGTTGTATTTATATTGCTGAATGAAGGCATCTGAAAGATCTTGGAAACCATGGATCTTTGCTTGCCCCAAGGTACAGATGCCTTCATTCAACAATATAAATACAACATGTACTTAGCTCTAGATCATCGTCAGCTTCTCAGCATGACACAAAAAATGACTGAAACCTTTAAAGATACGCGCAAAGATTTGCACGTACTCTTTAAAGGCTTCAGTGCTTTTTTGTGTCATGCTGGGAAGCTGACGGCGATCTAGAGCTAAGTCCATGTTGTATTTATATTGCTGAATGAAGGCATCTGAAAGATCTTGGAAACCATGGATCTTTGCTTGTCCCAAGGTACATATGCCTTCATTCAACAATATAAATACAACATGAACTTAGCTCTAGATCATCGTCAGCTTCTCAGCATGACACAATAAAGCACTGAAACCTTTAAAGATACGTGCAAAGATTTGCGCGTACTCTTTAAAGGCTTCAGTGCTTTTTTGTGTCATGCTGGGAAGCTGACGACGATCTAGAGCTAAGTCCATGTTGTATTTATATTGCTTGTTGTATTTATATTGCTGAATGAAGGCATCTGAAAGATCTTGGAAACCATGGATCTTTGCTTGTCCCAAGGTACAGATGCCTTCATTCAACAATATAAATACAACATGTACTTAGCTCTAGATCATCGTCAGCTTCTCAGCATGACACAAAAAAGCACTGAAACCTTTAAAGATACGCGCAAAGATTTGCGCGTACTCTTTAAAGGCTTCAGTGCTTTTTTGTGTCATGCTGGGAAGCTGACGACGATCTATAGCTAAGTCCATGTTGTATTTATATTGCTGAATGAAGGCATCTGAAAGATCTTGGAAACCATGGATCTTTGCTTGTCCCAAGGTACAGATGCATTCATTCAACAATATAAATACAACATGTACTTAGCTCTAGATCATCGTCAGCTTCTCAGCATGACACAAAAAATGACTGAAACCTTTAAAGATACGCGCAAAGATTTGCGCGTACTCTTTAAAGGCTTCAGTGCTTTTTTGTGTCATGCTGGGAAGCTGACGACGATCTAGAGCTAAGTCCATGTTGTATTTATATTGCTGAATGAAGGCATCTGAAAGATCTTGGAAACCATGGATCTTTGCTTGTCCCAAGGTACAGATGCCTTCATTCAACAATATAAATACAACATGTACTTAGCTCTAGATCATCGTCAGCTTCTCAGCATGACATAAAAAATGACTGAAACCTTTAAAGATACGCGCAAAGATTTGCGCGTACTCTTTAAAGGCTTCAGTGCTTTTTTGTGTCATGCTGGGAAGCTGACGACGATCTAGAGCTAAGTCCATGTTGTATTTATATTGCTGAATGAAGGCATCTGAAAGATCTTGGAAACCATGGATCTTTGCTTGTCCCAAGGTACATATGCCTTCATTCAACAATATAAATACAACATGAACTTAGCTCTAGATCATCGTCAGCTTCTCAGCATGACACAATAAAGCACTGAAACCTTTAAAGATACGTGCAAAGATTTGCGCGTACTCTTTAAAGGCTTCAGTGCTTTTTTGTGTCATGCTGGGAAGCTGACGACGATCTAGAGCTAAGTCCATGTTGTATTTATATTGCTTGTTGTATTTATATTGCTGAATGAAGGCATCTGAAAGATCTTGGAAACCATGGATCTTTGCTTGCCCCAAGGTACAAATGCCTTCATTCAACAATATAAATACAACATGTACTTAGCTCTAGATCATCGTCAGCTTCTCAGCATGACACAAAAAGGCGCTGAAACCTTTAAAGATACGCGCAAAGATTTGCGCGTACTCTTTAAAGGCTTCAGTGCTTTTTTGTGTCATGCTGGGAAGCTGACGACGATCTAGAGCTAAGTCCATGTTGTATTTATATTGCTGAATGAAGGCATCTGAAAGATCTTGGAAACCATGGATCTTTGCTTGTCCCAAGGTACAGATGCCTTCATTCAACAATATAAATACAACATGTACTTAGCTCGAGATCATCGTCAGCTTCTCAGCATGACATAAAAAATGACTGAAACCTTTAAAGATACGCGCAAAGATTTGCGCGTACTCTTTAAAGGCTTAAGGGCTTTTTTGTGTCATGCTGGGAAGCTGACGACGATCTAGAGCTAAGTCCATGTTGTATTTATATTGCTGAATGAAGGCATCTGAAAGATCTTGGAAACCATGGATCTTTGCTTGTCCCAAGGTACATATGCCTTCATTCAACAATATAAATACAACATGAACTTAGCTCTAGATCATCGTCAGCTTCTCAGCATGACACAATAAAGCACTGAAACCTTTAAAGATACGTGCAAAGATTTGCGCGTACTCTTTAAAGGCTTCAGTGCTTTTTTGTGTCATGCTGGGAAGCTGACGACGATCTAGAGCTAAGTCCATGTTGTATTTATATTGCTTGTTGTATTTATATTGCTGAATGAAGGCATCTGAAAGATCTTGGAAACCATGGATCTTTGCTTGCCCCAAGGTACAGATGCATTCATTCAACAATATAAATACAACATGTACTTAGCTCTAGATCATCGTCAGCTTCTCAGCATGACACAAAAAATGACTGAAACCTTTAAAGATACGCGCAAAGATTTGCGCGTACTCTTTAAAGGCTTCAGTGCTTTTTTGTGTCATGCTGGGAAGCTGACGACGATCTAGAGCTAAGTCCATGTTGTATTTATATTACTGAATGAAGGCATCTGAAAGATCTTGGAAACCATGGATCTTTGCTTGTCCCAAGGTACAGATGCCTTCATTCAACAATATAAATACAACATGTACTTAGCTCTAGATCATCGTCAGCTACTCAGCATGACATAAAAAATGACTGAAACCTTTAAAGATACGCGCAAAGATTTGCGCGTACTCTTTAAAGGCTTCAGTGCTTTTTTGTGTCATGCTGGGAAGCTGACGACGATCTAAAGCTAAGTCCATGTTGTATTTATATTGCTGAATGAAGGCATCTGAAAGATCTTGGAAACCATGGATCTTTGCTTGTCCCAAGGTACATATGCCTTCATTCAACAATATAAATACAACATGAACTTAGCTCTAGATCATCGTCAGTTTCTCAGCATGACACAATAAAGCACTGAAACCTTTAAAGATACGTGCAAAGATTTGCGCGTACTCTTTAAAGGGTTCAGTGCTTTTTTGTGTCATGCTGGGAAGCTGACGACGATCTAGAGCTAAGTCCATGTTGTATTTATATTGCTTGTTGTATTTATATTGCTGAATGAAGGCATCTGAAAGATCTTGGAAACCATGGATCTTTGCTTGCCCCAAGGTACAGATGCCTTCATTCAACAATATAAATACAACATGTACTTAGCTCTAGATCATCGTCAGCTTCTCAGCATGACACAATAAAGCACTGAAACCTTTAAAGATACGTGCAAAGATTTGCGCGTACTCTTTAAAGGCTTCAGTGTTTTTTTGTGTCATGCTGGGAAGCTGACGACGATCTAGAGCTAAGTCCATGTTGTATTTATATTGCTTGTTGTATTTATATTGCTGAATGAAGGCATCTGAAAGATCTTGGAAACCATGGATCTTTGCTTGCCCCAAGGTACAGATGCCTTCATTCAACAATATAAATACAACATGTACTTAGCTCTAGATCATCGTCAGCTTCTCAGCATGACACAAAAAATGACTGAAACCTTTAAAGATACGCGCAAAGATTTGCACGTACTCTTTAAAGGCTTCAGTGCTTTTTTGTGTCATGCTGGGAAGCTGACGGCGATCTAGAGCTAAGTCCATGTTGTATTTATATTGCTGAATGAAGGCATCTGAAAGATCTTGGAAACCATGGATCTTTGCTTGTCCCAAGGTACATATGCCTTCATTCAACAATATAAATACAACATGAACTTAGCTCTAGATCATCGTCAGCTTCTCAGCATGACACAATAAAGCACTGAAACCTTTAAAGATACGTGCAAAGATTTGCGCGTACTCTTTAAAGGCTTCAGTGCTTTTTTGTGTCATGCTGGGAAGCTGACGACGATCTAGAGCTAAGTCCATGTTGTATTTATATTGCTTGTTGTATTTATATTGCTGAATGAAGGCATCTGAAAGATCTTGGAAACCATGGATCTTTGCTTGTCCCAAGGTACAGATGCCTTCATTCAACAATATAAATACAACATGTACTTAGCTCTAGATCATCGTCAGCTTCTCAGCATGACACAAAAAAGCACTGAAACCTTTAAAGATACGCGCAAAGATTTGCGCGTACTCTTTAAAGGCTTCAGTGCTTTTTTGTGTCATGCTGGGAAGCTGACGACGATCTATAGCTAAGTCCATGTTGTATTTATATTGCTGAATGAAGGCATCTGAAAGATCTTGGAAACCATGGATCTTTGCTTGTCCCAAGGTACAGATGCATTCATTCAACAATATAAATACAACATGTACTTAGCTCTAGATCATCGTCAGCTTCTCAGCATGACACAAAAAATGACTGAAACCTTTAAAGATACGCGCAAAGATTTGCGCGTACTCTTTAAAGGCTTCAGTGCTTTTTTGTGTCATGCTGGGAAGCTGACGACGATCTAGAGCTAAGTCCATGTTGTATTTATATTGCTGAATGAAGGCATCTGAAAGATCTTGGAAACCATGGATCTTTGCTTGTCCCAAGGTACAGATGCCTTCATTCAACAATATAAATACAACATGTACTTAGCTCTAGATCATCGTCAGCTTCTCAGCATGACATAAAAAATGACTGAAACCTTTAAAGATACGCGCAAAGATTTGCGCGTACTCTTTAAAGGCTTCAGTGCTTTTTTGTGTCATGCTGGGAAGCTGACGACGATCTAGAGCTAAGTCCATGTTGTATTTATATTGCTGAATGAAGGCATCTGAAAGATCTTGGAAACCATGGATCTTTGCTTGTCCCAAGGTACATATGCCTTCATTCAACAATATAAATACAACATGAACTTAGCTCTAGATCATCGTCAGCTTCTCAGCATGACACAATAAAGCACTGAAACCTTTAAAGATACGTGCAAAGATTTGCGCGTACTCTTTAAAGGCTTCAGTGCTTTTTTGTGTCATGCTGGGAAGCTGACGACGATCTAGAGCTAAGTCCATGTTGTATTTATATTGCTTGTTGTATTTATATTGCTGAATGAAGGCATCTGAAAGATCTTGGAAACCATGGATCTTTGCTTGCCCCAAGGTACAAATGCCTTCATTCAACAATATAAATACAACATGTACTTAGCTCTAGATCATCGTCAGCTTCTCAGCATGACACAAAAAGGCGCTGAAACCTTTAAAGATACGCGCAAAGATTTGCGCGTACTCTTTAAAGGCTTCAGTGCTTTTTTGTGTCATGCTGGGAAGCTGACGACGATCTAGAGCTAAGTCCATGTTGTATTTATATTGCTGAATGAAGGCATCTGAAAGATCTTGGAAACCATGGATCTTTGCTTGTCCCAAGGTACAGATGCCTTCATTCAACAATATAAATACAACATGTACTTAGCTCGAGATCATCGTCAGCTTCTCAGCATGACATAAAAAATGACTGAAACCTTTAAAGATACGCGCAAAGATTTGCGCGTACTCTTTAAAGGCTTAAGGGCTTTTTTGTGTCATGCTGGGAAGCTGACGACGATCTAGAGCTAAGTCCATGTTGTATTTATATTGCTGAATGAAGGCATCTGAAAGATCTTGGAAACCATGGATCTTTGCTTGTCCCAAGGTACATATGCCTTCATTCAACAATATAAATACAACATGAACTTAGCTCTAGATCATCGTCAGCTTCTCAGCATGACACAATAAAGCACTGAAATCTTTAAAGATACGTGCAAAGATTTGCGCGTACTCTTTAAAGGCTTCAGTGCTTTTTTGTGTCATGCTGGGAAGCTGACGACGATCTAGAGCTAAGTCCATGTTGTATTTATATTGCTTGTTGTATTTATATTGCTGAATGAAGGCATCTGAAAGATCTTAGAAACCATGGATCTTTGCTTGCCCCAAGGTACAGATGCCTTCATTCAACAATATAAATACAACATGTACTTAGCTCTAGATCATCGTCAGCTTCTCAGCATGACACAATAAAGCACTGAAACCTTTAAAGATACGTGCAAAGATTTGCGCGTACTCTTTAAAGGCTTCAGTTCTTTTTTGTGTCATGCTGGGAAGCTGACGACGATCTAGAGCTAAGTCCATGTTGTATTTATATTGCTTGTTGTATTTATATTGCTGAATGAAGGCATCTGAAAGATCTTGGAAACCATGGATCTTTGCTTGCCCCAAGGTACAAATGCCTTCATTCAACAATATAAATACAACATGTACTTAGCTCTAGATCATCGTCAGCTTCTCAGCATGACACAAAAAATGACTGAAACCTTTAAAGATACGCGCAAAGATTTGCGCGTACTCTTTAAAGGCTTCAGTGCTTTTTTGTGTCATGCTGGGAAGCTGACGACGATCTAGAGCTAAGTCCATGTTGTATTTATATTGCTGAATGAAGGCATCTGAAAGATCTTGAAAACCATGGATCTTTGCTTGTCCCAAGGTACAGATGCCTTCATTCAACAATATAAATACAACATGTACTTAGCTCTAGATCATCGTCAGCTTCTCAGCATGACATAAAAAATGACTGAAACCTTTAAAGATACGCGCAAAGATTTGCGCGTACTCTTTAAAGGCTTCAGTGCTTTTTTGTGTCATGCTGGGAAGCTGACGACGATCTAGAGCTAAGTCCATGTTGTATTTATATTGCTGAATGAAGGCATCTGAAAGATCTTGGAAACCATGGATCTTTGCTTGTCCCAAGGTACATATGCCTTCATTCAACAATATAAATACAACATGAACTTAGCTCTAGATCATCGTCAGCTTCTCAGCATGACACAATAAAGCACTGAAACCTTTAAAGATACGTGCAAAGATTTGCGCGTACTCTTTAAAGGCTTCAGTGCTTTTTTGTGTCATGCTGGGAAGCTGACGACGATCTAGAGCTAAGTCCATGTTGTATTTATATTGCTTGTTGTATTTATATTGCTGAATGAAGGCATCTGAAAGATCTTGGAAACCATGGATCTTTGCTTGCCCCAAGGTACAGATGCCTTCATTCAACAATATAAATACAACATGTACTTAGCTCTAGATCATCGTCAGCTTCTCAGCATGACACAATAAAGCACTGAAACCTTTAAAGATACGTGCAAAGATTTGCGCGTACTCTTTAAAGGCTTCAATGTTTTTTTGTGTCATGCTGGGAAGCTGACGACGATCTAGAGCTAAGTTCATGTTGTATTTATATTGCTTGTTGTATTTATATTGCTGAATGAAGGCATCTGAAAGATCTTGGAAACCATGGATCTTTGCTTGCCCCAAGGTACAGATGCCTTCATTCAACAATATAAATACAACATGTACTTAGCTCTAGATCATCGTCAGCTTCTCAGCATGACACAAAAAAAGCACTGAAACCTTTAAAGATACGCGCAAAGATTTGCGCGTACTCTTTAAAGGCTTCAGTGCTTTTTTGTGTCATGCTGGGAAGCTGACGACGATCTAGAGCTAAGTCCATGTTGTATTTATATTGCTGAATGAAGGCATCTGAAAGATCTTGAAAACCATGGATCTTTGCTTGTCCCAAGGTACATATGCCTTCATTCAACAATATAAATACAACATGAACTTAGCTCTAGATCATCGTCAGCTTCTCAGCATGACACAATAAAGCACTGAAACCTTTAAACATACGTGCAAAGATTTGCGCGTACTCTTTAAAGGCTTCAGTTCTTTTTTGTGTCATGCTGGGAAGCTGACGACGATCTAGAGCTAAGTCCATGTTGTATTTATATTGCTTGTTGTATTTATATTGCTGAATGAAGGCATCTGAAAGATCTTGGAAACCATGGATCTTTGCTTGTCCCAAGGTACAGATGCCTTCATTCAACAATATAAATACAACATGGACTTAGCTCTAGATCATCGTCAGCTTCTCAGCATGACACAAAAAAGCACTGAAACCTTTAAAGATACGCGCAAAGATTTGCGCGTACTCTTTAAAGGCTTCAGTGCTTTTTTGTGTCATGCTGGGAAGCTGACGACGATCTAGAGCTAAGTCCATGTTGTATATATATTGCTGAATGAAGGCATCTGAAAGATCTTGGAAACCATGGATCTTTGCTTGTCCCAAGTTACAGATGCCTTCATTCAACAATATAAATACAACATGGACTTAGCTCTAGATCATCGTCAGCTTCTCAGCATGACACAAAAAAGCACTGAAACCTTTAAAGATACGTGCAAAGATTTGCGCGTACTCTTTAAAGGCTTCAGTGCTTTTTTGTGTCATGCTGGGAAGCTGACGACGATCTAGAGCTAAGTCCATATTGTATTTATATTGCTGAATGAAGGCATCTGAAAGATCTTGGAAACCATGGATCTTTGCTTGTCCCAAGGTACAGATGCCTTCATTCAACAATATAAATACAAAATGTACTTAGCTCTAGATCATCGTCAGCTTCTCAGCATGACACAAAAAAGCACTGAAACCTTTAGAGATACGCGCAAAGATTTGCGCGTACTCTTTAAAGGCTTCAGTGCTTTTTTGTGCCATGCTGGAAAGCTGACGACGATCTTGAGCTAAGTCCATGTTGTATTTATATTGCTGAATGAAGGCATCTGAAAGATCTTGGAAACCATGGATCTTTGCTTGTCCCAAGGTACAGATGCCTTCATTCAACAATATAAATACAACATGTACTTAGCTCTAGATCATCGTCAGCTTCTCAGCATGACACAAAAAAGCACTGAAACCTTTAAAGATACGCGCAAAGATTTGCGCGTACTCTTTAAAGGCTTCAGTGCTTTTTTGTGTCATGCTGGGAAGCTGACGACGATCTAGAGCTAAGTCCATGTTGTATTTATATTGCTGAATGAAGGCATCTGAAAGATCTTGGAAACCATTGATCTTTGCTTGTCCCAAGGTACAAATGCCTTCATTCAACAATATAAATACAACATGGACTTAGCTCTAGATCATCGTCAGCTTCTCAGCATAACACAAAAAAGCACTGAAACCTTTAAAGATTTGCGCAAAGATTTGCGCGTACTCTTTAAAGGCTTCAGTGCTTTTTTGTGTCATGCTGGGAAGCTGACGACGATCTAGAGCTAAGTCCATGTTGTATTTATATTGCTGAATGAAGGCATCTGAAAGATCTAGGAAACCATGGATCTTTGCTTGTCCCAAGGTACAGATGCCTTCATTCAACAATATAAATACAACATGTACTTAGCTCTAGATCATCGTCAGCTTCTCAGCATGACACAAAAAATGACTGAAACCTTTAAAGATATGCGCAAAGATTTGCGCGTACTCTTTAAAGGCTTCAGTGCTTTTTTTTGTCATGCTGGGAAGCTGACGACGATCTAGAGCTAAGTCCATGTTGTATTTATATTGCTGAATGAAGGCATCTGAAAGATCTTGGAAACCATTGATCTTTGCTTGTTCCAAGGTACAGATGCCTTCATTCAACAATATAAATACAACATGGACTTAGCTCTAGATCATCGTCAGCTTCTCAGCATAACACAAAAAAGCACTGAAACCTTTAAAGATTTGCGCAAAGATTTGCGCGTACTCTTTAAAGGCTTCAGTGCTTTTTTGTGTCATGCTGGGAAGCTGACGACGATCTAGAGCTAAGTCCATGTTGTATTTATATTGCTGAATGAAGGCATCTGAAAGATCTTGGAAACCATGGATCTTTGCTTGCCCCAAGGTACAGATGCCTTCATTCAACAATATAAATACAACATGTACTTAGCTCTAGATCATCGTCAGCTTCTCAGCATGACACAAAAAAGCACTGAAACCTTTAAAGATACGTGCAAAGATTTGCGCGTACTCTTTAAAGGCTTCAGTGCTTTTTTGTGTCATGCTGGGAAGCTGACGACGATCTAGAGCTAAGTCCATATTGTATTTATATTGCTGAATGAAGGCATCTGAAAGATCCTGGAAACCATGGATCTTTGCTTGTCCCAAGGTACAGATGCCTTCATTCAACAATATAAATACAAAATGTACTTAGCTCTAGATCATCGTCAGCTTCTCAGCATGACACAAAAAAGCACTGAAACCTTTAAAGATACGCGCAAAGATTTGCGCGTACTCTTTAAAGGCTTCAGTGCTTTTTTGTGCCATGCTGGAAAGCTGACGACGATCTTGAGCTAAGTCCATGTTGTATTTATATTGCTGAATGAAGGCATCTGAAAGATCTTGGAAACCATGGATCTTTGCTTGTCCCAAGGTACAGATGCCTTCATTCAACAATATAAATACAACATGTACTTAGCTCTAGATCATCGTCAGCTTCTCAGCATGACACAAAAAAGCACTGAAACCTTTAAAGATACGCGCAAAGATTTGCGCGTACTCTTTAAAGGCTTCAGTGCTTTTTTGTGTCATGCTGGGAAGCTGACGACGATCTAGAGCTAAGTCCATGTTGTATTTATATTGCTGAATGAAGGCATCTGAAAGAACTTGGAAACCATTGATCTTTGCTTGTCCCAAGGTACAGATGCCTTCATTCAACAATATAAATACAACATGGACTTATCTCTAGATCATCGTCAGCTTCTCAGCATGACACAAAAAAGCACTGAAACCTTTAAAGATACGCGCAAAGATTTGCGCGTACTCTTTAAAGGCTTCAGTGCTTTTTTTTGTCATGCTGGGAAGCTGACGACGATCTAGAGCTAAGTCCATGTTGTATTTATATTGCTGAATGAAGGCATCTGAAAGATCTTGGAAACCATTGATCTTTGCTTGTCCCAAGGTACATATGCCTTCATTCAACAATATAAATACAACATGGACTTAGCTCTAGATCATCGTCAGCTTCTCAGCATAACACAAAAAAGCACTGAAACCTTTAAAGATTTGCGCAAAGATTTGCGCGTACTCTTTAAAGGCTTCAGTGCTTTTTTGTGTCATGCTGGGAAGCTGACGACGATCTAGAGCTAAGTCCATGTTGTATTTATATTGCTGAATGAAGGCATCTGAAAGATCTTGGAAACCATGGATCTTTGCTTGCCCCAAGGTACAGATGCCTTCATTCAACAATATAAATACAACATGAACTTAGCTCTAGATCATCGTCAGCTTCTCAGCATGACACAATAAAGCACTGAAACCTTTAAAGATACGTGCAAAGATTTGCGCGTACTCTTTAAAGGCTTCAGTGGTTTTTTGTGTCATGCTGGGAAGCTGACGACGATCTAGAGCTAAGTCCATGTTGTATTTATATTGCTTGTTGTATTTATATTGCTGAATGAAGGCATCTGAAAGATCTTGGAAACCATGGATCTTTGCTTGTCCCAAGGTACAGATGCCTTCATTAAACAATATAAATACAACATGGACTTAGCTCTAGATCATCGTCAGCTTCTCAGCATGACACAAAAAAGCACTGAAACCTTTAAAGATACGCGCAAAGATTTGCGCGTACTCTTTAAAGGCTTCAGTGCTTTTTTGTGTCATGCTTGGAAGCTGACGACGATCTAGAGCTAAGTCCATGTTGTATATATATTGCTGAATGAAGGCATCTGAAAGATCTTGGAAACCATGGATCTTTGCTTGTCCCAAGGTACAGATGCCTTCATTCAACAATATAAATACAACATGGACTTATCTCTAGATCATCGTCAGCTTCTCAGCATGACACAAAAAACACTGAAACCTTTAAAGATACGCGCAAAGATTTGCGCGTACTCTTTAAAGGCTTCAGTGCTTTTTTGTGCCATGCTGGAAAGCTGACGACGATCTTGAGCTAAGTCCATGTTGTATTTATATTGCTGAATGAAGGCATCTGAAAGATCTTGGAAACCATGGATCTTTGCTTGTCCCAAGGTACAGATGCCTTAATTCAACAATATAAATACAACATGTACTTAGCTCTAGATCATCGTCAGCTTCTCAGCATGACACAAAAAAGCACTGAAACCTTTAAAGATACGCGCAAAGATTTGCGCGTACTCTTTAAAGGCTTCAGTGCTTTTTTGTGTCATGCTGGGAAGCTGACGACGATCTAGAGCTAAGTCCATGTTGTATTTATATTGCTGAATGAAGGCATCTGAAAGATCTTGGAAACCATTGATCTTTGCTTGTCCCAAGGTACAGATGCCTTCATTCAACAATATAAATATAACATGGACTTAGCTCTAGATCATCGTCAGCTTCTCAGCATAACACAAAAAAGCACTGAAACCTTTAAAGATTTGCGCAAAGATTTGCGCGTACTCTTTAAAGGCTTCAGTGCTTTTTTGTGTCATGCTGGGAAGCTGACGACGATCTAGAGCTAAGTCCATGTTGTATTTATATTGCTGAATGAATGCATCTGAAAGATCTTGGAAACCATGGATCTTTGCTTGTCCCAAGGTACAGATGCCTTCATTCAACAATATAAATACAACATGTACTTAGCTCTAGATCATCGTCAGCTTCTCAGCATGACACAAAAATGACTGAAACCTTTAAAGATACGCGCAAAGATTTGCGCGTACTCTTTAAAGGCTTCAGTGCTTTTTTTTGTCATGCTGGGAAGCTGACGACGATCTAGAGCTAAGTCCATGTTGTATTTATATTGCTGAATGAAGGCATCTGAAAGATCTTGGAATCCATGGATCTTTGCTTGTCCCAAGGTACAGATGCCTTCATTCAACAATATAAATACAACATGGACTTAGCTCTAGATCATCGTCAGCTTCTCAGCATGACACAAAAAAGCACTGAAACCTTTAAAGATACGCGCAAAGATTTGCGCCTACTCTTTAAAAGCTTCAGTGCTTTTTTGTGTCATGCTGGGAAGCTGGCGACGATCTAGAGCTAAGTCCATGTTGTATTTATATTGCTGAATGAAGGCATCTGAAAGATCTTGGAAACCCTGGACATTTGCTTGTCCCAAGGTACATATGCCTTCATTCAACAATATAAATACAACATGGACTTAGCTCTAGATCATCGTCAGCTTCTCAGCATGACACAAAAAAGGACTGAAATCTTTAAAGATACGCGCAAAGATTTGCGCGTACTCTTTAAAGGCTTCAGTGCTTTTTTGTGTCATGCTGGGAAGCTGACGACGATCTAGAGCTAAGTCCATGTTGTATTTATATTGCTGAATGAAGGCATCTGAAAAATCTTGGAAACCATGGATCTTTGCTTGTCCCAAGGTACAGATGCCTTCATTCAACAATATAAATACAACATGTACTTAGCTCTAGATCATCGTCAGCTTCTCAGCATGACACAATAAAGCACTGAAACCTGTAAAGATACGTGCAAAGATTTGCGCGTACTCTTTAAAGGCTTCAGTGCTTTTTTGTGTCATGCTGGGAAGCTGACGACGATCTAGAGCTAAGTCCATGTTGTATTTATATTGCTTGTTGTATTTATATTGCTGAATGAAGGCATCTGAAAGATCTTGGAAACCATGGATCTTTGCTTGTCCCAAGGTACAGATGCCTTCATTCAACAATATAAATACAACATGTACTTAGCTCTAGATCATCGTCAGCTTCTCAGCATGACACAAAAAAGCACTGAAACCTTTAAAGATACGCGCAAAGATTTGCGCGTACTCTTTAAAGGCTTCAGTGCTTTTTTGTGTCATGCTGGGAAGCTGACGACGATCTAGAGCTAAGTCCATGTTGTATTTATATTGCTGAATGAAGGCATCTGAAAGATCTTGGAAACTATGGATCTTTGCTTGTCCCAAGGTACAGATGCCTTCATTCAACAATATAAATACAACATGTACTTAGCTCTAGATCATCGTTAGCTTCTCAGCATGACACAAAAAATGACTGAAACCTTTAAAGATACGCGCAAAGATTTGCGCGTACTCTTTAAAGGCTTCAGTGCTTTTTTGTGTCATGCTGGGAAGCTGACGACGATCTAGAGCTAAGTCCATGTTGTATATATATTGCTGAATGAAGGCATCTGAAATCTCTTGGAAACCATGGATCTTTGCTTGTCCCAAGTTACAGATGCCTTCATTCAACAATATAAATACAACATGGACTTAGCTCTAGATCATCGTCAGCTTCTCAGCATGACACAAAAAAGCACTGAAACCTTTAAAGATTTGCGCAAAGATTTGCGCGTACTCTTTAAAGGCTTCAGTGCTTTTTTGTGTCATGCTGGGAAGCTGACGACGATCTAGAGCTAAGTCCATGTTGTATTTATATTGCTGAATGAAGGCATCTGAAAGATCTTGGAAACCATGGATCTTTGCTTGCCCCAAGGTACAGATGACTTCATTCAACAATATAAATACAACATGTACTTAGCTCTAGATCATCGTCAGCTTCTCAGCATGACACAAAAAAGCACTGAAACCTTTAAAGATACGTGCAAAGATTTGCGCGTACTCTTTAAAGGCTTCAGTGCTTTTTTGTGTCATGCTGGGAAGCTGACGACGATCTAGAGCTAAGTCCATATTGTATTTATATTGCTGAATGAAGGCATCTGAAAGATCTTGGAAACCATGGATCTTTGCTTGTCCCAAGGTACAGATGCCTTCATTCAACAATATAAATACAAAATGTACTTAGCTCTAGATTATCGTCAGCTTCTCAGCATGACACAAAAAAGCACTGAAACCTTTAAAGATACGCGCAAAGATTTGCGCGTACTCTTTAAAGGCTTCAGTGCTTTTTTGTGCCATGCTGGAAAGCTGACGACGATCTTGAGCTAAGTCCATGTTGTATTTATATTGCTGAATGAAGGCATCTGAAAGATCTTGGAAACCATGGATCTTTGCTTGTCCCAAGGTACAGATGCCTTCATTCAACAATATAAATACAACATGTACTTAGCTCTAGATCATCGTCAGCTTCTCAGCATGACACAAAAAAGCACTGAAACCTTTAAAGATACGCGCAAAGATTTGCGCGTACTCTTTATAGGCTTCAGTGCTTTTTTGTGTCATGCTGGGAAGCTGACGACGATCTAGAGCTAAGTCCATGTTGTATTTATATTGCTGAATGAAGGCATCTGAAAGATCTTGGAAACCATTGATCTTTGCTTGTCCCAAGGTACAGATGCCTTCATTCAACAATATAAATACAACATGGACTTATCTCTAGATCATCGTCAGCTTCTCAGCATGACACAAAAAAGCACTGAAACCTTTAAAGATACGCGCAAAGATTTGCGCGTACTCTTTAAAGGCTTCAGTGCTTTTTTTTATCATGCTGGGAAGCTGACGACGATCTAGAGCTAAGTCCATGTTGTATTTATATTGCTGAATGAAGGCATCTGAAAGATCTTGGAAACCATTGATCTTTGCTTGTCCCAAGGTACAAATGCCTTCATTCAACAATATAAATACAACATGGACTTAGCTCTAGATCATCGTCAGCTTCTCAGCATAACACAAAAAAGCACTGAAACCTTTAAAGATTTGCGCAAAGATTTGCGCGTACTCTTTAAAGGCTTCAGTGCTTTTTTGTGTCATGCTGGGAAGCTGACGACGATCTAGAGCTAAGTCCATGTTGTATTTATATTGCTGAATGAAGGCATCTGAAAGATCTTGGAAACCATGGATCTTTGCTTGCCCCAAGGTACAGATGCCTTCATTCAACAATATAAATACAACATGAACTTAGCTCTAGATCATCGTCAGCTTCTCAGCATGACACAATAAAGCACTGAAACCTTTAAAGATACGTGCAAAGATTTGCGCGTACTCTTTAAAGGCTTCAGTGCTTTTTTGTGTCATGCTGGGAAGCTGACGACGATCTAGAGCTAAGTCCATGTTGTATTTATATTGCTTGTTGTATTTATATTGCTGAATGAAGGCATCTGAAAGATCTTGGAAACCATGGATCTTTGCTTGTCCCAAGGTACAGATGCCTTCATTCAACAATATAAATACAACATGGACTTAGCTCTAGATCATCGTCAGCTTCTCAGCATGACACAAAAAAGCACTGAAACCTTTAAAGATACGCGCAAAGATTTGCGCGTACTCTTTAAAGGCTTCAGTGCTTTTTTGTGTCATGCTGGGAAGCTGACGACGATCTAGAGCTAAGTCCATGTTGTATATATATTGCTGAATGAAGGCATCTGAAAGATCTTGGAAACCATGGATCTTTGCTTGTCCCAAGGTACAGATGCCTTCATTCAACAATATAAATAAAACATGGACTTATCTCTAGATCATCGTCAGCTTCTCAGCATGACACAAAAAACACTGAAACCTTTAAAGATACGCGCAAAGATTTGCGCGTACTCTTTAAAGGCTTCAGTGCTTTTTTGTGCCATGCTGGAAAGCTGACGACGATCTTGAGCTAAGTCCATGTTGTATTTATATTGCTGAATGAAGGCATCTGAAAGATCTTGGAAACCATGGATCTTTGCTTGTCCCAAGGTACAGATGCCTTCATTCAACAATATAAATACAACATGTACTTAGCTCTAGATCATCGTCAGCTTCTCAGCATGACACAAAAAAGCACTGAAACCTTTAAAGATACGCGCAAAGATTTGCGCGTACTCTTTAAAGGCTTCAGTGCTTTTTTGTGTCATGCTGGGAAGCTGACGACGATCTAGAGCTAAGTCCATGTTGTATTTATATTGCTGAATGAAGGCATCTGAAAGATCTTGGAAACCATTGATCTTTGCTTGTCCCAAGGTACAGATGCCTTCATTCAACAATATAAATACAACATGGACTTAGCTCTAGATCATCGTCAGCTTCTCAGCATAACACAAAAAAGCACTGAAACCTTTAAAGATTTGCGCGTACTCTTTAAAGGCTTCAGTGCTTTTTTGTGTCATGCTGGGAAGCTGACGACGATCTAGAGCTAAGTCCATGTTGTATTTATATTGCTGAATGAATGCATCTGAAAGATCTTGGAAACCATGGATCTTTGCTTGTCCCAAGGTACAGATGCCTTCATTCAACAATATAAATACAACATGTACTTAGCTCTAGATCATCGTCAGCTTCTCAGCATGACACAAAAATGACTGAAACCTTTAAAGATACGCGCAAAGATTTGCGCGTACTCTTTAAAGGCTTCAGTGCTTTTTTTTGTCATGCTGGGAAGCTGACAACGATCTAGAGCTAAGTCCATGTTGTATTTATATTGCTGAATGAAGGCATCTGAAAGATCTTGGAATCCATGGATCTTTGCTTGTCCCAAGGTACAGATGCCTTCATTCAACAATATAAATACAACATGGACTTAGCTCTAGATCATCGTCAGCTTCTCAGCATGACATAAAAAAGCACTGAAACCTTTAAAGATACGCGCAAAGATTTGCGCGTACTCTTTAAAGGCTTCAGTGCTTTTTTGTGTCATGCTGGGAAGCTGGCGACGATCTAGAGCTAAGTCCATGTTGTATTTATATTGCTGAATGAAGGCATCTGAAAGATCTTGGAAACCCTGGATATTTGCTTGTCCCAAGGTACATATGCCTTCATTCAACAATATAAATACAACATGGACTTAGCTCTAGATCATCGTCAGCTTCTCAGCATGACACAAAAAAGGACTGAAATCTTTAAAGATACGCGCAAAGATTTGCGCGTACTCTTTAAAGGCTTCAGTGCTTTTTTGTGTCATGCTGGGAAGCTGACGACGATCTAGAGCTAAGTCCATGTTGTATTTATATTGCTGAATGAAGGCATCTGAAAAATCTTGGAAACCATGGATCTTTGCTTGTCCCAAGGTACAGATGCCTTCATTCAACAATATAAATACAACATGTACTTAGCTCTAGATCATCGTCAGCTTCTCAGCATGACACAATAAAGCACTGAAACCTGTAAAGATACGTGCAAAGATTTGCGCGTACTCTTTAAAGGCTTCAGTGCTTTTTTGTGTCATGCTGGGAAGCTGACGACGATCTAGAGCTAAGTCCATGTTGTATTTATATTGCTTGTTGTATTTATATTGCTGAATGAAGGCATCTGAAAGATCTTGGAAACCATGGATCTTTGCTTGTCCCAAGGTACAGATGCCTTCATTCAACAATATAAATACAACATGTACTTAGCTCTAGATCATCGTCAGCTTCTCAGCATGACACAAAAAAGCACTGAAACCTTTAAAGATACGCGCAAAGATTTGCGCGTACTCTTTAAAGGCTTCAGTGCTTTTTTGTGTCATGCTGGGAAGCTGACGACGATCTAGAGCTAAGTCCATGTTGTATTTATATTGCTGAATGAAGGCATCTGAAAGATCTTGGAAACTATGGATCTTTGCTTGTCCCAAGGTACAGATGCCTTCATTCAACAATATAAATACAACATGTACTTAGCTCTAGATCATCGTTAGCTTCTCAGCATGACACAAAAAATGACTGAAACCTTTAAAGATACGCGCAAAGATTTGCGCGTACTCTTTAAAGGCTTCAGTGCTTTTTTGTGTCATGCTGGGAAGCTGACGACCATCTAGAGCTAAGTCCATGTTGTATATATATTGCTGAATGAAGGCATCTGAAATCTCTTGGAAACCATGGATCTTTGCTTGTCCCAAGTTACAGATGCCTTCATTCAACAATATAAATACAACATGGACTTAGCTCTAGATCATCGTCAGCTTCTCAGCATGACACAAAAAAGCACTGAAACCTTTAAAGATACGTGCAAAGATTTGCGCGTACTCTTTAAAGGCTTCAGTGCTTTTTTGTGTCATGCTGGGAAGCTGACGACGATCTAGAGCTAAGTCCATATTGTATTTATATTGCTGAATGAAGGCATCTGAAAGATCTTGGAAACCAAGGATCTTTGCTTGTCCCAAGGTACAGATGCCTTCATTCAAAAATATAAATACAAAATGTACTTAGCTCTAGATCATCGTCAGCTTCTCAGCATGACACAAAAAAGCACTGAAACCTTTAAAGATACGCGCAAAGATTTGCGCGTACTCTTTAAAGGCTTCAGTGCTTTTTTGTGCCATGCTGGGAAGCTGACGACGATCTTGAGCTAAGTCCATGTTGTATTTATATTGCTGAATGAAGGCATCTGAAAGATCTTGGAAACCATGGATCTTTGCTTGTCCCAAGGTACAGATGCCTTCATTCAACAATATAAATACAACATGTACTTAGCTCTAGATCATCGTCAGCTTCTCAGCATGACACAAAAAAGCACTGAAACCTTTAAAGATACGCGCAAAGATTTGCGCGTACTCTTTAAAGGCTTCAGTGCTTTTTTGTGTCATGCTGGGAAGCTGACGACGATCTAGAGCTAAGTCCATGTTGTATTTATATTGCTGAATGAAGGCATCTGAAAGATCTTGGAAACCATTGATCTTTGCTTGTCCCAAGGTACAGATGCCTTCATTCAACAATATAAATACAACATGGACTTAGCTCTAGATCATCGTCAGCTTCTCAGCATGACACAAAAAAGCACTGAAACCTTTAAAGATACGCGCAAAGATTTGCGCGTACTCTTTAAAGGCTTCAGTGCTTTTTTGTGTCATGCTGGGAAGCTGACGACGATCTAGAGCTAAGTCCATGTTGTATTTATATTGCTGAATGAAGGCATCTGAAAGATCTTGGAAACCATGGATCTTTGCTTGTCCCAAGGTACAGATGCCTTCATTCAACAATATAAATACAACATGTACTTAGCTCTAGATCATCGTCAGCTTCTCAGCATGACACAAAAAATGACTGAAACCTTTAAAGATACGCGCAAAGATTTGCGCGTACTCTTTAAAGGCTTCAGTGCTTTTTTGTGTCATGCTGGGAAGCTGACGACGATCTAGAGCTAAGTCCATGTTGTATTTATATTGCTGAATGAAGGCATCTGAAAGATCTTGGAATCCATGGATTTTTGCTTGTCCCAAGGTACAGATGCCTTCATTCAACAATATAAATACAACATGGACTTAGCTCTAGATCATCGTCAGCTTCTCAGCATGAAACAAAAAAGCACTGAAACCTTTAAAGATACGCGCAAAGATTTGCGCGTACTCTTTAAAGGCTTCAGTGCTTTTTTGTGTCATGCTGGGAAGTTGACGACGATCTAGAGCTAAGTCCATGTTGTATTTATATTGCTGAATGAAGGCATCTGAAAGATCTTGGAAACCCTGGATATTTGCTTGTCCCAAGGTACATATGCCTTCATTCAACAATATAAATACAACATGGACTTAGCTCTAGATCATCGTCAGCTTCTCAGCATGACACAAAAAAGGACTGAAATCTTTAAAGATACGCGCAAAGATTTGCGCGTACTCTTTAAAGGCTTCAGTGCTTTTTTGTGTCATGCTGGGAAGTTGACGACGATCTAGAGCTAAGTCCATGTTGTATTTATATTGCTGAATGAAGGCATCTGAAAGATCTTGGAAACCCTGGATATTTGCTTGTCCCAAGGTACATATGCCTTCATTCAACAATATAAATACAACATGGACTTAGCTCTAGATCATCGTCAGCTTCTCAGCATGACACAAAAAAGAACTGAAGCCTTTAAAGAGTACGCGCAAATCTTTGCGCGTATCTTTAAAGATTTCAGTCCTTTTTTGTGTCATGCTGAGAAGCTGACGATGATCTAGAGCTAAGTCCATGTTGTATTTATATTGTTGAATGAAGGCATCTGAAAGATCTTGGAAACCATGGATCTTTGCTTGTCCCAAGGTACAGATGCCTTCATTCAACAATATAAATACAACATGTACTTAGCTCTAGATCATCGTCAGCTTCTCAGCATGACACAAAAAATGACTGAAACCTTTAAAGATACGCGCAAAGATTTGCGCGTACTCTTTAAAGGCTTCAGTGCTTTTTTGTGTCATGCTGGGAAGCTGACGACGATCTAGAGCTAAGTCCATGTTGTATATATATTGCTGAATGAAGGCATCTGAAAGATCTTGGAAACCATGGATCTTTGCTTGTCCCAAGTTACAGATGCCTTCATTCAACAATATAAATATAACATGGACTTAGCTCTAGATCATCGTCAGCGTCTCAGCATGACACAAAAAAGCACTGAAACCTTTAAAGATACGTGCAAAGATTTGCGCGTACTCTTTAAAGGCTTCAGTGCTTTTTTGTGTCATGCTGGGAAGCTGACGACGATCTAGAGCTAAGTCCATATTGTATTTATATTGCTGAATGAAGGCATCTGAAAGATCTTGGAAACCATGGATCTTTGCTTGTCCCAAGGTACAAATGCCTTCATTCAACAATATAAATACAAAATGTACTTAGCTCTAGATCATCGTCAGCTTCTCAGCATGACACAAAAAAGCACTGAAACCTTTAAAGATACGCGCAAAGATTTGCGCGTACTCTTTAAAGGCTTCAGTGCTTTTTTGTGTCATGCTGGGAAGCTGACGACGATCTAGAGCTAAGTCCATGTTGTATTTATATTGCTGAATGAAGGCATCTGAAAGATCTTGGAAACCATGGATCTTTGCTTGTCCCAAGGTACTGATGCCTTCATTCAACAATATAAATACAACATGTACTTAGCTCTAGATCATCGTCAGCTTCTCAGCATGACACAAAAAATGACTGAAACCTTTAAAGATACGCGCAAAGATTTTTGCGTACTCTTTAAAGGCTTCAGTGCTTTTTTGTGTCATGCTGGGAAGCTGACGACGATCTAGAGCTAAGTCCATGTTGTATTTATATTGCTGAATGAAGGCATCTGAAAGATCTTGGAATCCATGGATTTTTGCTTGTCCCAAGGTACAGATGCCTTCATTCAACAATATAAATACAACATGGACTTAGCTCTAGATCATCGTCAGCTTCTCAGCATGACACAAAAAAGCACTGAAACCTTTAAAGATACGCGCAAAGATTTGCGCGTACTCTTTAAAGGCTTCAGTGCTTTTTTGTGTCATGCTGGGAAGCTGACGACGATCTAGAGCTAAGTCCATGTTGTATTTATATTGCTGAATGAAGGCATCTGAAAGATCTTGGAAACCATGGATCTTTGCTTGTCCCAAGGTACAGATGCCTTCATTCAACAATATAAATACAACATGTACTTAGCTCTAGATCATCGTCAGCTTCTCATCATGACACAAAAAATGACTGAAACCTTTAAAGATACGCGCAAAGATTTGCGCGTACTCTTTAAAGGCTTCAGTGCTTTTTTGTGTCATGCTGGGAAGCTGACGACGATCTAGAGCTAAGTCCATGTTGTATTTATATTGCTGAATGAAGGCATCTGAAAGATCTTGGAATCCATGGATTTTTGCTTGTCCCAAGGTACAGATGCCTTCATTCAACAATATAAATACAACATGGACTTAGCTCTAGATCATCGTCAGCTTCTCAGCATGAAACAAAAAAGCACTGAAACCTTTAAAGATACGCGCAAAGATTTGCGCGTACTCTTTAAAGGCTTCAGTGCTTTTTTGTGTCATGCTGGGAAGTTGACGACGATCTAGAGCTAAGTCCATGTTGTATTTATATTGCTGAATGAAGGCATCTGAAAGATCTTGGAAACCCTGGATATTTGCTTGTCCCAAGGTACATATGCCTTCATTCAACAATATAAATACAACATGGACTTAGCTCTAGATCATCGTCAGCTTCTCAGCATGACACAAAAAAGGACTGAAATCTTTAAAGATACGCGCAAAGATTTGCGCGTACTCTTTAAAGGCTTCAGTGCTTTTTTGTGTCATGCTGGGAAGTTGACGACGATCTAGAGCTAAGTCCATGTTGTATTTATATTGCTGAATGAAGGCATCTGAAAGATCTTGGAAACCCTGGATATTTGCTTGTCCCAAGGTACATATGCCTTCATTCAACAATATAAATACAACATGGACTTAGCTCTAGATCATCGTCAGCTTCTCAGCATGACACAAAAAAGAACTGAAGCCTTTAAAGAGTACGCGCAAATCTTTGCGCGTATCTTTAAAGATTTCAGTCCTTTTTTGTGTCATGCTGAGAAGCTGACGATGATCTAGAGCTAAGTCCATGTTGTATTTATATTGTTGAATGAAGGCATCTGAAAGATCTTGGAAACCATGGATCTTTGCTTGTCCCAAGGTACAGATGCCTTCATTCAACAATATAAATACAACATGTACTTAGCTCTAGATCATCGTCAGCTTCTCAGCATGACACAAAAAATGACTGAAACCTTTAAAGATACGCGCAAAGATTTGCGCGTACTCTTTAAAGGCTTCAGTGCTTTTTTGTGTCATGCTGGGAAGCTGACGACGATCTAGAGCTAAGTCCATGTTGTATATATATTGCTGAATGAAGGCATCTGAAAGATCTTGGAAACCATGGATCTTTGCTTGTCCCAAGTTACAGATGCCTTCATTCAACAATATAAATACAACATGGACTTAGCTCTAGATCATCGTCAGCGTCTCAGCATGACACAAAAAAGCACTGAAACCTTTAAAGATACGTGCAAAGATTTGCGCGTACTCTTTAAAGGCTTCAGTGCTTTTTTGTGTCATGCTGGGAAGCTGACGACGATCTAGAGCTAAGTCCATATTGTATTTATATTGCTGAATGAAGGCATCTGAAAGATCTTGGAAACCATGGATCTTTGCTTGTCCCAAGGTAAAAATGCCTTCATTCAACAATATAAATACAAAATGTACTTAGCTCTAGATCATCGTCAGCTTCTCAGCATGACACAAAAAAGCACTGAAACCTTTAAAGATACGCGCAAAGATTTGCGCGTACTCTTTAAAGGCTTCAGTGCTTTTTTGTGTCATGCTGGGAAGCTGACGACGATCTAGAGCTAAGTCCATGTTGTATTTATATTGCTGAATGAAGGCATCTGAAAGATCTTGGAAACCATGGATCTTTGCTTGTCCCAAGGTACAGATGCCTTCATTCAACAATATAAATACAACATGTACTTAGCTCTAGATCATCGTCAGCTTCTCAGCATGACACAAAAAATGACTGAAACCTTTAAAGATACGCGCAAAGATTTGCGAGTACTCTTTAAAGGCTTCAGTGCTTTTTTGTGTCATGCTGGGAAGCTGACGACGATCTAGAGCTAAGTCCATGTTGTATTTATATTGCTGAATGAAGGCATCTGAAAGATCTTGGAATCCATGGATTTTTGCTTGTCCCAAGGTACAGATGCCTTCATTCAACAATATAAATACAACATGGACTTAGCTCTAGATCATCGTCAGCTTCTCAGCATGACACAAAAAAGCACTGAAACCTTTAAAGATACGCGCAAAGATTTGCGCGTACTCTTTAAAGGCTTCAGTGCTTTTTTGTGTCATGCTGGGAAGCTGACGACGATCTAGAGCTAAGTCCATGTTGTATTTATATTGCTGAATGAAGGCATCTAAAAGATCTTGGAAACCATGGATCTTTGCTTGTCCCAAGGTACAGATGCCTTCATTCAACAATATAAATACAACATGTACTTAGCTCTAGATCATCGTCAGCTTCTCAGCATGACACAAAAAATGACTGAAACCTTTAAAGATACGCGCAAAGATTTGCGCGTACTCTTTAAAGGCTTCAGTGCTTTTTTGTGTCATGCTGGGAAGCTGACGACGATCTAGAGCTAAGTCCATGTTGTATTTATATTGCTGAATGAAGGCATCTGAAAGATCTTGGAATCCATGGATTTTTGCTTGTCCCAAGGTACAGATGCCTTCATTCAACAATATAAATACAACATGGACTTAGCTCTAGATCATCGTCAGCTTCTCAGCATGAAACAAAAAAGCACTGAAACCTTTAAAGATACGCGCAAAGATTTGCGCGTACTCTTTAAAGGCTTCAGTGCTTTTTTGTGTCATGCTGGGAAGTTGACGACGATCTAGAGCTAAGTCCATGTTGTATTTATATTGCTGAATGAAGGCATCTGAAAGATCTTGGAAACCCTGGATATTTGCTTGTCCCAAGGTACATATGCCTTCATTCAACAATATAAATACAACATGGACTTAGCTCTAGATCATCGTCAGCTTCTCAGCATGACTCAAAAAAGGACTGAAATCTTTAAAGATACGCGCAAAGATTTGCGCGTACTCTTTAAAGGCTTCAGTGCTTTTTTGTGTCATGCTGGGAAGTTGACGACGATCTAGAGCTAAGTCCACGTTGTATTTATATTGCTGAATGAAGGCATCTGAAAGATCTTGGAAACCCTGGATATTTGCTTGTCCCAAGGTACATATGCCTTCATTCAACAATATAAATACAACATGGACTTAGCTCTAGATCATCGTCAGCTTCTCAGCATGACACAAAAAAGAACTGAAGCCTTTAAAGATACGCGCAAATCTTTGCGCGTATCTTTAAAGATTTCAGTCCTTTTTTGTGTCATGCTGAGAAGCTGACGATGATCTAGAGCTAAGTCCATGTTGTATTTATATTGTTGAATGAAGGCATCTGAAAGATCTTGGAAACCATGGATCTTTGCTTGTCCCAAGGTACAAATGCCTTCATTCAACAATATAAATACAACATGTACTTAGCTCTAGATCATCGTCAGCTTCTCAGCATGACACAAAAAATGACTGAAACCTTTAAAGATACGCGCAAAGATTTGCGCGTACTCTTTAAAGGCTTCAGTGCTTTTTTGTGTCATGCTGGGAAGCTGACGACGATCTAGAGCTAAGTCCATGTTGTATATATATTGCTGAATGAAGGCATCTGAAAGATCTTGGAAACCATGGATCTTTGCTTGTCCCAAGTTACAGATGCCTTCATTCAACAATATAAATACAACATGGACTTAGCTCTAGATCATCGTCAGCGTCTCAGCATGACACAAAAAAGCACTGAAACCTTTAAAGATACGTGCAAAGATTTGCGCGTACTCTTTAAAGGCTTCAGTGCTTTTTTGTGTCATGCTGGGAAGCTGACGACGATCTAGAGCTAAGTCCATATTGTATTTATATTGCTGAATGAAGGCATCTGAAAGATCTTGGAAACCATGGATCTTTGCTTGTCCCAAGGTACAAATGCCTTCATTCAACAATATAAATACAAAATGTACTTAGCTCTAGATCATCGTCAGCTTCTCAGCATGACACAAAAAAGCACTGAAACCTTTAAAGATACGCGCAAAGATTTGCGCGTACTCTTTAAAGGCTTCAGTGCTTTTTTGTGTCATGCTGGGAAGCTGACGACGATCTAGAGCTAAGTCCATGTTGTATTTATATTGCTGAATGAAGGCATCTGAAAGATCTTGGAAACCATGGATCTTTGCTTGTCCCAAGGTACAGATGCCTTCATTCAACAATATAAATACAACATGTACTTAGCTCTAGATCATCGTCAGCTTCTCAGCATGACACAAAAAATGACTGAAACCTTTAAAGATACGCGCAAAGATTTGCGCGTACTCTTTAAAGGCTTCAGTGCTTTTTTGTGTCATGCTGGGAAGCTGACGACGATCTAGAGCTAAGTCCATGTTGTATTTATATTGCTGAATGAAGGCATCTGAAAGATCTTGGAATCCATGGATTTTTGCTTGTCCCAAGGTACAGATGCCTTCATTCAACAATATAAATACAACATGGACTTAGCTCTAGATCATCGTCAGCTTCTCAGCATGACACAAAAAAGCACTGAAACCTTTAAAGATACGAGCAAAGATTTGCGCGTACTCTTTAAAGGCTTCAGTGCTTTTTTGTGTCATGCTGGGAAGCTGACGACGATCTAGAGCTAAGTCCATGTTGTATTTATATTGCTGAATGAAGGCATCTGAAAGATCTTGGAAACCCTGGATATTTGCTTGTCCCAAGGTACATATGCCTTCATTCAACAATATAAATACAAAATGTACTTAGCTCTAGATCATCGTCAGCTTCTCAGCATGACACAAAAAAGCACTGAAACCTTTAAAGATACGCGCAAAGATTTGCGCGTACTCTTTAAATGCTTCAGTGCTTTTTTGTGTCATGCTGGGAAGCTGACGACGATCTAGAGCTAAGTCCATGTTGTATTTATATTGCTGAATGAAGGCATCTGAAAGATCTTGGAAACCATGGATCTTTGCTTGTCCCAAGGTACAGATGCCTTCATTCAACAATATAAATACAACATGTACTTAGCTCTAGATCATCGTCAGCTTCTCAGCATGACACAAAAAATGACTGAAACCTTTAAAGATACGCGCAAAGATTTGCGCGTACTCTTTAAAGGCTTCAGTGCTTTTTTGTGTCATGCTGGGAAGCTGACGACGATCTAGAGCTAAGTCCATGTTGCATATATATTGCTGAATGAAGGCATCTGAAAGATCTTGGAAACCATGGATCTTTGCTTGTCCCAAGTTACAGATGCCTTCATTCAACAATATAAGTACAACATGGACTTAGCTCTAGATCATCGTCAGCGTCTCAGCATGACACAAAAAAGCACTGAAACCTTTAAAGATACGTGCAAAGATTTGCGCGTACTCTTTAAAGGCTTCAGTGCTTTTTTGTGTCATGCTGGGAAGCTGTCGACGATCTAGAGCTAAGTCCATATTGTATTTATATTGCTGAATGAAGGCATCTGAAAGATCTTGGAAACCATGGATCTTTGCTTGTCCCAAGGTACAGATGCCTTCATTCAACAATATAAATACAAAATGTACTTAGCTCTAGATCATCGTCAGCTTCTCAGCATGACACAAAAAAGCACTGAAACCTTTAAAGATACGCGGAAAGATTTGAGCGTACTCTTTAAAGGCTTCAGTGCTTTTTTGTGTCATGCTGGGAAGCTGACGACGATCTAGAGCTAAGTCCATGTTGTATTTATATTGCTGAATGAAGGCATCTGAAAGATCTTGGAAACCATGGATCTTTGCTTGTCCCAAGGTACAGATGCCTTCATTCAACAATATAAATACAACATGTACTTAGCTCTAGATCATCGTCAGCTTCTCAGCATGACACAAAAAATGATTGAAACCTTTAAAGATACGCGCAAAGATTTGCGCGTACTCTTTAAAGGCTTCAGTGCTTTTTTGTGTCATGCTGGGAAGCTGACGACGATCTAGAGCTAAGTCCATGTTGCATTTATATTGCTGAATGAAGGCATCTGAAAGATCTTGGAATCCATGGATTTTTGCTTATCCTAAGGTACCGATGCCTTCATTCAACAATATAAATACAACATGGACTTAGCTCTAGATCATCGTCAGCTTCTCAGCATGACACAAAAAAGCACTGAAACCTTTAAAGATACGCGCAAAGATTTGCGCGTACTCTTTAAAGGCTTCAGTGCTTTTTTGTGTCATGCTGGGAAGCTGACGACGATCTAGAGCTAAGTCCATGTTGTATTTATATTGCTGAATGAAGGCATCTGAAAGATCTTGGAAACCCTGGATATTTGCTTGTCCCAAGGTACATATGCCTTCATTCAACAATATAAATACAACATGGACTTAGCTCTAGATATTCGTCAGCTTCTCAGCATGACACAAAAAAGGACTGAAATCTTTAAAGATACGCGCAAAGATTTGCGCGTACTCTTTAAAGGCTTCAGTGCTTTTTTGTGTCATGCTGGGAAGCTGACGACGATCTAGAGCTAAGTCCATGTTGTATTTATATTGCTGAATGAAGGCATCTGAAAGATCTTGGAAACCCTGGATATTTGCTTGTCCCAAGGTACATATGCCTTCATTCAACAATATAAATACAACATGGACTTAGCTCTAGATCATCGTCAGCTTCTCAGCATGACACAAAAAAGGACTGAAATCTTTAAAGATACGCGCAAAGATTTGCGCGTACTCTTTAAAGGCTTCAGTGCTTTTTTGTGTCATGCTGGGAAGCTGACGACGATCTAGAGCTAAGTCCATGTTGTATTTATATTGCTGAATGAAGGCATCTGAAAGATCTTGGAAACCATGGATCTTTGCTTGTCCCAAGGTACAGATGCCTTCATTCAACAATATAAATACAACATGGACTTAGCTCTAGATCATCGTCAGCTTCTCAGCATGACACAAAAAAGCACTGAAACCTTTAAAGATACGCGCAAAGATTTGCGCGTACTCTTTAAATGCTTCAGTGCTTTTTTGTGTCATGCTGGGAAGCTGACGACGATCTAGAGCTAAGTCCATGTTGTATTTATATTGCTGAATGAAGGCATCTGAAAAATCTTGGAAACCATGGATCTTTGCTTGTCCCAAGGTACAGATGCCTTCATTCAACAATATAAATACAACATGAGCTTAGCTCTAGATCATCGTCAGCTTCTCAGCATGACACAATAAAGCACTGAAACCTGTAAAGATACGTCCAAAGATTTGCGCGTACTCTTTAAAGGCTTCAGTGCTTTTTTGTGTCATGCTGGGAAGCTGACGACGATCTAGAGCTAAGTCCATGTTGTATTTATATTGCTTGTTGTATTTATATTGCTGAATGAAGGCATCTGAAAGATCTTAGAAACCATGGATCTTTGCTTGTCCCAAGGTACAGATGCCTTCATTCAACAATATAAATACAACATGTACTTAGCTCTAGATCATCGTCAGCTTCTCAGCATGACACAAAAAAGCACTGAAACCTTTAAAGATACGCGCAAAGATTTGCGCGTACTCTTTAAAGGCTTCAGTGCTTTTTTGTGTCATGCTGGGAAGCTGACGACGATCTAGAGCTAAGTCCATGTTGTATTTATATTGCTGAATGAAGGCATCTAAAAGATCTTGGAAACCATGGATCTTTGCTTGTCCCAAGGTACAGATGCCTTCATTCAACAATATAAATACAACATGGACTTAGCTCTAGATCATCGTCAGCTTCTCAGCATGACACAAAAAAGCACTGAAACCTTTAAAGATACGCGCAAAGATTTGCGCGTACTCTTTAAAGGCTTCAGTGCTTTTTTGTGTCATGCTGAGAAGCTGACGACGATCTAGAGCTAAGTCCATGTTGTATTTATATTGCTGAATGAAGGCATCTGAAAGATCTTGGAAACCATGGATCTTTGCTTGTCCCAAGGTACAGATGCCTTCATTCAACAATATAAATACAACATGTACTTAGCTCTAGATCATCGTCAGCTTCTCAACATGACACAAAAAATGACTGAAACCTTTAAAGATACGCGCAAAGATTTGCGCGTACTCTTTAAAGGCTTCAGTTCTTATTTTTTGTCATACTGGGAAGCTGACGACGATCTAGAGCTAAGTCCATGTTGTATTTATATTGCTGAATGAAGGCATCTGAAAGATCTTGGAAACCATGGATCTTTGCTTGTCCCAAGGTACACCTGATCATGTCCTAAGCAAAGATGAATGGCGCAGTTGAAGCTGCAAACAAAAATATTAAGAAAATAGTACAGAAGATGGTCATAACCTACAAGGATTGGCCCGAGATGTTACCATTTGCTTTGCATGGATACCGAACATCAGTGCGAACTTCAATAGGTGAAACTCCCTTTTCCTTAGTATATGGGATGGACGCTGTACTACCCATCGAAGTCAAGATACCTTCTTTAAAGATCTTGATGGAGGTCGAGCTCGAGGAAGATGAATGGATAAAAGAAAGGTTCGACTCATTGAACCTCATTGATGAGAAAAGAATGACGGCCACGTGCCATAGTCAGGTCTATCAACAATGAATGATAAGAGCGTTCAACAAGAAGTTCGTCCCAAAGAGTATAGGGAAGGAGAGCTTGTGCTCCGAAAAATCTTACCAACTCAGAAGGATATGCACGGCAAGTGGATGCCCAACTACGATGGCCCCTTCATTGTAAAAACTGTCTTCTCCGGAGGATCTCTAATTCTTGAGACTATGGATGGCGAACAACTCAAGTATCCCATAAACTCAGATGCAGTGAGAAAGTACTATGCCTAAAAGCAGAAAACCTAGAAAGGAGATTCCAGTGCTTCAGCAAGACGGAAGTCCAAAGTTTGGAAGCTGACGAACGTCGGGGCAAAGTCTTGTACAAGGTGGTAGAAGAAAGAACAACGTCTGTCATTCTCGTCAGAAGCAGCGAAGCAAGTGAACTGACAGTTAAAAGGACTGGATTATTATGGGATTCTGTAACCTTTTCTGTTTGCCATTTTTTTTCTTTTTCCAAATGTATAAATTTCCCAAGGCTTTTCACTTTGTAAAGTTCTTATCTATCAATAAAATCATATTTTGGCCAATCATTGTTACGATCCTCTGTTTTTGTTATGCAATTTCACTTATTTGTTAATAAAGATTTTTCGAAAAACAAAGTGTTTTGAAAAACTTAAATTTTGTTTTAAAAAGAAAGCACAATTTGACAAAACGATTGAAGAGCTCTAGAGGTAATCAGATAACATTACACAATTCTCAAAGTCGTGAAAGTTTGTTGTCACCCTTGACCAAACTAGATGCGTCCGACAGCAATTCCTGCTCTTAAGCCAGGGCTTCTCCTCCACAGGATCACGAAGATTTTGTTTGGGAAGATTGTTATCTACGCCAAAAGGAAGTGTCGCCTAACTTGAAGCAATTGAGACTCAGCGTGACAAGTTCCCTCTATGTTTTTCTTGTTTTGCTTTCCTTTTTCCTGCGGGTCGGTCTGCATTTTACATACAGCATCATACCAGCATATGCATTTGTTTGCATTTGGTTTTGGTCTCTGTTTGTTTGGCTGTCGCCCTAGAGATCCTTTGGTCTTACCTCTATCGTTGATCTTCTTGCAGCAATTTTCGCTTCGAAGTTGACATCTTGGGATTGCTACCTTCTCTGAGAAGTTAGTGGTGACTAGCAGTATCCGATTTACACAAATGCGCGGTTGTTACCAATGTTCATCTCTAATTTGGTTATCACCAATAATCTTCAAAAGTCTAGTAATTACTAGCATTGCTTGGAACCAAATATGTTTGGTGTCTCGATTTGGTCGTTACCAACAATTTTTCAAGAATTAGAGATCCTCCGGAGAAGACAGTTTTTACAGTGAAGGGGCCATTGTAGTTCGGCATCCACTTGCCGTGCATATCCTTCTGAGTTGGTAAGATTTTTCGGAGCACAAGCTCTCCTTCCCTATACTCTTTGGGACGAACCTTCTTGTTGAACGCTCTTATCATTATTTGTTGATAGATCTGACTATGACACATGGCCTTCATTCTTTTCTCATCAATGAGGTTCAATGAGTCGAACCTTTCTTTTATCCATTCATCTTCCTCGAGCTCGGCCTCCATCAAGATCTTTAAAGAAGGTATCTTGACTTTGATGGGTAGTACAACGTCCATCCCATATACTAAGGAAAAGGGAGTTTCCCCTGTTGAAGTTCGCATTGATGTTCGGTATCAATGCAAAGCAAATGGTAACATCTCAGGCCAATCCTTGTAGGTTATGACCATCTTCTGTACTATTTTCTTGATATTTTTGTTTGCAGCTTCAACTGCGCCATTCATCTTGGGTTTGCAGCTTAAACTGCGCCATTCATATTTGCTTAGGACATGATCAGGTGTACCTTGGGACAAGCAAAGATCCATGGTTTCCAAGATCTTTCAGATGCCTTCATTCAACAATAGAAATACAACATGGACTTAGCTCTAGATCATCGTCAGCTTCTCAGCATGACACAAAAAAGCACTGAAACCTTTAAAGATACGCGCAAAGATTTACGCGTACTCTTTAAAGGCTTCAGTGCTTTTTTGTGTCATGCTGGGAAGCTGACGAAGATCTAGAGCTAAGTCCATGTTGTATTTATATTGCTGAATGAAGGCATCTGAAAGATCTTGGAAACCATGGATCTTTGCTTGTCCCAAGGTACAAATGCGTTCATTCAACAATATAAATACAACATGGACCTAGCTCTAGATCATCGTCAGCTTCTCAGCATGACACAAAAAAGCACTGAAACCTTTAAAGATACGCGCAAAGATTTGCGCGTACTCTTTAAAGGCTTCAGTGCTTTTTTGTGTCATGCTGGGAAGCTGACGACGATCTAGAGCTAAGTCCATGTTGTATTTATATTGCTGAATGAAGGCATCTGAAAGATCTTGGAAACCATGGATCTTTGCTTGTCCCAAGGTACAGATGCCTTCATTCAACAATATAAATACAACATGGACTTAGCTCTAGATCATCGTCAGCTTCTCAGCATGACACAAAAAAGCACTGAAACCTTTAAAGATACGCGCAAAGATTTGCGCGTACTCTTTAAAGGCTTCAGTGCTTTTTTGTGTCATGCTGGGAAGCTGACGACGATCTAGAGCTAAGTCCATGTTATATTTATATTGCTGAATGAAGGCATCTGAAAGATCTTGGAAACCATGGATCTTTGCTTGTCCCAAGGTACAGATGCCTTCATTCAACAATATAAATACAACATATACTTAGCTCTAGATCATCGTCAGCTTCTCAGCATGACACAAAAAAGCACTGAAACCTTTAAAGATACGCGCAAAGATTTGCGCGTACTCTTTAAAGGCTTCAGTGCTTTTTTGTGTCATGCTGGGAAGCTGACGACGATCTTGAGCTAAGTCCATGTTATATTTATATTGCTGAATGAAGGCATCTGAAAGATCTTGGAAACCATGGATCTTTGCTTGTCCCAAGGTACACATGCCTTCATTCAACAATATAATTACAACATGGACTTAGCTCTAGATCATCGTCAGCTTCTCAGCATGACACAAAAAAGCACTGAAACCTTTAAAGATACGCGCAAAGATTTGCGCGTACTCTTTAAAGGCTTCAGTGCTTTTTTGTGCCATGCTGGGAAGCTGACGACGATCTTGAGCTAAGTCCATGTTGTATTTATATTGCTGAATGAAGGCATCTGAAAGATCTTGGAAACCATGGATCTTTGCTTGTCCCAAGGTACAGATGCCTTCATTCAACAATATAATTACAACATGGACTTAGCTCTAGATCATCGTCAGCTTCTCAGCATGACACAAAAAAGCACTGAAACCTTTAAAGATACGCGCAAAGATTTGCGCGTACTCTTTAAAGGCTTCAGTGCTTTTTTGTGTCATGCTGGGAAGCTGACGACGATCTAGAGCTAAGTCCATGTTGTATTTATATTGCTGAATGAAGGCATCTGAAAGATCTTGGAAACCATGGATCTTTGCTTGTCCCAAGGTACAATGCCTTCATTCAACAATATAAATACAACATGGACTTAGCTCTAGATCATCGTCAGCTTCTCAGCATGACATAAAAAAGCACTGAAACCTTTAAAGATACGCGCAAACATTTGCGCGTACTCTTTAAAGGCTTCAGTGCTTTTTTGTGTCATGCTGGGAAGCTGACGACGATCTAGAGCTAAGTCTATGTTGTATTTATATTGCTGAATGAAGGCATCTGAAAGATCTTGGAAACCATGGATCTTTGCTTGTCCCAAGGTACATATGCCTTCATTCAACAATATAAATACAACATGGACTTAACTCTAGATCATCGTCAGCTTCTCAGCATGACAAAAAAAAGCACTGAAACCTTTAAAGATACGCGCAAAGATTTGCGCGTACTCTTTAAAGGCTTCAGTGCTTTTTTGAGTCATGCTGGGAAGCTGACGACGATCTAGAGCTAAGTCCATGTTGTATTTATATTGCTGAATGAAGGCATCTCAAATATCTTGGAAACCATGGATCTTTGCTTGTCCCAAGGTACACCTGATCATGTCCTAAGCAAAGATGAATGGCGCAGTTGAAGTTGCAAACAAAAATATCAAGAAAATAGTACAGAAGATGGTCATAACCTACAAGGATTGGCCCGAGATGTTACCATTTGCTTTGCATGGATACCGAACATCAGTGCGAACTTCAATAGAAGCAACTCCCTTTTCCCTAGTATATGGGATGGACGCTGTACTACCCATCGAAGTCAAGATACCTTCTTTAAAGATCTTGATGGAGGTCGAGCTCGAGGAAGATGAATGGATAAAAGAAAGGTTCGACTCATTGAACCTCATTGATGAGAAAAGAATGACGGCCACGTGCCATAGTCAGATCTATCAACAAAGAATGATAAGAGCGTTCAACAAGAAGGTTCGTCCCAAAGAGTATAGGGAAGGAGAGCTTGTGCTCCGAAAAATCTTACCAACTCAGAAGGATATGCACGGCAAGTGGATGCCCAACTACGATGGCCCCTTCATTGTAAAAACTGTCTTCTCCGGAGGTTCTCTAATTCTTGAGACTATGGATGGCGAACAACTCAAGTATCCCATCAACTTAGATGCAGTGAGTAAGTATTTTGTCTAAAAGCAGAAAACCTAGAAAGGAGATTCCAGTGCTTCAGCAAGACGGAAGTCCAAAGTTTGAAAGCTGACGAACGCCGGGGCAAAGTCTTGTACAAGGTGGTAGAAGAAAGATCAACGTCTGTCATTCTCGTCAGAAGCAGCGAAGCAAGTGAACTGACAGTTAAAAGGACTGGATTATTATGGGATTCTGTAACCTTTTCTGTTTGCCATTTTTTTTCTTTTTCCAAATGTATAAATTTCCCAAGGCTTTTCACTTTGTAAAGTTCTTGTCTATCAATAAAATCATATTTTGGCCAACCATTGTTATGATCCTCTGTTTTTGTTATGCAATTTCACTTATTTGTTAATAAAGATTTTTCGAAAAACAAAGTGTTTTGAAAAACTTAAATTTTGTTTTAAAAAGAAAGCACAATTTGACAAAACGATTGAAGAGCTCTAGAGGTAATCAGATAACATTACACAGTTCTCAAAGTCGTGAAAGTTTGTTGTCACCCTTGACCAAACTAGATGCGTCCGACATCAATTCCTGCTCTTAAGCCAGGGCTTCTCCTCCACAGGATCACGAAGATTTTGTTTGGGAAGATTGTTACCTACGCCAAAAGGAAGTGTCGCCTAACTTGAAGCAATTGAGACTCAGCGTGACAAGTTCCCTCTATGTTTTCCTTGTTTTGCTTTCCTTTTTCCTGCGGGTCGGTCTGCATTTTACATACAACATCATACCAGCATACGCATTTGTTTGCATTTGGTTTTGGTCTCTGTTTGTTTGGCTGTCGCCCTTGAGATCCTTTGGTCTTTACCTCTATCGTTGATCTTCTTGCAGCAATTTTCGCTTCGAAGTTGACATCTTGGGATTGCTACCTTCTCTGAGAAGCTAGTGGTGACTAGCAGTATCCGATTTACACAAATGCGCGGTTGTTACCAATGTTCATCTCTAATTTGGTTATCACCAATAATCTTCAAAAGTCTAGTAATTACTAGCATTGCTTGGAACCAAATATGTTTAGTGTCTCGATTTGGTCGTTACCAACAATTTTTCAAGAATTAGAGATCCTCCGGAGAAGACAGTTTTTATAGTGAAGGGGACATCGTAGTTGGGCATCCACTTGCCGTGCATATCCTTCTGAGTTGGTAAGATTTTTCGGAGCACAAGCTCTCCTTCCCTATACTCTTTGGGACGAACCTTCTTGTTGAACGCTCTTATCATTCTTTGTTGATAGATCTGACTATGACACATGGCCTTCATTCTTTTCTCATCAATGAGGTTCAATGTGTCGAACCTTTCTTTTATCCATTCATCTTCCTCGAGCTCGGCCTCCATCAAGATCTTTAAAGAAGGTATCTTGACTTCGATGGGTAGTACAGCGTCCATCCCATATACTAAGGAAAAGGGAGTTGCCCCTGTTGAAGTTCGCACTGATGTTCGGTATCCATGCAAAGCAAATGGTCACATCTCGGGCCAATCCTTGTAGGTTATGACCACCTTCTGTACTATTTTCTTGATATTTTTGTTTGCAGCTTCAACTGCGCCATTCATCTTGGGTTTGCAGCTTCAACTGCGCCATTCATCTTTCCTTAGGACATGATCAGGTGTACCTTGGGACAAGCAAAGATCCATGGTTTCCAAGATCTTTCAGATGCCTTCATTCAACAATATAAATACAACATGGACTCAGCTCTAGATCATCGTCAGCTTCTCAGCATGACACAAAAAAGCACTGAAACCTTTAAAGATACACGCAAAGATTTGCGCGTACTGTTTAAAGGCTTCAGTGCTTTTTTGTGTCATGCTGGGAAGCTGACGACGATCTAGAGCTAAGTCCATGTTGTATATATATTGCTGAATGAAGGCATCTGAAAGGTCTTGGAAACCATGGATCTTTGCTTGTCCCAAGGTACAGATGCCTTCATTCAACAATATAAATATAACATAGACTTAGCTCTAGATCATCGTCAGCTTCTCCGCATGACACAAAAAAGCATTGAAACCTTTAAAGATACGCGCAAAGATTTGCGCGTACTCTTTAAAGGCTTCAGTGCTTTTTTGTGTCATGCTGGGAAGCTGACGACGATCTAGAGCTAAGTCCATATTGTATTTATATTGCTGAATGAAGGCATCTGAAAGATCTTGGAAACCATGGATCTTTGCTTGTCCCAAGGTACAGATGCCTTCATTCAACAATATAAATACAACATGTACTTAGCTCTAGATCATCGTCAGCTTCTCAGCATGACAAAAAAAAGCACTGAAACCTTTAAAGATACGCGCAAAGATTTGCGCGTACTCTTTAAAGGCTTCAGTGCTTTTTTGTGCCATGCTGGGAAGCTGACGACGATCTAGAGCTAAGTCCATGTTGTATTTATATTGCTGAATGAAGGCATCTGAAATATCTTGGAAACCATGGATCTTTGCTTGTCCCAAGGTACATATGCCTTCATTCAACAATATAAATACAACATGGACTTAGCTCTAGATCATCGTCAGCTTCTCAGCATGACACAAAAAAGCACTGAAACCTTTAAAGATACGCGCAAAGATTTGTGCGTACTCTTTAAAGGCTTCAGTGCTTTTTTGTGTCATGCTGGGAAGCTGACGACGATCTAGAGCTAAGTCCATGTTGTATTTATATTGCTGAATGAAGGCATCTGAAAGATCTTGGAAACCATGGATCTTTGCTTGTCCCAAGGTACAGATGCCTTCATTCAACAATATAAATACAACATGTACTTAGCTCTAGATCATCGTCAGCTTCTCAGCATGACACAAAAAAACATTGAAACCTTTAAAGATACGCGCAAAGATTTGCGCGTACTCTTTAAAGGCTTCAGTGCTTTTTTGTGTCATGCTGGGAAGCTGACGACGATCTAGAGCTAAGTCCATGTTGTATTTATATTGCTGAATGAAGGCATCTGAAAGATCTTGGAAACCATGGATCTTTGCTTGTCCCAAGGTACAGATGCCTTCATTCAACAATATAAATATAACATGGACTTAGCTCTAGATCATCGTCAGCTTCTCACCATGACACAAAAAAGCACTAAACCCTTTAAAGATACGCGCAAAGATTTGCGCGTACTCTTTAAAGGCTTCAGTGCTTTTTTGTGTCATGCTGGGAAGCTGACGACGATCTAGAGCTAAGTCCATGTTGTATTTATATTGCTGAATGAAGGCATCTGAAAGATCTTGGAAACCATGGATCTTTGCTTGTCCCAAGGTACACCTGATCATGTCCTAAGCAAAGATGAATGACGCAGTTGAAGCTGCAAACAAAAATATCAAGAAAATAGTACAGAAGATTGTCATAACCTACAAGGATTGGCCCGAGATATTACCATTTGCTTTGCATGGATACCGAACATCAGTGCGAACTTCAATAGGGGCAACTCCCTTTTCCTTAGTATATGGGATGGACGCTGTACTACCCATCGAAGTCAAGATACCTTCTTTAAATATCTTGATGGAGGTCGAGCTCGAGGAAGATGAATGGATAAAAGAAAGGTTCGACTCATTGAACCTCATTGATGAGAAAAGAATGACGGCCACGTGCCATAGTCAGATCTATCAACAAAGAATGATAAGAGCGTTCAACAAGAAGGTTCGTCCCAAAGATTATAGGGAAGGAGAGCTTGTGCTCCGAAAAATCTTACCAACTCAGGAGGATATGCACGGCAAGTGGATGCCCAACTAGATGGCCCCTTCATTGTAAAAACTGTCTTCTCCGGAGGATCTCTAATTCTTGAGACTATGGATGGCGAACAACTCAAGTATCCCATCAACTCAGATGCAGTGAGAAAGTACTATGCCTAAAAGCAGAAAACCTAGAAAGGAGATTCCAGTGCTTCAGCAAGATGGAAGTCCAAAGTTTGAAAGCTGACGAACGCCGGGGCAAAGTCTTGTACAAGGTGTTAGAAGAAAGATCAACGTCTGTCATTCTCGTCAGAAGCAGCGAAGCAAGTGAACTGATAGTTAAAAGGACTGGATTATTATGGGATTCTGTAACCTTTTCTGTTTGCCATTTTTTTTCTTTTTCTAAATGTATAAATTTCCCAAGGCTTTTCACTTTGTAAAGTTCTTGTCTATCAATAAAATCATATTTTGGCCAACCATTGTTATGCAATTTCACTTATTTGTCAATAAAGATTTTTCGAAAAACAAAGTGTTTTGAAAAACTTAAATTTTGTTTTAAAAAGAAAGCACAATTTGACAAAACGATTGAAGAGCTCTAGAGGTAATCAGATAACATTACACAGTTCTCAAAGTCGTGAAAGTTTGTTGTCACCCTTGACCAAACTAGATGCGTCCGACAGCAATTCCTGCTCTTAAGCCAGGGCTTCTCCTCCACAGCATCACGAAGATTTTGTTTGGGAAGATTGTTATCTACGCCAAAAGGAAGTGTCGCCTAACTTGAAGCAATTGAGACTCAGCGTGACAAGTTCCCTCTATGTTTTCCTTGTTTTGCTTTCCTTTTTCCTGCGGGTCGGTCTGCATTTTACATACAGCATCATACCAGCATACGCATTTGTTTGCATTTGGTTTTGGTCTCTGTTTGTTTGGCTGTCACCCTTGAGATCCTTTGGTCTTTACCTCTATCGTTGATCTTTTTGCAGCAATTTTCGCTTCGAAGTTGACATCTTGGGATTGCTACCTTCTCTGAGAAGCTAGTGGTGACTAGCAGTATCCGATTTACACAAATGCGCGGTTGTTACCAATGTTCATCTCTAATTTGGTTATCACCAATAATCTTCAAAAGTCTAGTAATTACTAGCATTGCTTGGAACCAAATATGTTTGGTGTCTCGATATGGTCGTTACCAACAATTTTTCAAGAAATTAGAGATCCTCCGGAGAAGACAGTTTTTACAGTGAAGGGGCCATCGTAGTTGGGCATCCACTTGCCGTGCATATCCTTCTGAGTTGGTAAGATTTTTCGGAGCACAAGCTCTCCTTCCCTATACTCTTTGGGACGAACCTTCTTGTTGAACGCTCTTATCATTCTTTGTTGATAGATCTGACTATGACACATGGCCTTCATTCTTTTCTCATCAATGAGGTTCAATGAGTTGAACCTTTCTTTTATCCATTCATCTTCCTCGAGCTCGGCCTCCATCAAGATCTTTAAAGAAGGTATCTTGACTTCGATGGGTAGTACAACGTCCATCCCATATACTAAGGAAAAGGGAGTTGCCCCTGTTGAAGTTCGCACTGATGTTCGGTATACATGCAAAGCAAATGGTAACATCTCGGGCCAATCCTTGTAGGTTATGACCATCTTCTGTACTATTTTCTTGATATTTTTGTTTGCAGCTTCAACTGCGCCATTCATCTTGGGTTTGCAGCTTCAACTGCGCCATTCATCTTTGCTTAGGACATGATCAGGTGTACCTTGGGACAAGCAAAGATCCATGGTTTCCAAGATCTTTCAGATGCCTTCATTCAACAATATAAATACAACATGGACTTAGCTCTAGATCATCGTCAGCTTCTCAGCATGACACAAAAAAGCACTGTAACCTTTAAAGATACGCGCAAAGATTTGCGCGTACTCTTTAAAGGCTTCAGTGCTTTTTTGTGTCATGCTAGGAAGCTGACGACGATCTAGAGCTAAGTCCATGTTGTATTTATATTGCTGAATGAAGGCATCTGAAAGATATTGGAAACCATGGATCTTTGCTTGTCCCAAGGTACAGATGCCTTCATTCAACAATATAAATAAAACATGGACTTAGCTCTAGATCATTGTCAGCTTCTCAGCATGACCCAAAAAAGCACTGAAACCTTTAAAGATACGCGCAAAGATTTGCGCATACTCTTTAAAGGATTCAGTGCTTTTTTTATGTCATGCTGGGAAGCTGACGACGATCTAGAGCTAAGTCCATGTTGTATTTATATTGCTGAATGAAGGCATCTGAAAGATCTTGGAAACCATGGATCTTTGCTTGTCCCAAGGTACATATGCCTTCATTCAAAAATATAAATACAAGATGGACTTAGCTCTAGATCATCGTCAGCTTCTCAGCATGACACAAAAAAGCACTGAAACATTTAAAGATACGCGCAAAGATTTGCGCGTACTCTTTAAAGGCTTCAGTTCTTATTTTTTGTCATACTGGGAAGCTGACGACGATCTAGAGCTAAGTCCATGTTGTATTTATATTGCTGAATGAAGGCATCTGAAAGATCTTGGAAACCATGGATCTTTGCTTGTCCCAAGGTACACCTGATCATGTCCTAAGCAAAGATGAATGGCGCAGTTGAAGCTGCAAACAAAAATATCAAGAAAATAGTACAGAAGATGGTCATAACCTACAAGGATTGGCCCGAGATGTTACCATTTGCTTTGCATGGATACTGAACATCAGTGCGAACTTCAATAGGGGAAACTCCCTTTTCCTTAGTATATGGGATGGACGCTGTACTACCCATCGAAGTCAAGATACCTTCTTTAAAGATCTTGATGGAGGTCGAGCTCGAGGAAGATGAATGGATAAAAGAAAGGTTCGACTCATTGAACCACATTGATGAGAAAAGAATGACGGCCACGTGCCATAGTCAGGTCTATCAACAAAGAATGATAAGAGCGTTCAACAAGAAGTTCGTCCCAAAGAGTATAGGGAAGGAGAGCTTGTGCTCCGAAAAATCTTACCAACTCAGAAGGATATGCACGGCAAGTGGATGCCCAACTACGATGGCCCCTTCATTGTAAAAACTGTCTTCTCCGGAGGATCTCTAATTCTTGAGACTATGGATGGCGAACAACTCAAGTATCCCATAAACTCAGATGCAGTGAGAAAGTACTATGCCTAAAAGCAGAAAACCTAGAAAGGAGATTCCAGTGCTTCAGCAAGACGGAAGTCCAAAGTTTGGAAGCTGACGAACGTCGGGGCAAAGTCTTGTACAAGGTGGTAGAAGAAAGAACAACGTCTGTCATTCTCGTCAGAAGCAGCGAAGCAAGTGAACTGACAGTTAAAAGGACTGGATTATTATGGGATTCTGTAACCTTTTCTGTTTGCCATTTTTTTTCTTTTTCCAAATGTATAAATTTCCCAAGGCTTTTCACTTTGTAAAGTTCTTGTCTATCAATAAATACATATTTTGGCCAATCATTGTTATGATCCTCTGTTTTTGTTATGCAATTTCACATATTTGTTAATAAAGATTTTTCGAAAAACAAAGTGTTTTGAAAAACTTAAATTTTGTTTTAAAAAGAAAGCACAATTTGACAAAACGATTGAAGAGCTCTAGAGGTAATCAGATAACATTACACAGTTCTCAAAGTCGTGAAAGTTTGTTGTCACCATTGACTAAACTAGATGCGTCCGACAGCAATTCCTGCTCTTAAGCCAGGGTTTCTCCTCCACAGGATCACGAAGATTTTGTTTGGGAAGATTGTTATCTACGCCAAAAGGAAATGTCGCCTAACTTGAAGCAATTGAGACTCAGCGTGACAAGTTCCCTCTATGTTTTCCTTGTTTTGCTTTCCTTTTTCCTGCGGGTCGGTCTGCATTTTACATACAGCATCATACCAGCATACGCATTTGTTTGCATTTGGTTTTGGTCTCTGTTTGTTTGGCTGTCGCCCTTGAGATCCTTTGGTCTTTACCTCTATCGTTGATTTTCTTGCAGCAATTTTCGCTTCAAAGTTGACATCTTGGGATTGCTACCTTCTCTGAGAAGCTAGTGGTGACTAGCAGTATCCGATTTACACAAATGCGCGGTTGTTAGCAATGTTCATCTCTAATTTGGTTATCACCAATAATCTTCAAAAGTCTAGTAATTACTAGCATTTCTTGGAACCAAATATGTTTGGTGTCTCGATTTGGTCGTTACCAACAATTTTTCAAGAATTAGAGATCCTCCGGAGAAGACAGTTTTTACAGTGAAGGGGCCATCGTAGTTGGGCATCCACTTGCCGTGCATATCCTTCTGAGTTGGTAAGATTTTTCGGAGCACAAGCTCTCCTTCCCTATACTCTTTGGGACGAACCTTCTTGTTGAACGCTCTTATCATTCTTTGTTGATAGATCTGACTATGACACATGGCTGTCATTCTTTTCTCATCAATGAGGTTAAATGAGTCGAACCTTTCTTTTATCCATTCATCTTCCTCGAGCTATGCCTCCATCAAGATATTTAAAGAAGGTATCTTGACTTCGATGGGTAGTACAGCGTCCATCCCATATAATAAGGAAAAGGGAGGTGCCCCTGTTGAAGTTCGCACTGATGTTCGGTATCCATGCAAAGCAAATGGTAACATATCGGGCCAATCCTTGTAGGTTATAACCATCTTCTGTACTATTTTCTTGATATTTTTGTTTGCAGCTTCAACTGCGCCATTCATCTTGGGTTTGCAGCTTCAACTGCGCCATTCATCTTTGCTTAGGACATGATCAGGTGTACCTTGGGACAAGCAAAGATCCATGGTTTCCAAGATCTTTCAGATTCCTTCATTCAACAATATAAATACAACATGGACTTAGCTCTAGATCATCGTCAGCTTCTCAGCATGACACAAAAAAGCACTGAAACCTTTAAAGATACGCGCAAAGATTTGCGCGTACTCTTTAAAGGCTTCAGTGCTTTTTTGTGTCATACTGAGAAGCTGACGACGATCTAGAGCTAAGTCCATGTTATATTTATATTGCTGAATGAAGGCATTTGAAAGATCTTGGAAACCATGGATCTTTGCTTGTCCCAAGGTACACCTGATCAAGTCCTAAGCAAAGATGAATGGCGCAGTTGAAGCTGTAAACAAAAATATCAAGAAAATAGTAGAGAAGATGGTCATAACCTACAAGGATTGGCCCGAGATGTTACCATTTGCTTTGCATGGATACCGAACATCAGTGCGAACTTCAACAGGGGCAACTCCCTTTTCCTTAGTATATGGGATGGACGCTGTACTACCCATCGAAGTCAATATACATTCTTTAAAGATCTTGATGGAGGCCGAGCTCGAGGAAGATGAATGGATAAAAGAAAGGTTCGACTCATTGAACCTCATTGATGAGAAAAGAATGACGACCACGTGCCATTGTCAGATCTATCAACAAAGAATGATAAGAGCGTTCAACAAGAAGGTTCGTCCCAAAGAGTATAAGGAAGGAGAGGTTGTGCTCCGAAAAATCTTACCAACTCAGAAGGATATGCACGGCAAGTGGATGCCCAACTACGATGGCCCTTTCATTGTAAAAACTGTCTTCTCCGGAGGATCTCTAATTCTTGAGACTATGGATGGCGAACAACTCAAGTATCCCATCAACTCAGATGCAGTGAGAAAGTACTATGCCTAAAAGCAGGAAACCTAGAAAGGAGATTCCAGTGCTTCAGCAAGACGGAAGTCCAAAGTTTGAAAGCTGACGAACGTCGGGGCAAAGTCTTGTACAAGGTGGTAGAAGAAAGATCAACGTCTGTCATTCTCGTCAGAAGCAGCGAAGCAAGTGAACTGACAATTAAAAGGGCTGGATTATTATGGGATTCTGTAACCTTTTCTTTGCCATTTTTTTTCTTTTTCCAAATGTATAAATTTCCCAAGGGTTTTCACTTTGTAAAGTTCTTGTCTATCAATAAAATCATATTTTGGCCAATCATTGTTATGATCCTCTGTTTTTGTTATGCAATTTCACTTATTTGTTAATAAAGATTTTTCGAAAAACAAAGTGTTTTGAAAAACTTAAATTTTGTTTTAAAAAGAAAGCACAATTTGACAAAACGATTGAAGAGCTCTAGAGGTAATCTGATAACATTACACAGTTCTTAAAGTCAAGAAAGTTTGTTGTCACCCTTGAAGAAACTAGATGCGTCCGACAGCAATTCCTGCCCTTAAGCCAGGGCTTCTCCTCCACAGGACCACGAAGATTTTGTTTGGGAAGATTGTTATCTACGCCAAAAGGAAGTGTCGCCTAACTTGAAGCAATTGAGACTCAGCATGACAAGTTCCCTCTATGTTTTCCTTGTTTTGCTTTCCTTTTTCCTGCGGGTCGGTCTGCATTTTACATACAGCATCATACCAGCATACGCATTTGTTTACATTTGGTTTTGGTCTCTGTTTGTTTGGCTGTCGCCCTTGAGATCCTTTGGTCTTTACCTCTATCGTTGATCTTCTTGCAGCAATTTTCGCTTCGAAGTTGACATCTTGGGATTGCTACCTTCTCTGAGAAGCTAGTGGTGACTAGCAGTATCCGATTTACACAAATGTGCGGTTGTTACCAATGTTCATCTCTAATTTGGTTATCACCAATAATCTTCAAAAGTCTAGTAATTACTAGCATTGCTTGGAACCAAATATGTTTGGTGTCTCGATTTGGTCGTTACCAACAATTTTTCAAGAATTAGAGATCATCCGGAGATGACAGTTTTTACAGTGAAGGGGCCATCGTAGTTGGGCATCCACTTGCCGTGCATATCCTTCTGAGTTGGTAAGATTTTTCGGAGCACAAGCTCTCCTTCCCTATACTCTTTGGGACGAACCTTCTTGTTGAACGCTCTTATCATTCTTTGTTGATAGATCTGACTATGACACATGGCCGTCATTCTTTTCTCATCAATGAGGTTAAATGAGTCGAACCTTTCTTTTATCCATTCATCTTCCTCGAGCTATGCCTCAATCAAGATATTTAAAGAAGGTATCTTGACTTCGATGGGTAGTACAGCGTCCATCCCATATAATAAGGAAAAGGGAGGTGCCCCTGTTGAAGTTCGCACTGATGTTCGGTATCCATGCAAAGCAAATGGTAACATATCGGGCCAATCCTTGTAGGTTATAACCATCTTCTGTACTATTTTCTTGATATTTTTGTTTGCAGCTTCAACTGCGCCATTCATCTTGGGTTTGCAGCTTCAACTGCGCCATTCATCTTTGCTTAGGACATGATCAGGTGTACCTTGGGACAAGCAAAGATCCATGGTTTCCAAGATCTTTCAGATTCCTTCATTCAACAATATAAATACAACATGGACTTAGCTCTAGATCATCGTCAGCTTCTCAGCATGACACAAAAAAGCACTGAAACCTTTAAAGATACGCGCAAAGATTTGCGCGTACTCTTTAAAGGCTTCAGTGCTTTTTTGTGTCATACTGAGAAGCTGACGATGATCTAGAGCTAAGTCCATGTTGTATTTATATTGCTGAATGAAGGCATCTGAAAGATCTTGGAAACCATGGATCTTTGCTTGTCCCAAGGTACACCTGATCATGTCCTAAGCAAAGATGAATGGCGCAGTTGAAGCTGCAAACAAAAATATCAAGAAAATAGTACAGAAGATGGTCATAACCTATAAGGATTGGCCCGAGATGTTACCATTTGCTTTGCATGGATACCGAACATCAGTGCGAACTTCAACAGGGGCAACTCCCTTTTCCTTAGTATATGGGATGGACGCTGTACTACCCATCGAAGTCAAGATACCTTCTTTAAAGATCTTGATGGAGGCCGAGCTGGAGGAAGATGAATGGATAAAAGAAAGGTTCGACTCATTGAACCTCATTGATGAGAAAAGAATGACGGCCATGTGTCATAGTCAGATATATCAACAAAGAATGATAAGAGCGTTCAACAAGAAGGTTCGTCCGAAAGAGTATAGGGAAGGAGAGCTTGTGCTTCGAAAAATCTTACCAACTCAGAAGGATATTCACGGCAAGTGGATGCCCAACTACGATGGCCCCTTCATTGTAAAAACTGTCTTCTCCGGAGGATCTCTAATTCTTGAGACTATGGATGGCGAACAACTCAAGTATCCCATCAACTCAGATGCAGTGAGAAAGTACTATGCCTAAAAGCAGAAAACCTAGAAAGGAGATTCCAGTGCTTCAGAAAGACGGAAGTCCAAAGTTTTAAAGCTGACGAACGCCGGGCCAAAGTCTTGTACAGGGTGGTAAAGAAAGATCAACGTCTGTCATTCTCGTCAAAAGCAGCGAAGCAAGTGAACTGACAGTTAAAAGGAATGGATTATTATGGGATTCTGTAACCTTTTCTGTTTGCCATTTTTTTTCTTTTTCCAAATGTATAAATTTCCTAAGGCTTTTCACTTTGTAAAGTTCTTGTCTATCAATAAAATCATATTTTGGCCAATCATTGTTATGATCCTCTGTTTTTGTTATGCAATTTCACTTATTTGTTAATAAAGATTTTTCGAAAAACAAAGTGTTTTGAAAAACTTATATTTTGTTTTAAAAAGAAAGCACAATTTGACAAAATGATTGAAGAGCTCTAGAGGTAATCTGATAACATTACACAGTCCTCAAAGTCGTGAAAGTTTGTTGTCACCCTTGACCAAACTAGATGCGTCCGACAACAATTCCTGCTCTTAAGCCAGGGCTTCTCCTCCACAGGATCATGAAGATTTTGTTTGGGAAGATTGTTATCTACGCCAAAAGGAAGTGCCGCCTAACTTGAAGCAATTGAGACTCAGCGTGACAAGTTCCCTCTATGTTTTCCTTGTTTTGCTTTCCTTTTTCCTGTGGGTCGGTCTGCATTTTACATACAGCATCATACCAGCATACGCATTTGTTTGCATTTGGTTTTGGTCTCTGTTTGTTTGGCTGTCGCCCTTGAGATCCTTTGGTCTTTACCTTTATCGTTGATCTTCTTGCAGCAATTTTCGCTTCGAAGTTGAAATCTTGGGATTGCTTCCTTCTCTGAGAAGCTAGTGGTGACTAGCAGTATCCGATTTACACAAATGGGCGGTTGTTACCAATGTTCATCTCTAATTTGGTTTTCACCAATAATCTTCAAAAGTCTAGTAATTACTAGCATTGCTTGGAACCAAATATGTTTGGTGTCTCGATTTGGTCGTTACCAACAATTTTTCAAGAATTAGAGATCCTCCGGAGAAGACAATTTTTACAGTGAAGGGGCCATCGTAGTTGGGCATCCACTTGCCGTGCATATCCTTCTGAGTTGGTAAGATTCTTCGGAGCACAAGCTCTCCTTCCCTATACTCTTTGGGACGAACCTTCTTGTTGAACGCTCTTATCATTCTTTGTTGATAGATCTGACTATGACACATGGCCGTCATTCTTTTCTCATCAATGAGGTTCAATGAGTCGAACCTTTCTTTTATCCATTCATCTTCCTCGAGCTCGGCCTCCATCAAGATCTTTAAAGAAGGTATCTTGACTTCGATGGGTAGTACAGCGTCCATCCCATATACTAAGGAAAAGGGAGTTGCCCATGTTGAAGTTCGCACTGATGTTCGGTATCCATGCAAAGCAAATGGTAACATCTCGGGCCAATTCTTTTAGGTTATGACCATCTTCTGTACTATTTTCTTAATATTTTTGTTTGCAGCTTCAACTGCGCCATTCATCTTGGGTTTGCAGCTTCAACTGCGCCATTCATCTTTGCTTAGGACATGATCAGGTGTACCTTGGGACAAGCAAAGATCCATGGTTTCCAAGATCTTTCAGATGCCTTCATTCAACAATATAAATACAACATGGACTTAGCTCTAGATCGTCGTCAGCTTCTCAGCATGACACAAAAAAGCACTGAAACCTTTAAAGATACGCGCAAAGATTTGCGCGTACTCTTTAAAGGCTTCAGTGCTTTTTTGTGTCATGCTGAGAAGCTGACGACGATCTAGAGCTAAGTCCATGTTGTATTTATATTGCTGAATGAAGGCATGTGAAAGATCTTGGAAACCATGGATCTTTGCTTGTCCCAAGGTACACCTGATCATGTCCTAAGCAAATATGAATGGCGCAGTTGAAGCTGCAAACAAAAATATCAAGAAATAGTACAGAAGATGGTCATAACCTACAAGGATTGGCCCGAGATGTTACCATTTGCTTTGCATGGATACCGAACATCAGTGCGAACTTCAACAGGGGCAACTCCCTTTTCCTTAGTATATGGGATGGACGCCGTACTACCCATCGAAGTCAAGATACCTTCTTTAAAGATTTTGACGGAGGCCGAGCTCGAGGAAGATGAATGGATAAAAGAAAGGTTCGACTCATTGAACCTCATTGATGAGAAAAGAATGACGGCCATGTGTCATAGTCAGATCTATCAACAAATAATGATAAGAGCGTTCAACAAGAAGGTTCATCCCAAAGAGTATAGGGAAGGAGAGCTTGTGCTCCGAAAAATCTTACCAACTCAGAAGGATATGCACGGCAAGTGGATGCCCAACTACGATGGCCCCTTCATTGTAAAAACTGTCTTCTCCGGAGGATCTCTAATTCTTGAGACTATGGATGGCAAACAACTCAAGTATCCCATCAACTCAGATGCAGTGAGAAAGTACTATGCCTAAAAGCAGAAAACCTAGAAAGGAGATTCTAGTGCTTCAGCAAGACGGAAGTCCAAAGTTTGAAAGCTGACGAACGCCGGGGCAAAGTCTTGTACAAGGTGGTAGAAGAAAGAACAACGTCTGTCATTCTCGTCAGAAGCAAGTGAACTGACAGTTAAAAGGACTGGATTATTATGGGATTATGTAACCTTTTCTGTTTGCCATTTTTTTTCTTTTTCCAAATGTATAAATTTCCCAAGGCTTTTCACTTTGTAAAGTTCTTGTCTATCAATAAAATCATATTTTGGCCAATCATTGTTATGATCCTCTGTTTTTGTTATGCAATTTCACTTATTTGTTAATAAAGATTTTTCGAAAAACAAAGTGTTTTGAAAAACTTAAATTTTGTTTTAAAAAGAAAGCACAATTTGACAAAACGATTGAAGAGCTCTAGAGGTAATCTGATAACATTACACAGTTCTCAAAGTCATGAAAGTTTGTTGTCACCCTTGACCAAACTAGATGCGTCCGACAACAATTCCTGCTCTTAAGCCAGGGCTTCTCCTCCATAGGATCACGAAGATTTTGTTTGGGAAGATTGTTATCTACGCCAAAAGGAAGTGTCGCCTAACTTGAAGCAATTGAGACTCAGCGTGATAAGTTCCCTCTGTGTTTTCCTTGTTTTGCTTTCCTTTTTCCTGCGGGTTGGTCTGCATTTTACATACAGCATCATACCAGCATACGCATTTGTTTGCATTTGGTTTCGGTCTCTGTTTGTTTGGCTGTCGCCCTTGAGATCCTTTGGTCTTTACCTCTATCGTTGATCTTCTTGCAGCAATTTTCGCTTCGAAGTTGACATCTTGGGATTGCTACCTTCTCTGAGAAGCTAGTGGTGACTAGCAGTATCCGATTTACACAAATGGGCGGTTGTTACCAATGTTCATCTCTAATTTGGTTATCACCAATAATCTTCAAATGTCAAGTTATTACTAGCATTGCTTGGAACCAAATATGTTTGGTGTCTCGATTTGGTCGTTACCAACAATTTTTCAAGAATTAGAGATCCTCCGGAGAAGACAGGTTTTACAATGAAGGGGCCATCGTAGTTGGGCATCCACTTGCCGTGCATATCCTTCTGAGTTGGTAAGATTTTTTGGAGCACAAGATCTCCTTCCCTATACTCTTTGGGACGAACCTTCTTGTTGAACGCTCTTATCATTCTTTGTTGATAGATCTGACTATGACACATGGCCGTCATTCTTTTCTCATCAATGAGGTTCAATGAGTCGAACCTTTCTTTTCTCCATTCATCTTCCTCGAGCTCGGCCTCCATCAAGATCTTTAAATAAGGTATCTTGACTTCGATGGGTAGTACAACGTCCATCCCATATACTAAGGAAAAGGGAGTTGCCCCTGTTGTAGTTCGCACTGATGTTCGGTATCCATGCAAAGCAAATGGTAACATCTCAGGCCAATCCTTGTAGGTTATGACCATCTTCTGTACTATTTTCTTGATATTTTTGTTTGCAGCTTCAACTGCGCCATTCATCTTGGGTTTGCAGCTTCAACTGCGCCATTCATCATTGCTTAGGACATGATCAGGTGTAGCTTGGGACAAGCAAAAATCCATGGTTTCCAAGATTTTTCAGATGCCTTCATTCAACAATATAAATACAACATGGACTTAGCTCTAGATCGTCGTCAGCTTCTCAGCATGACACAAAAAAGCACTGAAACCTTTAAAGATACGCGCAAAGATTTGCGCGTACTCTTTAAAGGCTTCAGTGCTTTTTTGTGTCATGCTAAGAAGCTGACGACGATCTAGAGCTAAGTCCATGTTGTATTTATATTGCTGAATGAAGGAATCCGAAAGATCTTGGAAACCATGGATCTTTGCTTGTCCCAAGGTGCACCTGATCATGTCCTAAGCAAAGATGAATGGCGCATTTGAAGCTGCAAACAAAAATATCAAGAAAATAGTACAGAAGATGGTCATAACCTACAAGGATTGGCCCGAGATGTTACCATTTGCTTTGCATGGATACCGAACATCAGTGCGAACTTCAACAGGGGCAACTCCCTTTTCCTTAGTATATGGGATGGACGTTGTACTACCCATCGAAGTCAAGATACCTTCTTTAAAGATCTTGATAGAGGCCGAGCTCGAGGAAGATGAATGGATAAAAGAAAGGTTCGACTCATTGAACCTCATTGATGAGAAAAGAATGACGACGATGTGTCATAGTCATATCTATCAACAAAGAATGATAAGAGCGTTCAACAAGAAGGTTCGTCCAAAAGAGTATAGGGAAGGAGAGCTTGTGCTCCGAAAAATCTTACCAACTCAGAAGGATATGCACGGCAAGTGGATGCCCAACTACGATGGCCCCTTCATTGTAAAAGTTGTCTTCTCCGGAGGATCTCTAGTTCTTGAGACTATGGATGGCGAACAACTCAAGTATCCCATCAACTCAGATGTAGTGAGAAAGTACTATGCCTAAAAGCAGAAAACCTAGAAAGGAGATTCCAGTGCTTCAGCAAGACGGAAGTCCAAAGTTTGAAAGCTGACGAACGCCGGGGCAATGGCTTGTACAAGGTGGTAGAAGAAAGATCAACGTCTGTCATTCTCGTCAGAAGCAACGAAGCTAGTGAACTGACAGTTAAAAGGACTGGATTATTATGGGATTCTGTAACCTTTTCTGTTTGCGATTTTTTTTCTTTTTCCAAATGTATAAATTACCCAAGGCTTTTCACTTTGTAAAGTTCTTGTCTATCAATAAAATCATATTTTGGCCAATCATTGTTATGATCCTCTGTTTTTGTTATGCAATTTCACTTATTTGTTAATAAAGATTTTTCGAAAAACAAAGTGTTTTGAAAAACTTAAATTTTGTTTTAAAAAGAAAGCACAATTTGACAAAACGATTGAAGAGCTCTAGAGGTAATCTGATAACATTACACAGTTCTCAAAGTCGTGAAAGTTTGTTGTCACCCTTGACCAAACTAGATGCATCCGACAACAATTCCTGCTCTTAAGCCAGGGCTTTTCCTCCACAGGATCACGAAGATTTTGTTTGGGAAGATTGTTATCTACGCCAAAAGGAAGTGTCGCCTAACTTGAAGCAATTGAGACTCAGCGTGACAAGTTCCCTCTGTGTTTTCCTTGTTTTTCTTTCCTTTTTCCTGCGGGTCGGTCTGCATTTTACATATAGCATCATACCACCATACGCATTTGTTTGCATTTGGTTTCGGTCTCTGTTTGTTTGGCTGTCGCCCTTGAGATCCTTTGGTCTTTACCTCTATCGTTGATCTTCTTGCAGCAATTTTCGCTTTGAAGTTGACATCTTGGGATTGCTACCTTCTCTGAGAAGCTAGTGGTGACTAGCAGTATCCGATTTACACAAATGGGCGGTTGTTACCAATGTTCATCTCTAATTTGTTATCACCAATAATCTTCAAAAGTCTAGTAATTACTAGCATTGCTTGGAACCAAATATGTTTGGTGTCTCGATTTGGTCGTTACCAACAATTTTTCAAGAATTAGAGATCCTCTGGAGAAGACAGTTTTTACAGTGAAGGGGCCATCGTAGTTGGGCATCCACTTGCCGTGCATATCCTTCTGAGTTGGTAAGATTTTTCGGAGCACAAGCTCTCCTTCCCTATACTCTTTAGGACGAACCTTCTTTTTGAACGCTCTTATCATTCTTTGTTGATAGATCTGACTATGACACATGGCCGTCATTCTTTTCTCATCAATGAGGTTCAATGAGTCGAACCTTTCTTTTATGCATTCATCTTCCTCGAGCTCGGCCTCCATCAAGATCTTTAAAGAAGGTATCTTGACTTCGATGGGTAGTACAACGTCCATCCCATATACTAAGGAAAAGGGAGTTGCTCCTGTTGAAGTTCACACTGATGTTCGGTATCCATGTAAAGCAAATGGTAACATCTCGGGCCAATCCTTGTAGGTTATGACCATCTTCTGTACTATTTTCTTGATATTTTTGTTTGCAGCTTCAACTGCGCCATTCATCTTGGGTTTGCAGCTTCAACTGCGCCATTCATCTTTGCTTAGGACATGATCAGGTGTACCTTGGGACAAGCAAAGATCCATGGTTTCCAAGATCTTTCAGATGCCTTCATTCAACAATATAAATACAACATGGACTTAGCTCTAGATCGTCGTCAGCTTCTCAGCATGACACAAAAAAGCACTGAAACCTTTAAAGATACGCGCAAAGATTTGCGCGTACTCTTTAAAGGCTTCAGTGCTTTTTTGTGTCATGCTGAGAAGCTGACGACGATCTAGAGCTAAGTCCATGTTGTATTTATATTGATGAATGAAGGCATTTGAAAGATCTTGGAAACCATGGATCTTTGCTTGTCCCAAGGTACACCTGATCATGTCCTAAGCAAAGATGAATGGCACAATTGAAGCTGCAAACAAAAATATCAAGAAAATAGTACAGAAGATGGTCATAACCTACAAGGATTGGCCCGAGATGTTACCATTTGCTTTGCATGGATACCGAACATCAGTGCGAACTTCAACAGGGGCAACTCCCTTTTCCTTAGTATATGGGATGGACGTCGTACTACCCATCGAAGTCAAGATACCTTCTTTAAAGATCTTGATGGAGGTCGAGCTCGAGGAAGATGAATGGATAAAAGAAAGGTTCGACTCATTGAACCTCATTGATGAGAAAAGAATGACGGCCATGTGTCATAGTCAGATCTATCAACAAAGAATGATAAGAGCGTTCAACAAGAAGGATCATCCCAAAGAGTATAGGGAAGGAGAGCTTGTGCTCCGAAAAATCTTACCAACTCAGAAGGATATGCATGGCAAGTGGATGCCCAACTACGATGGCCCCTTCATTGTAAAAACTGTCTTCTCCGGAGGATCTCTAATTCTGGAGACTATGGATGGCGAACAACTCAAGTATCCCATCAACTCAGATGCAGTGAGAAAGTACTATGCCTAAAAGCAGAAAATCTAGAAAGGAGATTCCAGTGCTTCAGCAAGACGGAAGTCCAAAGTTTGAAAGCTGACAAACGCCGGGGCAAAGTCTCTTACAAGGTGGTAGAAGAAATATCAACGTCTGTCATTCTTGTCAGAAGCAAGTGAACTGACAGTTAAAAGGACTGGATTATTATGGGATTCTGTAACCTTTTCTGTTTGCCATTTTTTTTTCTTTTTCCAAATGTATAAATTTCCCAAGGCTTTTCACTTTGTAAAGTTCTTGTCTATCAATAAAATCATATTTTGGCCAATCATTGTTATGATCCTCTGTTTTTGTTATGCAATTTCACTTATTTGTTAATAAAGATTTTTCGAAAAACAAAGTGTTTTGAAAAACTTAAATTTTGTTTTAAAAAGAAAGCACAATTTGACAAAACGATTGAAGAGCTGTAGAGGTAATCAAATAACATTGCACAATTCTCAAAGTTGTGAAAGTTTGTTGTCACCCTTGACCAAACTAGATGCTTCCGACAGCAATTCCTGCTCTTAAGCCAGGGCTTCTCCTCCACAGGATCACGAAGATTTTGTTTGGGAAGATTGTTATCTACGCCAAAAGGAAGTGTCGCCTAACTTGAAGCAATTGAGACTCAGCGTGACAAGTTCCCTCTATGTTTTCCTTGTTTTGCTTTCCTTTTTCCTGCGGGTCGGTCTGCATTTTACATACAGCATCATACCAGCATACGCATTTGTTTGCATTTGGTTTTGGTCTCTGTTTGTTTGGCTGTCGCCCTTGAGATCCTTTGGTCTTTACCTCTATCGTTGATCTTCTTGCAGCAATTTTCACTTCGAAGTTGACATCTTGGGATTGCTACCTTCTCTGAGAAGCTAGTGGTGACTAGCAGTATCCGATTTACACAAATGCGCGGTTGTTACCAATGTTCATCTCTAATTTGGTTATCACCAATAATCTTCAAAAGTCTAGTAATTACTAGCATTGCTTGGAACCAAATATGTTTGATGTCTCGATTTGGTCGTTACCAACAATTTTTCAAACGCAGTTGTCACTGATTCTGTTATAAAGCCAACCAATCGTTATTAGAGTCCCTTTGATTCGGTTCTTACCAATCTTTGCTAAAATCTAGTGGTCACTAGTATTTGCCTCTTAAAACCAATGGTCATTGGTACTTGAGTTGGTCGTTACCAAAATTTCCTAAAAGTCCAATAATTTTTGGCGCCGCCTTCAAATCCAATTGTTATTGGTACCTTTTGATTCGGTTATGACCAATTTTCTAAGTCTAGTGGTCACTAGCATCGTTTGGAAAATCTAGTGTTTACTAGCATTATCTTGAACCAGTTGTTATCGGTATACCTGATTTGGTTGTCACCAATTGGCCTAAGTCCAATAGTTATTGGCATCGCTTAAATCAGATTGTTATCATCACTTTGGTCTGGTCGTTACCAAACTCTTTAAAAATTCAATAGTTATTGGTCTCCTTGGACTCGGTCGTTACCAATCTCTCCAGTTAAATCTAGTGGTTACTAGCATTATCCATAATCAATTGTTATTGGTATATCCTGATTTGGTCATCACCAGTCCCCTATAAGTCCAGTAGTTACTGGCATTGCTTGAAAACTAATCGTTATTAGTCGGTTGTTACCAATTCCCCCAACCGAAGTCCTGTGTTTTATCAATATTGCTTGGAATTCCCAATTGTAATTGAAACTTTGATTTGGTCGTCACCATATCCCCAGGAAGTCTAGTGTCATTTAGCACTTCTTGGAAACCACTTGATGGATTGGTCGTCACCATCCTCCCCAGTAAGTCTAGTGAAAGCTAACGCCACTTGAAGCTGTTTGTTGTTCTGGTCGTCACCGGTTTCCCCATTGAAGCTTTTGATTTCCCAGTCGAGTCTCGGAGAACTAGTGGATACTGGCCTCCCCGGCGCGTCCGGTCTTGTTTCTAACCTTTTTCTGAAGATCCCGTTTGAACTCTTCGTTATAGGAAATTTCTCGTCTGGTTATCCCCAACGAGGTTCGTGTCTCCATTTCGTCTTTTCCCCCGGTGAAGTTGTGTTTCCCCAGTGAAGATATGTATTCTCTGTTGGAATTTGTGTCCCTTGTGTGAAAGATTTCCTTGAACAACATCTTTAGTCATGTTTGAACTATCTTGCTTAATTTACCTTGGATCTTTCCTCAATGTGTTGGGTCCCCGTGAGTGGTCACTCTTTGTATTGCCGTTCTTTTATCTTTGCTCGTGCGTCTGCATCTGTCTTGCATTCAAGCATCATAAAGCACCATTTAGATTCATGGCATATTTACATTCGTCCTTTTGCATACCATCGGATCTAAGGGACAAAATTTCCGGTTTGCTATATTTAAATACCTTTCACTACAATTCTATGAGGATTGCCATCACTCATTGCCATCTAGTGAAGATATTTAAATAGGGGCATCTGTTGCACCCCAAATTTTGACCCCTTAGATCCTCATCATCATTGTAGGATCATATTCATTTATTTAACTAACCTTAACCCATATCAAGTTTATCTTTGTCAAAATGCAGATGAATCAGGGTTCCGTACCGTCAAAATCGAGGCTTCGATGGTTGATCAATCAATGTTTTGGATTGATTCAACTCTAAACAAGATCAAGGATACTACATTGGGTCAAGTATGAATTCAATTTGAGGTGGTCACCCAAGAATTGAGAACAGTGCAGTTCAAGATACCCGACTAGGGTTTTCGATTAGGAAAAGTCAACTGTAGTTTGTCTTTTGATTTAAAAAGTGTTTCAATGGTGGGATTATGGTCCATTAAGTTCCTATGGCTTAGTAAAGTCTATCCAAAGAGTTTCAAGTCCTCAGGATACCCGGAACTCCAACAGTCGACTCGGTAGTCACCGATTGATCGAACGGTTGACCAAAAAGTCAACTCTTTAACAATAAGGAATTTGACTTCAATATGTGAATAACAAATGTTCCTTATTTCATATTACACCTCCCCATAAAATTTCATGATCATTGGATCAAGGGTTAGGGAGTAATTGCAAAAGTCGGGAATTAGGGTTTTGAAAGGGGCAAGACCATAAATCCTCAACCACACATCCAAATGAAGTGGTTCAAAGCTCATTGGAAAGCTCTTGACAAGTCCTACAAAAGTCTCAAAGTGATCCATGATCAAAAAATGCATAGATTTGGAGTTATGACAAAATTCATTTCAAGAAGGGAAAATAACTTAGAAAAAACTTCACTATTAGGCTTATTTTTTAACAACTTTGAAGGGGTTTTTCAACCTAGTTCCATCTAGAATTTGTAAATCTCAAAAACATGAAAGTTATAGAGATACTTGAGGGCTTTCTAAATTGTGGTAGAACTCCTCAATAGCATTTGTGAGCAGAAAGTTATGGGTCATGGAAGTTGGGGCTGCCATACTTGATGTCACCACTTCAACACTTTTCAAAATTCAAAATTCATCAACTTGGGCTACCATCAGCCATTGGATCATGTTCTATTATGATATTATGAAGCTTGGATGATGCAAAAACCAGAAGAAATGAGGAATTTATGGGCTGGTGCAACTAGGAGCAAGTAGCCATTATAATAATCATTTAAAAGCCATGAAAGAGAAACTTTTCAAAGAAATTGGGCAGCTGCAGTCCCCTACCTTCCTAGCCTCACTTCATCCCTCCCATCCCTCCCATCTCACTTGATTTTTGCTCAGCATTTGCCCATGGAGCTAATATGTAGAGTTGCCACAAAGATCTTGGCAAGATTCATTCAAGATTTCATAATCTCCCTCCAAAAATGGCAAAATCCAAATCTGCCCTCACCTTCATTTTCACTATAAATAAAGGCATTCTTTATGATGTTAGACACACCATAGAAATCTTAAAAACCAAGAGAAATCACAACTCTCAACTCTCATTCATTTTCTCAAAAACTTCATTCTTCAAAAACTTCTAAGCTTTTCACCAAAATCTGCCTCAAGCAAAATTCTGCCCAAACTCATTTCCACCACTTCCAAGCCACTCAAAACCATTTACACAATCCATAAACATTATGTAGAAGATGTTCATACACTCAAACCACCCAAAAACATCATTCTCCCAAAATTCAACCTTCATACCTTGATATGTTGACTTTCATGCACTTTGGAAGTCAAGTCTTTACTTAAGGCCTTTCCTACCACCTCAACACTCCCAACACCTCATATATATATATATATATATATATATATCATATTTCAACTGTCCAAACTCTCAAAAACCAGCTGGGAAGTTCATAACTCAAACTGTCTTGAAAGATAGTTTGTTGCTTCAAGTGGAAGAAAGCTCCAAATCTTTGCCAAGGAAGAAGATCTCTGAGTTTCTTAGATTTTTAGCTTGTTCAAGAAAGACTACAAGAGGTATGTAATGCTCAACCTCTTTATTATTCACACATTGCCTTGCTTTACCATTTTGAGATTCTTGTTGTGAAAGTATAATCATGCTGTTCCATAATGGTTCTTTGTCAAGAACTTATGTTTTGTGGTTATGATATTTGCTTTTGTTAAAGTATTTCATTCATGAATGATGTGTTGATGATATATTGCCAATATTGAACTTTGATGTTGTGTACAACTTGTTTTGAGAGCTTTATCTACAAGATTAGTTTTAGGGATCCAAACATTGAAATGTTGGTGTGCTTGCCCTAGGTTTGTCAATCTTTGTTTATTGGTCATGTTTGAATAACTTATTAGTTGTTTCATAAGATCCCCATGCCCCTAGGTCATGTTTGAGTCTAGTTTGGTTTGTGATGATATTTGATACTTTTTGCTATACTATTATCATGAGTTTTATGTTAAACTGCTTATGCTTGCCATGTTGTGTCTCAAGTGTTTTAAACTGTTGGTTTGTGTTTATATGATCTTGTTTGCCTAGTTGAGTTGGTTGAAATGATGAGAAACTTAAGATTTGGTTGTTAAGGCCAGTTATGAGGTTTTATGTGTTTTGCTGTCAAAAGTTTTGAACTAGCACACCAGTTTTTATTCTGTGCAGCCTGTGTATGATCTTTGAGTATGGAAACATCATTTAACATGTTTTGAGGTTGTATGTGGTATGTGTATGTCTAAACTGGCCTTACTTATTCAAAACAACTTTTCATTCTCCACTTGCATTTTCAAAACTCCATAATACCAATCACTTGCCATTTTCTGTTTCAACTGATTTTTGCTTGATCCATGTGCCTAGAATCATTGTTTTACTTGTTTTAAACTTGTATGTAATGCCTAATTATCCCAACTGCCATAAACCTGCCTGCTGCCTAAATGAGTTGTTTTTTTTTTTTTGCATTTCATGAGTATCAATATGCCATATTCTTTTTGATGTTGATTTGAATTGATTTTGAGGCATGAGCTTATCCCTTTGCATATTTGTGGTATGTGTGTATCATTGTCATGACATGATTCTCTTTGTTTTGAAAAATGCCCTGCTGTACCAAGTTTTTCTCAAGACAGTTTTCTCTTCATAACCATCAACATGCCAAGTTCATTTCTGTTTGCATAAGCCTGATTTTCTAAGCATAAACTCATCCTTCTTCATGTTTATGATGTGTGTATATTGATTGTATGACCTATGTCCACCTGTTTCATCTTGTCACTTTCAAATTGCTTTCTCAAACCAAAATATGCCATGACTATACCAAATCTTGTTCCAATTGCAAAATGCTTGATTTCTGAGTTTAAACTCATTTACCTTCATATTTATGATGTGTATGTGCTATTTGTTAACATGAGACCACTTACTTTTAGCCAAACCAGCTTGTACCCCCCTTATGCTGCCAAAACTGTTTTGAAACCACAGTTGTACACTTCATCATGCTATTTGTGTTGATTTGAATCATTCCATGAGCATTAGTACCTCTAGATAGTGTTTAGAATTTGTATGTGTATATGAACCCAACATCTTTGTGAATGATATGCTTTTTCTGCTTGACAGCCTGCCTTCCATATGTGTTACAATTGCAATTTGAGAGCCATTTTTTTGTTGTATGCATTTCATGATCAATCCTAAGTGCTAGAATCATTCATTGATGTATTTGAGACTTATGTATGATGATTTTTTTGTCTAAACCTATCCCAATCATGATATGTCTCCAATTATGCATTTTTATGCTTAAATGAGCAGTTGGCATATGATTTTCTTTTCTATTGGGTTTGTGATGAATTTTGAAGTGTAGACACACTTTATAGCATGTTTATGGTTTGTGTGTGAGGTCTGCTCAATCTAATTGTGCCTGTTTCTTGACTTGGCTTCCAATGTGCTTTTTTTTTTCATTTCACTTGGCAAGGCATGACAGTTGTGCTTTGTGTTTGATCTTGGCATTGTGATTGTTATCTTTTTGTTTCTCATTGCATTTTGGTTGAGATTCCATGATTGTATTGGTTCTGTGGTGATCAAAATGAGTTTCATCCATGTTTTCCCCCTTTTACTAAAATTCTGGACAGCAGGCCCTTGTGCCTTGGCCTACTGCTTGCCTATTGTTTTCATCAATCCTTGACCCCTCCCAATCACAATTTAGGACCAGCCACATATGTATTGATATAACTGTTATCTGTTCAGGTTAAAAAGTTTGGTCTTTAATTTGAGGTCATGTTTTGTTGTTGTTTGAACACAAGTTCACTTTTTTCACAAATTTACTCAAGTTTCCAATATGTTGTCTTTATTGCATCCTACTGCTTTCCTCTGCCTGAGCATTGGTGTTTGATTTTTAAGCATTTGAGAGCATCATCATTGACATGTTTAGAACTGTTAGGCCATGTATACATGATTGAACATTCCCATCTGCCACTTTCAATTCTATTGATCTATGCTTGAGCCTTAAGTGTATAATACATCTGTTACCATATTCATGACTTGTGTGCAATGCCTTTTGGGTGTATGTGTATTCAGAACTGGTGTGATTTTCCTAAATGCATCTCAAAATGCCTCAATGCATCTTCAATCGTGTTTTTTGTTAGAGACATTATTTCAAAATTCTGTTAATACCATCATATTCCTCATCAAAAATCAGTCAAGTTTGGCTAAAATTTCACAAAAAAAGATTAAGTTTTGATCAAGTTTGGATTCTTCACATTTTGGTTTGTTTGGTTTGTTTTTGGGTCAGAATATCCATCATATCTAGTGTTATTTATTTATGGGGGTGGCTTAATACTTGGATGTATAGCCACCCCAGTGGTAGACAACTTGTGCACTTTGTAACCTTTCACATGCCTGACCTGAGTTCGATCCTTGGTGATTAACTCTTTTGGTTTTATTTTTCATTTTGCCTTGTTTAATCATTTTCTTCACTCCTTCCATTGGGCGTGGGTTCAACTCCCACCCTTGCCCTTTCTCTTTTTGTTTGCATGATTTTATTTGTTATTTTCATGAACTTCAAAAATTCACAACTTATTCATTTTTCATCTTTTTTAATCCATTCATTTTGAAAATTGCTCATTGTAATGTTTATTTTCATTTAATGGAATAAAATTTTAAATTGCTTGTTTTTACAATGCCGTTTTGCCTACTCGTTAGTTGGTTCATTCTTAGGTCGTTACCTCACGTCTTGATCGAATTTCTTTCATACTATACTTGACCTATCTTGTGAGATTTATTGATATTGGATTTCTTTGTGTTTGTTAACATATTGAGACTTCATTTCTTGTTGGTGGTTACCATAATTTTGTTGTCCCCCCCCCTAAAACTTTATGTTTGAACATGTCTTATATTCTTTACGTATTTAGTTGTCATCAATGCCTAGATGTTGTTACATTTGAATTTATAACATGATCATTTTAAGTTGTGACTTATTTGCATGATGGTTGTTTTCATATTTGTTAATATGTTTCTGGGGTTGTCACCTTCATCATTGTTAAGATATATGATTCTTGGTCGTAACCATTTGTATTTATATCCATCCTTGCTTATTGTGATATGCATGCTTGCTTGGTTGTAACCATATTCCTTATTTTTCTTACTTATTTGTTCATTGCTTTGTTAAGTATTTCTCCCCCAAGTGATGGAACTTTTTAGTTCTCATCCAAGTTGCCTCTCCCTCTCCTTCCAAAGGAAAAGTCTCTCCATTAACCCTTGTGTCATGGATAGTTCATTACCCTCTCCCTTGACTTTATGAAGTCATCTTGAACCTTAGTATAAGCCATTAGACTTTGCTCTAAGTCTAAAAGACCCACCTTTACTAGGAGTGTTTCTTCAAACTAGAACCCTAAGATAGAGTTTGTAAACTCTATGTAAGAATCATAGTAATGATTACTTACTCCCCTCTTGAGTGTTACAACATAGATCTAGAGAGTTTTGTTAAACTCTATACAAGCATTGTAATGTTTGTTCCCCTTTGAGCCTTGATCATAATCAAGTGTTCTTCATCCCTAGTGAGGTGAACTACGATTGCTCTGATTCTATCCTAGTTAGGATACATAGGCAGAAGATGCGACGTCTTTGTGAGCAAACTTAGAAACTATCTTTAGGTCTTTACCTATCATCCTACACCTTTACCCAATCCCAAACCTTAGCAAACATTTAGCCAACTTAGCATGCAAACAAACAAAAGGTTTCTGTAGAGTACTACAGATGTTTAGGATGTGAGATATCTACGCTATGCATAACCAACCCCCGATCCCCGAATCTCTTAGCATTGTTGTTACATCGCGCAAAAATGTTCTTTCTTTCTTTAGACCTTTCCTTTGGATAAATTAAAGTCCGGTTGTGAATTTAAGAATTAAATATTCAAGTTAATCAATAGCTTGGTATCACGATTCTCACCGCAACAAAAATGGCGGTGAGAAGGTAGCAATCCCAAGATGTCAACTTCGAAGCGAAAATTGCTGCAAGAAGATCAACAATAGAGGTAAAGACCAAAGGATCTCAAGGGCGACAGTCAAACCTCACTTGGTTTTAACTTTAATTTTCAACACTAGAATTCACTAAAACTAATGTGGTTGGTTTCTCTTCTATGTTTTATTCTCATAGAAAAATAAATGTCTTAACTTAATCCTCTAATCTATTTTGATAGTAGAATATATTAGAGAGATGCTACACATATGAAAGATGACAAAAGACATACCTAACACTGTCATATTCTTCATAGATAAACTCAAAGAAAAAATGTAAAATGTAAAAACTAGAAAGCCTAAACGTGTGAAGTTGTATGCTCTTTCATTTTTCCAAACTATCATTATGATAACTCACTCCCACTTTCTCATATATCATCATGCATACTTGAAATCTAACGGCTCTTACTTTCTTATTGTGGTAACTTCAAGGATAGCCAGAAGATAGTGATGCCACTGTGGACCGTACACGTATCTCATACATAGATTTAAATTGTCTGTCGTTCAATCATAATCAAACTATCTAAATTTTAGTATAAATATTTTTAAAATCTAAAACGTCAAGTTTAAAATCTGGACATTCAATTCTAATCAGACGATCTCTCCTTGGTTAGGTGCTTACAGTGTTGTGCTTCTAAAGCTGCTCTTCATATTTTGATAGATACCCTAAGGTTTCAAGTTCCCCTTCTTTAAACTTGTTTTAATCTTGGATATGTTCATGTTTGCATCATATTAACTAAAGGTAATTCTACTGGTTAAGAAATTGTTGTTTGTTGTATACATGAAGGGAGACATGGTGTTAGTTAAAGAGTTACTATACCTTGTGATTGTGAATGAGAAAATTACGTAACTGATATGTTTATTTTTTTTTACAGGGAGAAAATTACTTTGAGATTGATATAGATATGTATAGATTCAGCTATATCTCTAGGAAAGGATTTGAAGTATGCATGGATAGATAAAAGAACTGCACTCTAGATGTTGGCCTTACAATTCAGGCATGTAGTTTTCTCTTATGAAAAAACATTATATGAACTTTATCTTATGCTTCAACTAATTATTATCATATAATATCTGTTCATGTTCAGGGGAACAAAGTTGAGGAGCTGCCAGAGCTAGTGTTATGTTGTATTAGATTAAATAACATTGACCACTCAAGTTACTAACAGCTAGGGCTAACTCAAGATCCACTATAATATTATAATGGCAAAAGCTTTTACATATCTTGGTATCAATTACTTAGTGAAGTTTTTTTTACAAATTTATGATTTGAACTAACAAAGTTTGTGGTAGTATCTCCAAATAAAATATTTTATCTAATATTATGATATTTTTTAGAAGTGACCATGGACAGTTTTATCTTATAAAGTATTGATTCATTGTATAAATATCTTGGTATCAACTACTTAGTGAAGGTTTATTAGAAGTGGCCAACAACAGAATCTGCAGTACCAGTAGCATAAGAGCTCAAGCTTTAGGTGATAAACATGCTCCAATTCTCATGCTTGTGTGTGTATGTGTGTTTTTGACATGTATGAATGTTTAACATGTCTGTAACTTCATTTAAGGTTCAAGAAAATCTAGTACTGCTGAGGGGATTCCTGAGAAAATAGATTCCAAGGATGATAATCTCGTATTTGTTGCTGGTGCTATTGAAAAAGTTGGTTCAAGAACAGTCAGGTACATTTGTACCTTTTGAGATAGAAACTTTTGTTTGCAAAATGCTGAGCAATGATAGTTTCATTCAGGGAGCTTATAAAGCTTGGTTTTAAAGTTAGACCAGTTGGTATTGACTTTACAAATTTTACCTTGGAAAAAAGGATAAGTTGCTTGACTTTATAAATTTTGGTATTGACAACAGTCAACATGGGCTAACACCTGCCAGCCGCCAGATGACTATCTTCTGCAGAGGCCAAACTCATGTTTTTGATGATGTCCACGCACATAAGGTCAGACCCTTATGTCGCTACTGCGAAAATAAGGTGCCGGCAAAACAGAAGAGTCGCCACCTTTCGTTATTTATCCCACAGAAAGGGAAAGGAAACGATCGGAAAAACCTGACGAAGAGGTATAAGACAAGGTCATCGCAACCATTGCCTGGGTTCGGGAGTCGGTTACGCAAGGGAAAGGTATTAGCACCCCTCACGTCCATCGTACTCGATGGGATCCATGCTTGTTGTGTTTATCTGACGAGTTTGTTATATCTATCTATGCTAAAGGTCTGGTTTGAAAAGAAAAGAAAATGACTCGGCAGAACACAACAGTTCTATGCCTACGTATTCCCGTCTGGAACGAGAAATCAGAGTCTACGTAGTTCGCCTAACTACGGGGGAAGGTTGCTTGCCGAGATATCGCATCTCGTGCCTACGTACTTTCACACAGCGCGAAAGATCAGAGCAAACGTAGTTCGAGACACGAGAGACACAGGTTTGTCTTTTTTATCCGAGTAGGGTTAACAGACGGTTCCAGCAGTTAGTGTATGCAGCTCGCTCGACGGAGACTTAGGCGTTTACCGTTTGCGGTAGAACCGGGAGTTAACAAAACTCTCCTTCTGAAAAAGGGTTTCCAAGGGATTAAAGGTCAAAGAGGACAAAAAGATGTTTGATCTGAGAGTATGACCTGAGAGTGAATGCGTCGCATGTCACCCAAAGGGTGCCATACTAAACATCCAGACTGTTGAAAAGAAACTCTCCAACAATCCTTTCTCAAGTAGCTTAAGGCTCGTATCGTACGACGTCAATTAACCTTTATTACTGTATCTTGATTTGTTTGCAGATGAGAAGAGAAAAGACGCACTAAAGGGGAACTGATCCAATCCTAAAGTTGTCATACAAAAATGAACCTATGGTTGAGGTTAGGAGGGAACTACCTAATGTTATCATGCATGGTTAGAACCCTAATGTCTATTATAACTTCTCTTGAACAAGAGAAGTCAGAGTTCCTAGGGGAACATGGCAAAGGAAAACAACAGCAAAAGAAATAACTGTACAGAAACAACTGTAAATAAAATGCATGCAATGCAACACACAAGTAGAAGGAGCCAAGCTCAACTTCTAGAACAAGCAAGCCCAAAGGCAACACATAAAACACAGGCAAGAGAGACAGACTCAACCTTAAACCAGCAAGCAAAGCCAGTCAATAACAGTCAAGCAGAGGGAGTCATACTCAACCTCTAGATGCAGACAAGTAAAGGGAGATATTCTCAACCTTTAGGATGCTCTTAAGCCTAGATCACTATATGAGAAACCTAGTCTAATGCAACACACAACTAATCAGTCACACAAGCAAAGCAAAGCAGCCAGAAAAACAACAGACAAACAGCTCAACAGCAAAGCAGATAAACAAGCAAACAAACAAACAGTCTGCAAACAACTTCAAGCCATCCTCAAGAGAAGTCTTCATCTTCAAGCTCCAACAAAAGGAAGATAATTAACATCAAGATTATTGGATTGATGATGGGAATCAGGAAGGAAACCAAGGGAATCCAACCTGACACTCAACCAGTCATCTGAGAAAGGCATCCTCGAAGGTTCTAACTCTTGTGAAATGCCACACATCCTTCCAAAGGAAAGATGAGGCTTTCACATAGGGACCTTGAATCATAGGACGAGAATGGAAAGCAATCAAAGCAATCCATGTTTGTTTGAAGAAAGAGAAAACAACTAAGCTCTTCCTAAACCCTAATTGAACAAGCTCAAAGAAAGCTTCTAAAGGGAGGCCTAAACACCAAATCAAACACCACCATCAAGAAAACAGAAGCTTATACATGTCTAAAGCACCATCAAAGAAGATTAGCAAACTTATTATGAGCTAAAGGCAACCACTGGGGTCATTATAAAGCAAGTACTATGTTGAAAGCAACTTAAAACTAGCCTAAGTATTAAATCTATGAAAAATCCTAAAACACCTTTTAAAATCCTACCAAATTTTCTAAGGGATCCTAAACATGTAAGGACCTATGGGCAAAGGATCAGAACCTTAATCTAAAGAGAAGTCACCTAAAGAAATCCTAGATCACAAGGTACCACATAAGAACCCTAAAATGGAAGGTCTAAAGATCCTAATCCAAAACAGAACCTAATGTTGTCTAAAAAATCTAAATTAAATCATAGGGGATCATACATCTCTAATCTACCAGCTAGCAAAAAAATCAGCCCCAAATTCTATACCAATTGCAAGAACAAAAATCAACAAAAACATGGATCAAATATGCAAAATTAAAGAAATTAATAAAATGGAAAAATGCTCAATAAATGGAAAAATAAGCAAAAATGAAATATTAAAGCACAAAAAAATCACAAATAAAATCAGAAGCATGAACATATTTTTATTTTATTTTTCTGATGAATATTGAAATTAAAATGAATTTTAGAAGATTAATGGAATTAAAATAAAAGGAAAATGAATTAAAAACAAATAAAATGCAAGATTAAATGAGGCGTGTTGGATCCATGACTTGGTCAAAGCATCTGAAGGCCCTGGTATTGCCAACACATAAATGAAACAACTGTGTTTCACTTGGTCAAGGCTAACTCTGAAGTTAAAACGCAACCGTTAAATCTGCATACAAAGTCCAGGTTTCCACTTCATCCAATGGCTCAGGAGTTATCTTCTTCATTTGAATTCCATTTGGAGGGAGAAACGCAGTGGTGAACCATACGGTGGCCCGGTGGCCGCGCCACCGTCTTCTCCGGCGGACCAAACATTTGCAGGTCATCAAACCTCAACAAACCTTACACAGATCCACTCCAAATCTCATGCTAATCTCAAATATGACCTTCAAATCTCCTAATTCCTCATAGATTTTGAAATTCGAACACAAACAGAAATTACACCACAATTCTGATCATCACCAAACCTTAATCTAAAACCACAGATCTGTTCCTCAGGTTACATAGATCATCCTCCACTAATTAGATCGTGTTGAATCCTCATAATCAAGTCAATCCAACTCCAAACAGAAATCACACATCAACCTAATTTGTCTATAATTCTTCAAATAATGATCCAAAATCCATCTAAGCAACTTCCTAAAGCCTAACCGCATGCTAACAAATGCTAAATCAACATGAATCTTCAGCAATTTTGAAAACTACATACCTGTGTTAGAGCTTCAAATTGGAGCAGTTGAAACACGATTCTCAGCCTCAAACTGTGCAGATCTATTCAATGAAGTATGCTGAAGGTGTTTCAATCTTTAATTTGCTTTGATTTGCTCTAAAAATGAAATCACGATTTCCACTTTCTCTCTTGAAACTCAACTTGCAAACTCTGGTTCTAGCACGAAATGATCTCCAACCTTGAGCAAAACCTTCCTCTGAACTTATATAGAAATGATTTGTGGGCTTTTGAGGTCCAATGGAGGCCCAAATCAGAATATCCAATTTTCAAATTTCCTCCAAAACTTCAACAATGGTATCCACGAATTTGCACTCAAATCTTCCCTTGGAAGCTTCAATTCTATTCCTTTTGGTCTGTGGAAAGTGTAGAGAGTGATTAGAGAGCTCAAATTCCTCTCATGATCAAGTTATGATATGTTACTTATTTGTGAAGTTACAAGTCAAACCACCATGAATTAGACCTCAAATGAAAAATCTAATAATGCCAAAGTACTCAAAATGATTTTTCTGATTAAAATGAGTACTCACTTGCCTTGTTTGAACACAAAATGAATTAATCTTGAATTTTTCACTTAAATGCCTTTAAATGCTCCCTTTTGCCAAATTTCTCAAACCAAGTCTCACCTTAGGCCAAATCAATTCATCATGAGGACATGGTTGACCTAAAAACATCATTTTGAGCAAGTTTTGTGTTGAACAAAATTTCGTTTGAAGCTTGCAAGATGGTGAAAATGACCTATAATGCCAAATGACCTATAATCTCACTTTCCCAAGATACCCCTAACTTGTAAACCTCATAACTTGAGTTCTACAAATCGGATGGAAGACTTCTAGTACAATTTGGAAAGCTAAGATCAATACCTACAACTTTCATGTTGGCCAAAAGTTTAGGAGAAACACCCTTCTAGGTCAAACGTTCCATGGAAGTTGGTGAACTTTCACAGACAAATTTCACATTCCTCAGATGACCTGTAACTTGTCTAGATCATAACTTGAGTTCTATAGATCCAATGGAGGACTTCTAGTACTCAAATTAAAGCTAAGAACATGCTCTACAAGTTTCATGTTGTCCAAAAGTGGATATGAAACTTGTATCTTGAGATAAGTGGTCTTGAATTAGGCACTAAATAGGGGATTTTACCTTGAGAACCCTAATTTAGCAACTCCTCACACTTTGAATTCTTCTTGGATTGATCTTGAAATATCACCTCATGTATCTCAACAAAACTATCCATGATTGCAAAGACTTAAAAATGAGCTTTGATCCTCTTCAATTGCACAGTTGACTTAGGGTTACTCAGATGAAAACCCTAATTGCAACACCCTCAACTGTGGCTCTTCACACTTGACACAATGACTTGATTGAGCTCCAACATGACCCTCAAGACAGTCTATGAGCTCTATCCACACACTCTCTCCTTGATCAAGGCTCCACAACCCACTGATGATCTTCAATTGGTCCTCAGATTAGGAGATTAACCACATATAAACAACTGAACTTCTCAAGAACCCAACCTTCTTCCTGATGACTTTGGTGACTTCTCAAGCTTGCACCAAACCTCTAGATAGGCTCCTCTTGACATAAACCACACTTGATCGCCTGCACAAATGAACAATGCTATGCTATGCAAATGTTAGATCAATGATATGCCAATGCAATGAAACATAAACCAAGTAAGAAAAGGTTAGACAAATTTTAGGGTGCAACAGCTGCCCCTGTTCAAGCGGCTTGAACCTGATTGGATGAAAAGAGAACGACCTTCAGACAATCAAGGTAAAAGACGGTTGAATACCAAAGAACCCGGAAATTTTCCAACCGAAGAAATAAACTGCACAACTGCTTGGGGAACAACACATCCAGACAATTGAATCTGGTTGTCACGGCAACAACTGATCAACCATCTGATAAAGAAACTAATTTCAACATCAACCACCTGTGTGACGCCACAGGTGTCGAATCTATAATCAATCTTCAAAATACGCTACAATAAGCGGGCACTACGTAAAGTGCGTCATCCACATACTATCCGGGATCTTCCATTTCCGAAGAAACATGCATCGCACTAAATAAAAGCGCGGTATGTCAATGTAATATCTTTTGACCTTCCACTTCCGAAGAAACGGGCATATGCTACGTAAAGCGAGTCATCCCTGTACTATCCGGGATCTTCCATTTCCGAAGAAACGGGTATCCGAAGACTTGAACGAGCAACTCTGCGGGGAAAATATGTCAACAACTCCAAAGTATAATTATGAAGTCGTTTAATGCGGTCAACAACTCCAAAGTCTAATTATGAAGCCGTTTAATACTGACGTAACAGCTACTCGAGGAAACTCTGCCGAACTCCAAAGTCTAATTATGAAGCCGTGTAATGCTGACGCAACAGCCACTCGAGGAAAACTCTGTCGAACTTCAAAGTCTAATTATGAATCCCTCCAGAACTCTTCCGAGGAAATTCTGACAACAACCTCAAGGTATAATTATGAAGCCGTTCAAAGCTGATAACAACTCCAAAGTCTAATTATGAAGCCGCTCAAAGCTGATAACAACTCCAAAGTCTAATTATGAAGTCGTTTAGTGCTGATAACAACTCCAAAGTCTAATTATGAAGCCGTTTAGTGCTAGCAACAACTCCAAAGTCTAATTATGAAGTCGTCCAATGCTGACATAACAACAGTTCGAGGAAAACTCTATCGAACTCCAAAGTCTAATCATGAAGCCCTCCAAAACTCTTCCAAGGAAATTCTGACAACAACTTCAAAGTCTAATTATGAAGCTATTGCAATGCTGACGTAACAGCCACCTGAGGAGAACTCTGCCGGGGAAATTTTGACGTCGACTGCCAGACATTAACCTTGACGACGAGTACTGACCTCAACCGTCTAATCCCTAAAATTTTCTTTTGAAATGCTAACGTAACAGCAACCCGAGGAAAACTCCACTAGGGAATTTTTGACAACAACTCCAAAGTATAATTATGAAGCCGTGTGAAGAAAACTCTGTCGGGGAAAAAGAGAAACTTAACCAAGCAACTCTGATGAGGGAACACATGATAGGAAAAACGTTATCATCACATATCTCATGCCACAAATTTGAATATTCGAAAACCATCCTGAACAAGAATTCCAATTACCTGCAGGGAAGAACGCTTGAAAACAAAGAGGTAACCAACCTGGCTTATGTTTCAAAATGCATATGTTTGGAAATGGCGTAATGCTCCATACGGTATGGAAATGCTACGTGTTTGGGTAAATTGCTATGCAATGCAGATATGATGCAAATGCAGGCCCGGGCTGCCGGAGAAAAGCTGGATACAGAACCGCTTCAGCAAAATAAATGCTGAAGACAAAGCTAACTCCGCAAAGGTATAAGACAAGGTCATCGCAACCATTGTCTGGATTCGGGAGTTGGTTACGCAAGGGGAAGGTATTAGCACCCCTCACGTCCATCGTACTCGATGGGATCCATGCTTGTTGTGTATATCTGACGGGTTTGTTACATCTATCTACACTAAGGGTCTGGTCTGAAGAGAAAAGAAAATGACTCGGCAAAGTGTCTCACTTTATGCCTACATATTCCCGTCTGGCACGAGAAATTAGAGTCAACGTAGTTCTCCTAACAACGGGGGAAGGTTGCTCGCCAAGATATCGCATCTTGTGCCTACGTACTTTCACACAGCATGAAAGATCAGAGCAAACGTAGTTCGGGACACGAGAGACACATGTTTGTCTTTTTTATCTGAGTAGGGTTAACAGATGGTTCCAGCAGTTGGTGTATGCAGCTCGACCATTGGAGACTTAGGCGTTTATCGTTTGCGGTAGAACCGGGAGTTAACAAAACCCTCCTTCTGAAAAAGGTTTCCCAAGGGATTAAAGGTCCAAGAGGACAAAAAGAGTTTGATCTTTGTTTTTTGTTTTTTAGAGAAGTTCCTTTTATGGATGTTTGCAACTGATATCGCACTAGAGACTATGACCTGAGAGTGAATGCGTCGCATGTCACCCAAAGGGTGCCATACTAAACATCCAGACTGTTGAAAAGAAACTTTCCAACAATCCTTTCTCAAGTAGCTTAAGGATCTTAACGTACGACGTCAATTAACCTTTATTATTGTATTTTGATTTTGTTTGCAGATGAGAAGAGAAAAGACGCACTAAAGGGGAACTGATCCAATCCTAAAGTTGTCATGCAAAATGGACCTACAGTTGAGGTTAAGAGGGAAAATAACTAATTTTATCATGCATGGTTAGAATCCTAATGTCTGTCATAACTTCTCTGGAACCAGAGAAGTCGAGCTCCTAGGGGAACATGGCAAAGGAAAACAAACAATAAACAGGTTAACTAAAAAGAAATTACTGTAAACAAAATGCTGTAAATAAAATGCATGCTATGCATCACACAAGCAGAAGGAGCCAAGCTCAACTTCTAAACAACCAAGGCACAAAGGCCACACACCACACAGGCAAGGGAGCTGAGCTCTACCAAATGCCAACAAGCAATGCCACACAATAAAAATACAAGCAGAGGGAGAAACTCAACCTCTAATGCAATACAAGCAAGGGGAGAAACTCAACCCTTAAGATTCTATTAGGCCTATGATCATCTACATGAAGCCTAAAACCTAATGCAACACTCCAAGAAAATCACATCAATACAGTCGAATAAGAAGAAAACAGACAAACAGGGAACACAAGCCAGCAAACTCCACAGCAGAGCAATCTTCTGACAGCAATCCAATCCAAAGTCTGTAACTGCTCTTCAAGTTCACACCATCTTCAAGAGAAGGAATAGGATGCTCCATCTTCAAACTTTAACAATGCACTCCACCAAGAATGAAGAGAATCAACAAGATGAGTATTTGATGATGGGAAGCAGAAAGGAAACCAAAGGAATCCCATCTGATACTCAACCAGTCATCAGAGAAAGGCATCCTTAAAAGTTCTACTCATTGTAAAGTGTCACACATCCCTCCAAAGGAGAGATGAGACTTTCACATGAGGACTTTGAATCATAGGATGAGAATAGAAGGTGAATGAAACCAACCATTATTTGAAGAAAAAAACTACTTCTAAAGCTCTCTCCTAAAAACCCTAATCTTATAAGCTACAAAAAGCTAACAAAAAGGAAAGAAAAGCTCCAAGCCAAGCTCCACCAGCCACTCCACAAAATCTTCATTATGTCCATGACATCATCCAAGAGGAACCATAAACCTAACATGCAAGAAAATCCCACTTTGAGTCCATTCCAAAACAATCACCAAAGTTGAAGCACCAAATGAACAATCAACTTGAATATTCTAAATAAAATAGCAAAGAACATCCTAAAAATCTAATTATTTTTCTATGGGAACATGCATTTATTAATGATCTATAGTTCAAAAATCAGGGCCTAATTCAATTTCTAAGTCCTCTAAATAAATCCTAAGTTGAAAGGTATCAAGGGAAACCATTAATGGGGAAAGGCTCTAAACCTATCTCTAAATCAGAAGCTATGATTTTCTCAAAAATGTGAGAAAATTCATATGGGAGCATACATCTCTAACATAGCAGCTATCCAAAATTCACAGCAAAAATCCAAACCAAATGAGAGAACAAAAATCAACAAACAGACAGCCCAATTATGCAAAATTAAAGAAATATCCAAAATAAGAAAAATATGAATTAAATTGAAAAATCAACAAAAATCAAATCTAATGCTACAGAAAAATCACAAATAAAGCAAGGATCATGAGCATATATTTATTTTATTTTTCTGACAATTATTGAAATTAAAAATGATTTTAGAAGATAAAAGGAATTAATGAAAATAGAAAAAAGAATTAAACTAATTAAAATTTAGGAATTAGTGTGATGCGTTAGATGGATTGACTAAGTAAACAGATCCAAGGCCTCTCAGTGCATCCATGCAGGCATCCCAGTCACACGCTGACTGGGATTAATGAAACGATGCGTTTCATATTGTTGGAGCCAACTCTGAATTCAAATCTAAGCCACACGATCAGATGACAAAGTCCAATATTCAGACTAATCCAACGCTCCATACTTCATCTTCCTCAACGAGCTCCGGTGAACTGTGATTCTCAGACGGTGACCCAGACGGTGGCGCCACCGTCTTCTCTGATGAAGGCCAAGTTGCAGGTGTTCAGAAATTACAAACTTTATACCTATCTTGCTCAGAATTTCACGCTAATCACGAATAACCTATCCAAATTAACTGAAACCTTCTAGATTTCCAAAACCGAATCAAGATCCAAATTATGTCATGTCATTCATCCTCACCAGTTGTCCAATTAATGGTATAGAAATGATCCTCATACTTCACTGATTAACCTAAGCTATTCATTATGTATTAATTCATCCAGATCAGAGAGTTTCGAATCAAAACAGAAATGGTACCACATGATCAATCATCACCAATTGCTACCAATTTGATCCTAAAACGTGCTACATTTCACATAAATCCTAGCCACATGTTCATTTCTAACTACATCATGCTAGATTAAGAGAAAATTTGAGATCTACCAACCTAACTTGAAGCTTCAAACAGAGGTGTCTATGGCTCGTTTCTTGCTCTCAAAATCTCCAGATTCCTTCAATGAAGTGTAAGAAAGAGGATTCAATCTTCAATTTGCTCTAAAAATGGATTGAACTGAGAATTCGAATTTGAGTTGAAGCTTGAGAATGTGAGTTGCAATCTCTGAATTCAGCACCAATGAATCACCAACCCTTGCATAAATGAATTTCTGGACATATATAGAACTAGTTGGAACCTTCTAGAGGCCCAGCCCAGGCCCAATTCCAAAGATCCAATTTCAAAATTTCTCCAAAAATTTCAACATGCCATGTGCGAAATTTGGCTCAAAAGCTTGCTTAGGAAACTTTGGCTAGCTTGCATAACACATTTGGAATGAATTCAGACCACAAGGAGCTTCCAAATTGGCTTTGTGAATGATTTCTTGTGATGTTGCTTATTAGTGAAGAAACATGTCAAAACACCATGAATTATAGGTCAATTGCAAATTCTAATAATGCCAATGTTTCTAAAACATCATTTCTGATCAAATTGAGTGGTCATTTGCCTTTGTTTGAGCACATAACAATTTATTTGAATTTCCCACCAAATAAGGCCTTTAATTTCTCTTTTTTTCAAACCAATTCAAATCAACTCTTACTATGGACCAAATCAATTCATCATGAGCTCTTGGTAGACCTAAAAACCATATTTTGAGCAAGTTCCATGTTGAACAAAATTGCATTTGAGACGTGAAAGTTGAAGATTTTGACCTATAATTGAAAATAGCCTATAATCTCACTTTCCCAAAATACCCCTAACTTGTAAACCACATAACTTGAGTTCTACAAATCAGATGGAAGACTTCTAATACAATTTGGAAATCTAAGATCAAGAGGAATAACTTTCATGTTGTCCAAAAGTTTAGGAGAAACACTCTCCTAGGTCAAAAGTAGCTTGGAAGTCAGATGATTTTCACAGACAAATTTCAGAGGCATCTGAGGACCTGTAACTTGTCTGGACCATAACTTGAGTTCTATAAATTCAATGGAGGACTTCTAGTACTCAAATTAAATCTAAGATCATGATATACAAGTTTCATGTTGGCCAAAAATGGAGATGAAACTTGCATCGTGAGATACGTGGTTCTGAAGTTAGGCACTAAATAGGGGATTTTACCCTGAGAACCCTAATTTAGCAACTCCTCACACCTTGAACTTTTCTTGCATAGATATTGAAATATCATCTCATGTGTCTCAACACAACTATCCATGATTGCAAAGACCTAGAATTGAGCTTTGACCCTCTTCAATTGGTCAATTGACTTAGGATTACTCAGGTGAAAACCCTACTTGCAACACCCTCAAATGTGGCTCTGAACACTTGGCACAATGACTTAATTGAGCTCCACCATGGCCCTCAAGGCACTTCAATGAGCTCTACTCACACCCTTTCACCTTGGTCAAGACTTCACCATCCCTTGATAATCTTCAATTGGTCCTCAAATCAGGAGACTAAACCCATACAAACAAATGAACTTCTTGAGAAACCAACCCTCTTCCTGATGATTATGATGACTTCTCACTTGATCCCCAGTTAAATGAACAATGCTATGCTATGCAAATGTTAGACCCATGATATGCAAATGCAAATGAAACATAGACCAAGTAAGAAAAGGTTAGACAAATTTTGGGGTGCAACAGGATTGATCTTGAAATATCACCTCATGCATCTCAACACAACTATCCATGATTACAAAGACTTAGAAATGATCTTTGATCCTCTTCAATTGCACAGTTGACTTAGGGTTACTCAGATGAAAACCCTAATTGCAACACCCTCAACTGTGGCTCTTCACACTTGACACAATGACTTGATTGAGCTCCATCATGACCCTCAAGGCACTCTATGAGATCTATCCACACACTCTCTCCTTGATCAAGGCTCCTCAACCCATTGATGATCTTCAATTGGTCCTCAGATTAGGAGATTAACCACATATAAACAACTAAACTTCTCAAGAACCCAACCTTGTTCCTGATGACTTTGGTGACTTCTCAAGCTTGCGCCAAACCTCTATATAGGCTCCTCTTGACATAAACAACACTTGATCCCCTGCACAAATGAACAATGCTATGCTATGCAAATGTTAGATCAATGATATGCCAATGCAATGAAACATAAACCAAGTAAGAAAAGGTTAGGCAAATTTTAGGGTGCAACACCTTATTCTTGACATGGTGCATTTGTTTACTGCATTTAGTGAAACATGGCCTGGAATTAGTTTGGATTTATGAGTTATCACGTTGAAATAATTTGTTCCTTAAAAACATGGTGCATCGTTGTTAGACAGTATTTTAGGGTAGTATTTTATCGTTTCCACAAGGATTGAAGAAAATATAGATGCTTGCCATTCAACAGTTTAATGTCTTAAGAAAAGGGGTTTTTAAAATGGTTTCAATTTTCGTAACTAAAGTTTGCAAGAAAGAAAGCGGAATAAAATTCGGTCTAAGTTTGATAAAAACATGTCAAGATTAGGGTTCTCTAGTCCGTCCTAAACGTATTCACCCGATCAAATATGTGAACGAAGTTTTAACCAACATAACCGCGTATCCTCGCAAAAACGTTCATGTCTAAATCGATTTCATGGTTGTTATTGTTTCGATCGTTAAATGATCTCTCTAAGTAACAATCGAAACAATAAGCATTAAGATCAATACAAAGCAGATATCAATTTTCAAACCTATGTCTAGAATTTGTATAGTTGATAGATGAAGATATTAGGTCAAGACTTGGAAAGTTCATGTCTAAAGCATTCCAAACCATAAATGTACAAAGAGTAGCAAATAACTTCATCTATATTGATCACAACATTTGTTCACATACAAAAGATCAAATGGAATAAATAAAATCTGAACTAACTACTTCTAACCTTGATAAGAAAGATATTTAGCCAACCATTTCCATGATATCTTGATCAACAAGTTTTAGAAGAAGGTTGATCAACATCAGAGTTGAATAATCGAGATTGGATGGGACTTTACCTTCTTTTTGTAAAATATTACTAAGAGATGATAAGAAATGAAGGAATGAGTTTTTTAGGTCAGAAAACTCCTCTCCAATGCAAGTACAAAAAATTAAATATTTTTACAAAAAGTAGCTCATACTACTTATAGAAGTGACTGTTGTTCTGCCACGTTCGCAGTGCGAACGAATTGTTCGCCTAGCGAACACCCAAAATGGCACCTGAAGTTCCTATGTCCTGTGAAAGCTCCCCAGACAGAAATCCCAATGTTCGCTGTGCGAAGAATTGTTCTCCTAGCGAAGCCTTCGCTGAAAACTTCACACAACGAGTTTATGGCCATTTCCTTACTATCTCAAGTCTGGAAGTGTTCGCTTCCTCTTCGCTGACACTTCGCCTAGCGAGCTCTTCGCTGCCTCCTTCGCCTAGCGAGTTTATGGCAATTTCCTTACTGGTTTGGATTCTTGGCCTTCGCTACATAGTTCGCCTAGCAAACTTTATGATGTTTTGGTGGCAGCTTTGCCAGGCGAACTTGCTGTTGTTTGCATGTTGTCTTGGTTTCTTTGTCATCTTTCTTGTGTCTTAATTTTCACTCTTTCATGCCTAATTCCTGCACAATAACACACAAATCAAAGGTACAAATATATTTTCACATAATGTTGCAAAACAACCAAAACAAGAGTGATTTTTAACACTTTCTAGACAAAAAGGAGTGAAAGATGCCCACATTTGATAGATCAAATAAGCAAAGTTGGACATCTAACAACTCTCCCCAACTAGATTTTTGCTCGCCCTCAAGCAAAGTATGCCTCCTGATGAAACAAGAGGATTTGCTCAAGTAAAAGATTTCTCTGAAATTAGATTAAATGGCTCAAACACAAGGAATGCAACCAGACACAGGTTCCCAATGGTTAGCATAAAACAACACACAAGAACTAAAGTCTTAAAGCAACGCAAAACATATATCAATCAACAACAATGTTATCTTGAATGAATCACCCTATCTCTTCTCTTCGAATAAGGATTGAAGAAATTACGCGTTTGCAACCGCGGGGACAATTTCACTCAACTAACAAACAGTGCTAAAGTCAATCCAATTCATACAATATATAACAATTATAGATGAAAATATGGAAGCAAGAAGATCACTAAGGTCTTTTCTGGCTGTAGATTGCTCGGGTTTACAAAGGGACATATCTTAGGCCATTGAAACGAAGTTGCCGATGCAAAAGAGGCATTCATTGTACAAGTTATTTACACATCACAACTTCCTTCCACTTGTTTCTCATTTGAAAACCTTCCCAACTCTTAGTTCACAACTTATTCTTTTTTTTTCTTTTCCAAGCTAGCATTCTCTTTTTTTTTTCTTTTACAATCATATTCATATAACAAATTTTTTTCTCATTACTTGCTTGATTTTTCAAGAGTTGTAGCAACATAGCATACTTCTTTTTCGTTCTCCCCAACTCTCAAGTAAATGCTCTTGACTTTTTAAGGCATAGAGAACAATTAACACAAAATTCAAGGGTTCAAGAAAAAAGTTTTTGGAATCCCGCATAATTTCAGGCCGAGATTCACACTGTTTAGGCTCAAGGAGTTCACGAATACTCTCTGCTCACGTGTAAGTTGCATTTGGAACTGGTTGTGCTCGATAAAAACAAGTGCCTTGATCATTTCTAATTGCTTCCACAAATTCACAATAATAAAAGATACAACATGAATCAAATGAATCAACAAAGTTTATTAGAATCCAACATTTAGTGTACAATGGAGGTTTCCTCACAATTTGCGGTTCTAAGTCCTAGTGAAACATTCATTCAACAATGTTGCCAAAAGAACAATATTCATTTTCAACAAGATTAAAGTCCATAAGCATTTTAAAATTATAACAAAAGGTAACCATGTACCTTGACATTATTCGCTTGTTTAATTATTATCATCGTCATCCAAACTCGGATGCACCTTCATTGGATACTTCTTTCCAGAGAGCAATCAATCTAGAAGTTTTTAGAAAGCTCAACAGGCAGAAACTATTAACAACCACTTGAAAAGAAACAAAATATTTCAAACATAAAAACTTAAGATTACTTAAACATTAATAAAATGTGCATGGGAAAAAAAACACTCCAAAATAGTAGAAGAGCCAAATATCTGAAATAACAGTACAATAAAAATAACAAAATCAATGATTCAAGCACAAGAGTACTTCACTTTGACAACCAAAGGAAGTTGCTCGAATTCACGCTCACGAGATCAAAATATCAAAAAGAATAAGTCTTCCCCGGACTCGGTCTCTTCCACGCTCTTAAAACCAACATCATCATCATCACCATCATCATCATCATCATCATCCTCGTCCACCTCAGCGCCACCATCATCAGGACTAGAGGCACCCTCCCCCTCTCCAAAAACAGGCCTGACCTCAGGCCAGCTTGCATGCTGCAGGAACTGCACGCATCATCATAGTGCGCTCCACGGCAGGGTCACGACATTGCAGCTGAAGTACCTGCATAGAATCATGTATATCCACCATGGCGCGCTGAGTCGCCGCCATCTAATCCCAGCTGTAATTACAAACAACCTGCTGGAATGGATCAAAGCCCTGTGAAAAAGAAACACCAGGGCCATCAGTAGCCTCGGTATCTGCAGTAGCTGAACTTGCTTTGAATCCCTTGGGTCGACAATACTTGTCCACGTACCTGTCGTTGATCGTGGCCGGAATAGTCACCTGTCTACGGGAAGGTAATCTCACCCTCGCCTGAACACATAAGGCCATAATGAGACAGACGAAAGCAAGGGGGCAATTAACTCGCGCTCCCGCTTTCAGGCTACTCTCCACTACGGACCGCAACTCATCAGCAATTATCCGAGCCACATCGATCTGCACATTGGTAAGAATAGAATGGACCAAGTGTGTGTTAGAATAGGGATAGAGTATCGGGATTTGTTATCGTCCTCAAGGATTATGTGATATTACCTCCGCTCGACAGTTGCTAAGTTCTTAACTTATAGTAACAAGGGGGTTTTGGTTTTTGGTTACGGTAGCTTGCATAAAAAGTAAGAAATTGCGGTAAAAATTTTGGTTTTATGATTTGAGAAAGATTGTCAAAGTTAGGGTTCGACGATCACTTTGCATGCATATGTTCGATCAAACAAAACTCATAAACTCCATTAGATGTAAACACATTGACAATATCCTCCCAATGTGATTATTTCTAACACACATTGTGGTTTTTTCCATTTTAATCCATTGTTGATTTCTCACACAATCAATCAAAATGACAACTTTTAGGTTTGACATTTTAGTGAATAAACACATTCAAAACTATCTCTAGCTCAAGAACATAGATGGATGAAAACCTAGGTAAAGAGTTGGAAAACACCTTTCAATAATAAACCAACACAAAGATTTATCAATAAAATAAGGTTTTCACCATACATTCATCATCAAAGAGTTTACAAATGAAGATCAACCCATATACACACAAAACTTATGACCATCTACATCTAACCTTGACAAAATGAAAGACTTAGCTACTCATTTTCATGATAGCTTGAACAAGGTGAAAAAGGGAGAAGATGAAAGTACATCCGCGTCGAAGAATCGAAGAAGGATGTGATTCCACTTCTCTTGATTACACACTGAGCAAAAGCAAGAAAAACTATTGTTTTTAGGAGTTCTAGAACTAGGTTAAAATGTTACAAGATGATATTCTTCAAGATAGATAAGTTATGATCCCTATAAAGCACTAAATAGAGTACAAAAGATGTTCTGCTTTCCCCCATTCGCCAGGTGAACCAAATGAAACAAGGCACTTCAAAGTGCCTCAAGCAAGCAAAACGCCCTTCTGAGTTATCGTACCTTCTCCAGGCGAAGGAATCATTCGCCAAGCGAACCTTCGCTGGCTTCACTCGCCAGGCGAAGTTTATGTTGGTTTGCTACTGGAATATCCAAGGATCCTTCGCCAGCTTCTTCGCCAGGCGATTGGTAGCGAAGCTTCGCTGGAACCATTCGCCAGGCGAACTTTATGCCCTTTTGGTCTGGGAGTTTAATTTGAATTACTCGCCCTGGCTCGCCAGCACTCGTTAGGCGAACATATGCTGGCACTCGCTGAGCTTCGCCAGGCGAATGTTTTGATATCCAACTTCTTCCACAAGCTCTGTCTCATCTTTTCCAAGGTGCTCCAACACTCCAACTAGGGTCAATCATGCACACTAACAGCAACATTACAAGCACCGTTCACTTGGACCAAAACAAAATGAAACTAAGCAAATCAACCTACTAATTCACACACTAATAGATAAAAGCAAGTAAAAATACTACTAATTAGAGATCAAATATATATTAAAATTGGGATCTAACAACTCTCCCAACTAACTTATTTGCATGTCCTCAAGCAAAGTATGCCTCTAAAAAAAAGAGGAGGATTTGCTCAAGAACCAACTCAATCCAAGTGAAAATATCCGGCTCAAATACACAACAAGTGCAACAAGCCAAAAAGTTACACAATCCCACAATAGACAATGTACAATAATTTGATTCTAAAAACAAATTAAAACAATGCTTCAAGAAACAACTAAATTTCAGGACATGTCATTCTAAGACTCCACTTCGAAAAAGGATTGAAGTAAAACGCGCATGCAAGCACGAGACAAAAATTCACTCAAATGACAAACAATGCAATACTAAACAATTCATACAATATCTAAATGATCACAACAAAACTATGGAAGTTAAAGATCACATAGGACTTAAAGGGTTGTAGCTTGGTCAGGTTAACAATAAAGGGTCATTTATAAGGCCATTGAAACGAAATCGCCGATGCTCAAGAACACTACTATACAAGTATTTACAACATTACCACTTCATTCACCAAATTCTTTCAAATGCAAAACCCTCACAAGCTCCCTTGCACAATTATTTTCTTTTTCTTTCATTCAAGCGAGCATACTTCTCTTTTAAGAAATTTTCTCTTTTTATCAAATCTTTATTCACAACTCTTATACATATACTTGCTTGAAACATTTTCACAATTTTTTTCATTTTTTTCGACTTTTTCCGTTCTCCCCAACTTGATTCCAACTCAACCCAAAGTGAATGTTCCAAGCTTTTTACGGCAAGAAAAGAAATTAAACATAACTCAAGGTTCAAGAAGAAAAAAAACATTAGAAGCTCACAAATGGAGCTTTAAACAAGAAGGCTCAAAGGGGCTAACAAAAGTCACACTCCTCACGGGACGTGTATAGGAATGATTGTGCTTAATACAAACAAGTGCCTTGATCCTCTCTAAAACTTCGACAAAATTATAAAGAACAAAAGATAACACATGAATTATAAGTATACACAAAATTCATCATCAATCCATAGCACATGTACGAGTAAAGGGAGGATTCTCACATTTGTGATATATGACCTAAATGACATATCAATCCACAAAGTTGCAACAAGAAGCAAAGTTAAAAAAAAAGTACAAAGAATAACAAGTTTTAAAACATTCTAAATTCTAGAACAAGGTAACTAAGTATCTTGTCAAAAAATTTGTGAGAACGATAATATCATCGCCATCCCACTTGAAAGAAATTCTTGCATATCTAAAAAAGAAACACTTATTCCAAGCATAAAACAAACAGAGGGTATTAACATATTTACAACCACCCTTAAATAAAACTTAAAATAAAACTTACTAGGATAAAAACTAAACAATAAATAAATAGCTCAAAATAATAATAATAATACTGAATAAAAATGGTGTATAACACCAACAATGTCACAAGGTACCTAAAAAGGTACAAGTACAAATACCAAATACAATAATCAAAGTACAAAATAAAGTACATAAATAGAAATACAAAATATAAAAGGAAAACTTCACTTTGTAGAAACAAAGGAAGCAACATAACACAACAAGAAATCAATCCTCTTCCTCTGACATCTCGTCGTCATCCTCATCATCCTTATCACCACTGCCATCATCCTCAGCTACCTCTGCACCATCACCAACAGGGTCATCATCGTCGTTGTAGTATAGTGGTGAGTATTCCCGCCAGTCACGCGGGTGACCCGGATTCGATCCCCGGCAACAGTGCCATTTTGTTAGAACAGGGATAGAGTATCGGGATTTGTTATCGTCCTTAGGGATTATGTGATATTACCGCCGTTCGACAATTGCTAAGTTCTTAACTTATAGTAACAAGGGGGTTTTGGTTTTTGGTTACGGTAGCTTGCATAAAAAGTAAGAAATTGCGGTAAAAATTTTGGTTTTACGATTTGAGAAAGATTGTCAACGTTAAGGTTCGACGATCACTTTGCATGCATATGTTCGATCAAACAAAACTCATAAACTCCATTAGATGATAAACACATTCACAATATCCTCCCAATGTGATTATTTCTAACACACATTGTGGTTTTTCCCATTTTGATCTATTGTTGATTTCTCACACAATCTATCAAAATGACAACTTTTAGGTTTGACATTTTAGTGAACAAACACATTCAAAACTATCTCTAGCTCAAGAACATAGATGGATGAAAACCTAGGTAAAGAGTTGGAAAACACCTTTCAATAATAAACCAACACAAAGAGTTATCAATAAAACAAGGTTTTCACCATACATTCATTATCAAAGAGTTTACAAATGAAGATCAACCCATATACACACAAAGCTTATGACCATCTACATCTAACCTTGACAAAATGAAAGACTTAGCTACTCATTTTCATGGTAGCTTGAACAAGATAAAAAGGGAGAAGATGAAAGTACATCCGCGTTGAAGAATCGAAGAAGGATGTGATTCCACTTCTCTTGATTACACACTGAGCAAAAGCAAGAAAAACTACTGTTTTTAGGAGTTCTAGAACTAGGTTAAAATGTTACAAGATGATATTCTTCAAGATAGATAAGTTATGATCCCTATAAAGCACTAAATAGAGTATAAAAGATGTTGTACTTTCCCCCATTCTCCAGGCGAACAAGGGCCTATGCCAGGTGAAACAAATGAAACAAGGCACTTCAAAGTGCCTCCAGCAAGCAAACCGCCCTTCTGAGTTATCGCACCTTCGCAAGGCAAACCTTTGCTGGCTTCACTCGCCAGGCGAAGTTTATGTTGGTTTGCTACTGGAATATCCAAGGATCCTTCGCCAGCTCTCTCGCTAGGAAAATGGTAGCGAAGCTTCGCTGGAACCATTCACCAGGCGAACTTCATGCCCTTTTGGTCTGGGATTTTAATTTGAATTACTCGCCCTAACTCACCAGCACTCGTTAGGCGAACATATGCTGGCACTCGCTGAGGTTCGCCAGGCGAATGTTTTGATATCCAGCTTCTTCCACAACCTCTGTCTCATCTTTTCCAAGGTGCTCCTACACTCCAACTAATGTAAATCCTGCACACTAATAGCAACATTACAAGCACCATTCACTTGGACCAAAACAAAATGAAACCAAGCAAATCAATCTACTAATTCACACACTAATAAATAAATGCAAGTAAAAGTACTACTAATTAGAGATCAAATATATACTATAATTGGGATCTAACAACTCTCCCAACTAACTTATTTGCATGTCCTCAAGCAAAGTATGCCTCTCAAAACAAAAAGGAGGATTTTCTCAAGAACCAACTCAATCCAAGTGAAAATATCCGGCTCAAATACACAAAAAGTGCAACAAGGCAAAAAGTTACACAATCCCACAATAGACAATGTACAATAATTTGATTTTAAAGACAAATTAAAACAATGCTTCAAGAAACAACTAAATTTCATGACATGTCATTCTAAGACTCCACTTCGAAAAAGGATTGAAGTAAAACGCGCATGCAAGCACGAGACAAAAATTCACTCAAATGACAAACAATGCAATACTAAACAATTCATACAATATCTAAATGATCACAACAAAATTATGGATGTTAAAGATCACATAGGACTTAAAGGGTTGTAGCCTGGTCGGGTTAACAACAAAGGGTCATTTATAAGGCCATTGAAACGAAATCGCCGATGCTCAAGAACACTCACTATACAAGTATTTGCAACATTACCACTTCATTCACCAAATTTTTTCAAATGCAAAACCCACACAAGCTCCCTTGCACAATTATTTTCTTTTTCTTTCATTCAAGCGAGCATACTTCTATTTTTTTTCTGTTTCTTTTCTCTTTTAAGAAATTTTCTCTTTTTATCAAATCTTTATTCATAACTCTTATACACATACTTGCTTGAAAGATTTTCACAATTTTTTTCATTTTTTTCCGACTTTTTCCGTTCTCCCCTACTTGATTCCCACTCAACCCAAAGTGAATGTTCCAAACTTTTTACGGCAAGAAAAGCAATTAAGCATAACTCAAGGTTCAAGAAGAAAACAAACATTACAAGCTCACAAAAGGAGCTTTAAACAAGAAGGCTCAAATGGGCTAACAAAAGTCACACTCCTCACGGGACGTGTATAGGAATGATTGTGCTTAAGACAAATAATTTCCTTGATCCTCTCTAAAACTTCCACAAAATTAAAAAGAACAAAAGATTACACATGAATTATAAGTATACCCAAAATTCATCATCAATCCATAGCACATGTACGAGTAAAGGGAGGATTCTCACATTTGTGATATAGGACCTAAATGACATATCAATCCACAAAGTTGCAACAAGAAGCAAAGTTAAAAAAATGTACAAAGAATAACAAGTTCTAAAACATTCTAAATTCTAGAACAAGGTAACTAAGTATCTTGTCAACAAATTTGTGAGAACGATAATATCATCGCCATCCCACTTGAAAGAAATTCTTGCATATCTATAAAAGAAACACTTATTCCAAGCTTAAAACAAAAAGAGGGTATTAACATATTTACAACCACCCTTAAATAAAACTTAAAATAAAACTTACTAGGATAAAAACTAAACAATAAATAAATAGCTCAAAATAATAATAATAATAATACTGAATAAAAATGGTGTATAACACCAATAATGTCACAAGGTACCTAAAAAGGTACAAGTACAAATACCAAATACAATAATCAAAGTACAAAATAAAGCACATAAATAGAAATACAAAATATAAAAGGAAAACTTCACTTTGTAGAAACAAAGGAAGCAACATAACACAACAAGAAATCAATCCTCTTCCTCTGACATCTCGTCGTCATCGTCATCATCCTTATCACTGCTGCCATCATCCTCACCATCGTCCTCAGCTACCTCTGCACCATCACCAACAGGGTCATCATCGTCGCTGTAGTATAGTGGTGAAGTTTCCCGCCAGTCACGCGGGTGACCCGAATTCGATCCCCGGCAACAACGCCATTTTGTAAGAACAGGGATAGAGTATCGGGATTTGTTATCGTCCTTAGGGATTATGTGATATTACCGCCGTTCGACAGTTGCTAAGTTCTTAACTTATTGTAACAAGGGGTTTTTGGTTTTTGGTTACGGTAGCTTGCATAAAAAGTAAGAAATTGCGGTAAAAATTTTGGTTTTAGGATTTGAGAAAGATTGTCAAAGTTAGGGTTCAACGATCACTTTGCATGCATATGTTCGATCAAACAAAACTCATAAACTCCATTAGATGATAAATACATTCACAATATCCTCCCAATGTGATTATTTCTAACACACATTGTGGTTTTTCCCATTTTGATCTATTGTTGATTTCTCACACAATCTATCAAAATGACAACTTTTAGGTTTGACATTTTAGTCAACAAACACATTCAAAACTATCTCTAGCTCAAAAACATAGATGGATGAAAACCTAGGTAAAGAGTTGGAAAAGACCTTTCAATAATAAACCAACACAAAGAGTTATCAATAAAACAAGGTTTTCACCATACATTCATCATCAAAGAGTTTACAAATGAAGATCAACCCATATACACACAAAGCTTATGACCATCTACATCTAACCTTGACAAAATGAAAGACTTAGCTACTCATTTTCATGGTAGCTTGAACAATATGAAAAGGGAGAAGATGAAAGTACATCCGTGTCGAAGAATCGAAGAAGGATGTGATTCCACTTATCTTTATTACACACTGAGCAAAAGCAAGAAAAACTACTATTTTTAGGAGTTCTAGAACTAGGTTAAAATGTTACAAGATGATATTCTTCATGATAGATAAGTTATGATCCCTATAAAGCACTAAATAGAGTACAAAAGGTGTTCTATTTTCCCCCATTCTCCAGGAAAACAAGGGCCTTCGCCAGGAGAACCAAATGAAACAACGCACTTCGAAGTGCCTCAGCAAGCAAACCTCCCTTCTGAGTTATCGCACCTTCATACGGCGCACCTTCGCTGGCTTCACTCGCCAAGCGAAGTTTATGTTGGTTTGCTACTGGAATATCCAAGGATCCTTCGCCAGCTCCTTCGCTAGGCAAACGGTAGCGAAGCTTCGCTGGAACCATTCACCAGGCGAACGAACTTCATGACCTTTTGGTCTGGGAGTTTAATTTGAATTACTCGCCCTGACTCTCCAGCACTCGTTAGGCGAACATATGATGGTACTCGCTGAGCTTCGCCAGACGAATGTTTTGATATCCAGCTTCTTCCACAAGCTCTGTCTCATATTTTCCAAGGTGCTCCAACACTCCTGTCGCTACTCGAAAAATGCATCGCGCAACGACGGGGAGGCGAAAGAGATAGACAGAAGAGTCGCCACCGAACTTTATTTATCCCATGAGGGGAAAGGAAAATATCGAGAAAACCTTAAGAAAGAAATGGATAAGATGGTCTCGCGACCAAGAACGGGTTCGGAAGCCGGTTATGCGAGGGGAAGGTATTAGCACCCCACATCAAGGATTAGGATAACAAATCCTGCAAGACAACAACAAAAGGTATCTTTCCCCTCGGGTGGGCTATCTATTGGTTTATAAGAGGGTATCCCAAAGGCTTTTAAACAAAGTCCCATGCACTAGCCCTCGAAAGTTTTCCATCATAACGACTACTCGTAAGACGGTAATCCCTCCAAAGGATGAACACAGAGTCATGTCTCAGCAACCTTTGGAATAAGGTTCTACAAAGGTCCTCAGAGTCACGGACTCCCAAGTTGGAAATAAAAACGCCATTACGACTACACGTAAGACATAATCATCCCAAAGGGGTCTATCTGAGCGGTGGGATTCGATCCAACTCAACGAGTCCTAAGTCTCGCAAATCAGAAAGAAACCACTTCCTAATCTTAGTGTATACTCGAAAGCTCGGGTAGAAAGCTTTATCTCACAAACCATCCAATAAACCCAACAGGTTAGAGAATCCAAAGCATAAACAAATAAAGCAAATAAAACACAAATACGATAAACAAAATAGGCTTGGCTCGCTAGGGGGGTCCCCAGCAGAGTCGCCAGCTGTCGCTACTCGAAAAATGCATCGCGCAACGACGGGGAGGCGAAAGAGATAGACAGAAGAGTCGCCACCGAACTTTATTTATCCCATGAGGGGAAAGGAAAATATCGAGAAAACCTTAAGAAAGAAATGGATAAGATGGTCTCGCGACCAAGAACGGGTTCGGAAGCCGGTTATGCGAGGGGAAGGTATTAGCACCCCTCGCATCCATCGTACTCGATGGGAACCTTTTGTTTATCGACGTGTGAATATATTTGCTTAAACATTATGCTATAAGAAGTGTTCCACGGGGTAAAAGAAGGGAAGAAACAAGAAAGTTAGGAGGAAAGAGAGAACGGGGAAGAAAATAGAAAGAACAGACTCGGTAGGACTTCGCAGTCCTATGCCTACGTATTCTCAATAGATGTGAGAAAGTCAGAGTCGACGTAGTTCGGGGAACTACAGATATGGGGTGAATGTGCTCGGCAAGGATTGTGGCCCTTGTGCCTACGTATCTTTACTTGAACAAAGTAAAGAATCAGAGCAGCCGTAGTTCGGCCTACAGTGTGTTGATGTTTTTTATGGATGATGTTATCGTGCGCATTCTAGCAGTTAGGTGTTTTGCTGCTCGCTCGTTGGAGACTTAGGCGTTACCTGTTGCGGTAGAACGGACGTAGCATATCCTCTTTGAAAGATTGATTAGTTTTCGCCACGCGGGGCTAGAAGTCGCATTTGATTGATTGGATTGTTTTTTAGGGGGCGAGACAGGTCCTCGGATAGTAACCCCTACGGGTAGTACCCAATTCTTTGTCTCAAAGTTTTTTGTTATAAAAGGGTGTGGTGAACGAGGCGTCTTTGTATTGAAAGACGAGCGTCGAAACCACCCTCACTGCAGTGGGCATCCCTACGCTCGGAGAAGAAGAGGTCTACACCCAATCCTCTCTCTTTAATTCAATGCAAAGAGAACTTCGTTCTCTTATTAAAGATGTTTTTGGTTTTGAATGGTAAGCGCTTTGCGACAGAGAACCCTACGGTAAACGTCAGCACTCGGGATAGGAGAAGGCCTACGCCTAACCACTCCACGACCATTCAAGTTTTTGTTAAGAAAATGGTTTGAAAATACACTCGGTGCAGGACCGAGGTTTTAGGTGTGAAAAGGGTTGCAGGATAAAGTTGTGAAAGCGAGATGGTGGTGGACAAAGTCGCATCTTCGTATTGAAAGATGAGTATCGAGACCACCCTCACTACAGTGGGCATCCCTACGCTCGAAGAAGAAGGGGTCTACACCCAATCCTCTCGTCGAATTCAATACAAAGAAAAGATTTTAGGGAGATGAGATTTGAAAATGGACGGGAAGCGTCTTCGTATTGAAAGACGAATGTCGGAACCACCCTCACTACAGTGGGTATCCCAACACTCGGAGAAGAAGGGGTCTACACCCAATCCTCTATTTTTAATTCAATACAAAGATAATTTGATTTTGAAAATTGTTTGACAAAGTTTTGAATCGAAGCGGGACAGGTGACGAAGAGAGAAAATAGGTGGTCTCAGATCCAACGTCATTTATCAGTAGTTTGACTTAATGACGGTTTACGGAGGTCTCGTCATCGACCTAAAACGGAAAATGGGACAAACATGTCCAATAACAAATGCGAAACGAAATCCAATTCTAAATATGAAATGAACTTCTAGATAAAAATATATATATATATATATATATATATATATATATATATATATATATATATATATATATATATATATATATATATATATATATATATATATATATATATATATATATATATATATATATATATATATATATATATATATATATATATATATATATATATATATACATGTACAAAATTCTATAATATATAACATACATAAAAACTCTAAAGAAAATAATATTTACAAGATTTTAAAAGATAAAAAGTTTATATGTAAATCTTAATGAAAAAAAACTAACTATAATATATATACACAAAGTTCTAAAATATAATATATGAAATATAGATAAAATATATTTTAAAAAAACAAAGACAAAGGGTGTAAAACAATATTTTGCAAAAAAAAAGACAACTCATTCCAACGAAAAACGAATGAACATCAAATCAAATGGCTTAAAAAAAAATTCATCATTACGTCGCAGCAAAACGGGAAAGCAAAGCGACAGCTTGCTCAAACTTTCAACTCCATTCCAACTCCGAGCACCCCGTCTCTTTCCCTTTCGTTTTCATCTGATTCACTCAACAGGTGATTGATTTCTGTATTCACTCTTCTTTTGTTCAGATTGTGTTTAGGGTCTCATTTCATCTCCTTCTTATTCTTGTTCAGGGTTTAGGTTCTTGAAGTTTGAAGAAATGGATTATTATTGGATGAATAGTTTGAGGAATACTCGAAGGTGGAGTAAAGGAATAGGGTTCGGTGAGTTCGAAGACAGAAGAAAGGTCGAAGGTTTGAAGTTCTGAGATGAGTGTTTACATTTAATGAAATCTATGGAAATTTGGGTTGTTCTGTTGTGGAAAATGAAGAGTAAACGAAGTTTTTGATGAAAGGTATTCGAAGGTTTTCTCAGAGCTATCGTTGCTGGGCGAAGAAGGTTGGAAGGGATTCGTTTCTGAAGATGATTTTTGAGGAAGAAGAAGAAGTTCGAGGGAGATTTCTGAAGGAGGTGACGGCTACAGTTTTAGGGTTGGAGGCTCTTGGAACCGCTAGCTCCCCTTTTTTGCAGCATTCTCACCTGTTTTTATGTGGAGGGTTGAGGGTAGAAAAGGAAACCACTTACTCAAACTTGGTCGTACAAATCCTGGGCCCCAAAACAAATTGTTGTGTTTTGTCTTATATGCCATAGGAAAAAAGCAGGTTTGATGCCACTATTTGCCAACTCGTGAGTTCTGGCTCTTATACGTACAGGTGCCTCATGGCCCACATCGTGTATTTTTCCTTTTATTTTGTGAAACTTTGTAGTGTCATCTATCACAATCTTCCGGTATGTGATGATTGTTTTGCAGGGTCAATTTTGAGGATTGGTATAAGCTCTTGCAAAGGCTCGATTGCTACTTTAGGTGTGGTCTTTGGTAAGGCGTCTTCGCAAATTACGACGGAATTAAGCTGGTGCTTTGTGTGTTGCGCATCATCACGCGTGAATACCGGACGTGCATAGCGTATCACCAAGTTATCTGTATTCCCTTGGCAACACGTCCAGTTTGTCCCTTGTTTTCTTATGATTCTTTTTCAACCTTTCATGTGTTTTGCCTCATGATTATCTGCGTTACAGTCCGCGTTGTGGTAGGACGACCTGCTGCAGGAATAATCTTACCACCTTGATTTCATGCTGATGGGGTGATCCACGGAATGCAGTGAGCCAAACAGATCTGTTGGGTGATACTTCAAAGAGTTTTAAAGCTAAGGTAGCCATTTGAGCAAGAAGTGCCTGTGCTCTAGGGAGAGGCAGTAAAAGAGAGAGTAGAGCCGCTGAAAGAGTTGCAGAATGGTGGCGATGGTGGGTCTGTGAAGGAGGTAGCTCGTACCATTGCTGCGTGATGGTTATTGAGCCTGGTGTTTTGACGCTTGCTGGATGCCGGTACGATAAGTCTGAGCCGTTGAAGTACAATGTGGCTCTTTCGTTGGCAATACTTTCAATGGTTTGCTCTTGTATCTAAACCACTCTGTGCATTTGCATATGATTGGTATGTTCGCAATAATTCCTCTATTCCTTTATTTGAAATCGATAAAATGAAATCTTTGATCACTTTCTGCATAATGATTTTGCAGGTCCTGCCGCTGTTATTTCGGGCTATTTTTGCAATTTACGGCACCATTAGGGAGCACATGAGTTGTATGAGCATGGTAACTGTATTGTCGTTTCGCAGTTGTGCGTATGCGACATGAAGGTTTGATTCAGTGCTATGCAGGTGCGCCGGCTTAGAAGCTCGATGACAGGTACGAACATCCATCCTTAATCTTCCATGCTTGCTTAAATCGTGCAAGACACAACTTATTGAATGTTGCAAGTATACGTCTTTTTTTGAAAAATGCCGGCGAGCTTTGAGATGAATAGATCATAATGGAAATCTTCCTTACTTTTTCTTGTGTTGATGCAGGTTTGATACAGGAATTATTCAAGACCATCCCTTCTTTTTTTTTTTAAGTAAATCAGGATCCATCATGCCCTTGGCTGAAATCAAAGTATTTAACCATGATAGTGCGTATGGTGAACGAGATGAAACCTCATAAGCTGCTACCAACAATGCCCCTAAGGAACAACAAGGACAATCAGAACCTGTGCAGGGTCTGCGAACAGCAAGAGTAACTTCAAAATTGATTTGGATGATGCATAGTCCAGAGATGATGCAAGGGCAACTACTGCAGCCAATCTGAGTTAAATTCATGATCATGACTATACATCAGGTTTCGCAGTTACCCAACACCTAGCTTCCCCTTATGATATGGTTTTGCTATTCCACAATTTCCAAAGCACAGGTCTTAACCCACTGTTTTTGTATTATACATACCTAGGAGTCGGAAAACAAACAAGTTACCAGACCAGATGAATTGAATCACGGGGCAACTTCATTTCCGAATATTGCGTTGTTTTTTCTGCAGGTTATGTAGCTTCTAGCAGGTTTTGTCCTGTTGTGGTGAATTGGTTTTAGGCATGGCAGGGTAATTGTTGGTGTGTGTGACTTTGTGCAAGTACAGCAGTATGTCCTTTTCAACTTATGCCAACAACTCAAATTATGGCTTAATACATTAACTTGAAACATAAACAACTCAGTGCATTAATCTTTTCTTTCTTTTTGCAGGTTGTGAGCTGTTAGAAACCAGAAGAAATTGGCTGATTGCAGTCGTATATTTGTAGGTTGCATTGTGTGCTTTGAATCCTACCATTGTTGGCATTGCAGTATGGTTTGACAAGTGAATCATGAGCTGATGCAGAGTGACGTAGAACTTGCGTCGATACCGTGACCAGACCGCACAACGATTCGTAGCGTGTGAAGCCACGGTCGGACCACACGATAACTTGCAGCGAGGGCAACGATACGGTGAGTGCTACATGATTCATCATTTGCTGTCACACTGAAGATTATTGTTTTCCTAAAGTCCCCTGAACTTGCAGCTTCCTTATGCACTTCATCTTTATCGAAAACTTCATTAGAAAAACTACATTCAACTTTTCTAGTCGCTGTATTTATGTCAACTGCATTTGCCTTCGGAAATTGATCAGTAGCATATACTTGTTTTTCAGGCACAGAATCTAGTGTACTCTTTGAAGTGACCTCTGTATCGACCATGTCTCTTACAGATCTACTTTTGAAATCTGCTTCCTTGCGCACGCTGCAAACGGTTGATTCAGATGTTGTTGACTCGTCCTTTGAGCCGCTAATACCAGTAGAGAATTCCAACATGTAGCTGGTAGGATCAACCATTTTAGTCTCAAGGTTGTCTTCTGTGCTCATTGACACTGCTAATTTACGGTTTCTTGTCTGTACATCTCCATCTCCCTCAATCGGATAAACTCGATCCAAACGGTTTACAAACCCTTCTTCTTTGTACCTATTGTCCTTGCCACCACTAGGTTTGTAAGATTTCTTCGGTGAGCTACATCTTATGGGATGTACCGGAAGAAAAACAGATGGCGTGTTACGAGAGCGAAGAACAAAAGGTTGTAAATGAGGATGTTTCAACAAATCAGCCGCCGTTGGTCTGTGTTCAGGGCTTTTCCTCAACATGCTCTTGATAAGCTGTTTCAGAGTGGAAGAGTAAACAATTGGCAATGGAGAAATAGTGGATCTATTTATTTTATTGATAAGTCCAGCCCTGTCCGGAGCACGAAATGCTGGTCGATGTGCAACATGCAGCAACCAAGCGACCATATGTCAGATTTATACCCATACGGCATATCAGCAAAGATCTCAGGACACATGTAATTTAGAGTTCCAACAACCGGAAAAAACAAGATTGTCTGAGTCAAGTAGCTTTGCAAGACCAAAGTCACCTTAAGATCTCTGTGGAGCACACGGTTAGAGTGCAGGTAGTCCACAGCTAGCAACAATTGAGTCATCCATTTGCAGACTTTCTCCCTATCATGCTTCTGAAGTTCTCCTCAATTCTTCCTTAAATACCTTTTTTCGAGCTGTAACGAACTTCAATGAACTGTGATTTTTTAGTTTTGCAGGTTCTTCACTTTTGATTGTAGCTTAGAGAAAAAGGTTCGTCACCTATTGCTTGGATTCTCTCATTGCGGCCAGTTTCAAGTCGACGTCGGAATTCGCCAACTTTGAGAACTGTCCATAATGCTGATGTTTTTGCTGCAAGTCGGCTTATAAATTGAAGTTTACAACCTCTTTTATGAATTTCTCATTGTAATTTAACTAGAACTAGGATTACCCCTGTTGTCTTAGAGTTTGGAATTTCTGTGATGTATGAGACATTACCTTATATATGTCAGTGAAGGGCGCAGTAAAACTAAGTCTTTGAAATTCTTCGCCTACTTGTAAAATACATAAATGTTACTCCTTTGTCACATGGGGTATACTTTGAGTAATACTAAAAAACACATGGTGTTCTCTGTATGTTTTCCTTCATTATTATCTCAACTTTCAACTATGGTTCACAAGTTTCTCAGCATGACACATTCGCGACCCATCATTAACGTCCTTAACGTTTAAAAGCAAACGTGCTGACTTGACTTATCTTTAGCAAAACGAACCTGGGACAAGCATTTAAGGCTCCACATAATAAATCATAAAACAAGCTTAGCAATCCTTAGAAGCAAGTTGAAACACTTTGACACAAATTAAGTCGAAATTAACCACGGGCTGCACCTTGGACTCCATCATAGCTTGTGAATTGAACTAGACTCCAGTATGGCTTGAATGAAATCCAAACATGACCTCGAACCAATTCGCATTGCATCTTTGAAAATACATGGTCTAAATTTAAACAACTTAACCAATCAAAGCATAGATTTGAAACAACCTGGGGATTTGATGTAGCACACTCCACATTCCGTCACTTTTTCACCAAAAACTGATATAAGCCATGATTCTTTCAACTTGACAATCCTCCACTAAACTTGCCAACAATTCACACATGGACCCAAGATCCTAAACCCACATGTGTACTCGGTATAAAGAATTGAGAGGGTAGGACAAATTTAGGGTATGACAGATGCCCCTATCTAATAGGCTTAAACCTAGGGAAATGAACTGCTACAGCATTCCTTTTCCTGAGGTAGAAGTTAATTAGATATAATGAAGACCCTGAATTTTTCCGAAAAGAAAAGAGATACTTTGGAATCGAAATACTGAAAAATGTAAACCCAAAAGTAAACTGAAAACAACTGGCAAAAAGGTCGTCATCACCAAAAGGATGATGGGATGAAACACACACGGCTACTACCACCAAAAGGATGGTAGAACAAAACATAATCGTGCAATCCGACATTAATGACTATGCCGGACCCACCACCAAAAGGATGATGGAGCGAAACACAAACGACCCTAACACCAAAAGGATGTAAGGAGTCCATTACCAAAAGGATAATGGAAAACACGCTAGTCATGACACCAAAAGGATGCCAGACCCATCACCAAAAGGATGATGGAGCGGAGACGCTAGTCATAACACCAAAAGGATGCTAGACCCATCACCAAAAGGATGATGGAGCGAAACAAGATCAACCCTACACCAAAAGGATGTAAGGAGTCCATTACCAAAAGGATAATGGAAAATACGCTAGTCATGACACCAAAAGGATGTCAGACCCATCATCAAAAGGATGATGGAGCGGAGACGCTAGTCATAACACCAAAAGGATGCTAGACCCATCACCAAAAGGATGATGGAGCGAAACAAAATTAACCCTAACACCAAAAGGATGATAGGAGTCCATTACTAAAAGGATAATGGAAAATACGCTAGTCATGACACCAAAAGGATGTCAGACCCATCACCAAAAGGATGATGGAGCGAGACAGAATCAACCCTAACACCAAAAGGATGATAGGAGGATAAGCTTCTCTGAAGAGATTGCCACTTATCTCTGAAGATGGATAAGCTTCTCTGAAGAGATTGCCACTTATCTCTGAAGATGGATAAGCTTCTCTGAAGAGATTGCCACTTATCTCTGAAGATGGATAAGCTTCTCTGAAGAGATTGCCACTTATCGTTGATGATGGATAAGCTTCTCTGAAGAGATTGCCACTTATCTCTGAAGATGGATAAGCTTCTCTGAAGAGATTGCCACTTATCTCTGAAGATGGATAAGCTTCTCTGAAGAGATTGCCACTTATCGTTGATGATGGATAAGCTTCTCTGAAGAGATTGCCACTTATCGTTGATGATGGATAAGCTTCTCTGAAGAGATTGCCACTTATCTCTGAAGATGGATAAGCTTCTCTGAAGAGATTGCCACTTATCGTTGATGATGGATAAGCTTCTCTGAAGAGATTGCCACTTATCTCTGAAGATGGATAAGCTTCTCTGAAGAGATTGCCACTTATCGTTGATGATGGATAAGCTTCTCTGAAGAGATTGCCACTTATCGTTGATGATGGATAAGCTTCTCTGAAGAGATTGCCACTTATCTCTGAAGATGGATAAGCTTCTCTGAAGAGATTGCCACTTATCGTTGATGATGGATAAGCTTCTCTGAAGAGATTGCCACTTATCGTTGATGATGGATAAGCTTCTCTGAAGAGATTGCCACTTATCTCTGAAGATGGATAAGCTTCTCTGAAGAGATTGCCACTTATCGTTGATGATGGATAAGCTTCTCTGAAGAGATTGCCACTTATCTCTGAAGATGGATAAGCTTCTCTGAAGAGATTGCCACTTATCGTTGATGATGGATAAGCTTCTCTGAAGAGATTGCCACTTATCTCTGAAGATGGATAAGCTTCTCTGAAGAGATTGCCACTTATCGTTGATGATGGATAAGCTTCTCTGAAGAGATTGCCACTTATCTCTGATGAAAGCTAGATGCAATCACTAGGGAACAACCAGGCTTTACCGAAGATTCCCCTGACGGAGCTGAATGTTGATTTTTGAAGATCTGATTAACCACGAGGTTTAAATACGTCATGTATACACCCATGGTCTTGAAAAGACGCCCTTGGCTGGGCTGAATTTTGCTTTGATAATCTTGAATTCCATGGGGGAGAGCCACGGACTTTGCAGATAATGCCCCTGACCGGGCTACTAATTGCCTTGAAGCTCAAAAAAGCTGCAAAACTTCGTGGGGAACGCCCATAGTCTTGTGGAGAATTCCCCTGACTGGGCTGATTATGATCTTGATATCCTCTGACTCTAGTAAGAGAAACCCACGGTCTTACAAGAGGTGCCCCTGTCTGGGCTGATGATTTCAGAAATCTTCGTGATCGATCCTGGACCTGAGCTCACATATGCGAATGCTTGATGATATTCCACAACAAGTGGAAATGCAAATGCAAATGCTAACACGCGAAGATGCAAGAGCTGGGAGAGTATGACATGATTCTGGGTATGCGTATAATGCAAGATGCTTATGAAGTCGAATGTGATGCGTATGATGCATATGATGCAGACGGGTAATTGGAAATTGCTGTGCCGACGTGGCGGACTTTTGGTAGTTGCCAATACGGATTGGGCTCTGGGTTATGTGGGAAAGTGGAGGACAAGCCTGACTTCCTGACATCGTTTTAAACTTAACAGTTGCTGACGAGAATGAACTTGCTTGAGCAGCTTGCCATGGGACGAACTCGAGATGGTCTGCCCCAGAGTTTGTACCACAAATGGATTCATCATTGATTAGCCGATTCTTGTGGTAGTTGGCTCCAATGTACCCTTGGAGTAGCTTTCCCCTGAAATAGCGTGGAAGCGACTTAACTTACCTCGATTGAACATCGGAGGGGCCTATTCTTAAGTCAAAGAAACTCTGGGTGGCCTGCCCCTGATTAGTATTCTCAAGATGATTCTCTTCTGATCAACCGCTTCATGAATGATTTGCCCCATGGTCGACCGACGCCTGGGGATTTGCCTCAGACTGACTGATTTTCTGCTCTCGGACGTCAATGCCCCAGGTCTAATAGGTTATATGGTATACTTGGTTCTGGTCCAGACCGCTGAATAATCCAGTCATGCTTGATTGCTTTGTGTTGGAATTTCTTTAATGCCAACTACTAACTTGTACACAAAATTTTTGTTCACGAATGGTAATCTTAATGCAAAGTTCATGCAAGTTTTTGAAAGAATTGTCTTTTATTACGTGTCGTGAGAGTGAAACGAATGGACCATTTAGTCTAAACGTTGTGCTAACTGGATTGGCGTGAAAGATATAGCAAGGATACCGACACCAATGTTGATGATTAGCAAAATTGTAAGGAGTCAGGTTACGCAACCTCGCAATAGTATGCTTTCAGAATAAACCCCGCCTCAATTAGGTCTTTCGAGGGTTGTAACGTGGTCTGGTTCGTGGTTATGAAACAAAGGATATTAGGCTCAAACTTGATTTGTACCCACCCCTTCTTCTTGATGATCTCCATACCTACATTCAGCTAATTCTGCACATGCTTGATGGTTCAAGGTTTGTTTGAAATGGCAGTCACTTTATTTGACGGATGTCAGTGACCCTTTGATTTGGGTGGCCACTGAACTTTTGTTTTTTGTTGAGGGTTTGAGGACCTCTTTTGGTTTTGTTTTGATCCCTAACTTTTGCATGGGCTGACTTTGCTTGTCAGATCTATCGGGATAGCCTTGATTTTTGCCTAAGTCTCCTTTGAAATGCTTGACTTAGCAGGCTTTTGATTTTTTGAATTTTGTTGGAAGATTATGACTGCCACGTCATAGGTCATTGATGAACAACCGTCTTGTCTTTGGATTTTGAGTGTGAGGTTAGATTAACTGAATAACTACCCTGCCCCCGGTTGAGTGTTAAGGGTTTGAATATCCGAAGGAAACTCCTACTTCTAGGCTCGAAGTGGTTGACTAGGGATTAACTCCTTATATCTCCAGTGTTTTAAGGGGTTTGAAACAATGCCTGTACATCATTGACGAGATTCTGTCTGAAAACATACGGTTTGCAATTATGGGTATTTCGTTTTCGTCATCCTCCCTCCAATATTGCTAAACAACAGTGAAAAAGTGGCGTGGACAAAAATATATGTGTCTGTGATTGTGATAGGTGGAAATAATGAGCGAATGCGACATAATTAATTTAGAAAACGCATAATCATTTCATTAATGTTACCATTCAACATAACAATGTTTAAATAACAAGTAGCAATTGACAGAAAATAAATTACAAATGCAAATGAGAAAAGCATCTAAGGATTGCTAATGTTGAAGATGTCTGCCAGCTTGGACCACCGGCTTTTGGAGATGACCAAAGGATTCTTCAATCATATTTGTTGAGTGATGAGTTGACATTGGATTAGTCTTGATGTTTAGGGGTGTTTCGGGTAAAGTTTATCGCCTTTGAATCGAGGAGATCTTGTACAAGGTGCTTCAGAGTCTTGCAATTTTCAATGTCATGGCCTGGGGAACCAGAATGGAATTCACATTTGGCATTGACATCAAATCCAAAAGGAAGAACCTCCGGAGGATCTCTCATCTCCCTAAGCTGAACAAGACCTCCCTTCAATAGGAATGGCAATAACTTGGCGTATGTAGACGGGATTGGATCAAATATTCTTTCTGGCCTCCTCTGTCTTTGTAGACCCTGGTATTGATTTTGTCTTGGTTGATAGGATTGTTGTTGCCTGTTTGGTTGAAATACGGGTTGATTTGCTGGAATGGACAACGGCTGTTGTGGAGCTACAGCAGCAACATGATGATAACCCTGATGAGTTCTTCCTCTGTTGGTGAACACTGCACTAGCTTCGCCTTCCCTTTTCTTAACGAAACCCTGATAAGGCTTCTTGACCCCGCTTGCAGATTCGCCTGCATTCTGAATTTTTCCCGTCCTCATGAAATTCTCTAATCTTTCTCCAGCCATGACAAGTTCAGAAAACACTGTGGAAGTTGAGGATGCTAACCGCTCAAAGATCGGTCCTTGTAGCGTGCCCATGAATAGGTCTGTCAGTTCTTTCTCCATCAGTGGAGGTTGTACCCTTGCAGCTACTCCCCTCCATCTCTGCGCGAAGTCCTTAAAACACTCATTCGGCTTCTGAGTCAAATTCTGAAGCTGCATACGATTCGGAGCCATGTCAGTATTATACTGATAATGCTTCACGAAAGCGTCTGCCAACTCTTTCCAGCTTCTTATGTTGGATCGTTCAAGGTGCATATACCATTCTAGGGATGCCTCTGTTAAGCTATCTTGAAAGAAATGGATTAGCAGCTTCTCGTCATCAGAATAGGCGGCCATCTTCCTACAGTAAGACCTTATGTGGGTCTTAGGGCAACTGTTACCCTTGTACTTCTCAAAGGTTGGAATTACAAACTTTGGAGGTATCTTAACTCCGGGTACAAGACATATTTCAGCGGCATCCAGTCCCAAAACATCGGGGCCTTGCAACGTCTTCACCATCTCCTGTAAAGCATTAAACTTCTTCTCTAATTCGGCGGTCTGTGATCCATACGCTTCACCTGAATTCTCATAGAAACCTTCATGATCGTCGTACTGGACTTGTGTTGGGATCGTAGTACCATGAGGATGGGTCGTACCGACTGGCGGAGGGACGGTGTTGATAGGTACGGCGCCGGCAGAAGTGGGAATTGCCCCAACAGGGGTTGGGGTGGCATCAACAGGAATTGGAATCGCACCACTTGCGTTGGGAACTGCACCAGCCAAAGTCTGATTAGCGCTCCTCTCCGCTGCTTGTCTCATCTCCTCTTGACTTCTGGCCATATTCTGAATCACCTCCATGAGTTGATTCATTTGCGTTTTCATGCCTAGCATCTCGCTCCTCATAGTAGCCTGGTCCTGCTCTATCTGATCCATGATTCTCTTCTGGCTATTCCTTGTGTTATATCGATGCCGTGAAGTCAGCTTGCTTTACTCTTTCTGAAAGGGTAAGCGGCGTGTAAGAACGGGCTGTAAGGAATGCAAGAAATGATGCAGAGATGCTTATGCAAATGCAATGCAACGAGCGCATACGAGAACAGATCCACATCAAGGATTAGGATAACAAATCCTGCAAGACAACAACAAAAGGTATCTTTCCCCTCGGGTGGGCTATCTATTGGTTTATAAGAGGGTATCCCAAAGGCTTTTAAACAAAGTCCCATGCACTAGCCCTCGAAAGTTTTCCATCATAACGACTACTCGTAAGACGGTAATCCCTCCAAAGGATGAACACAGAGTCATGTCTCAGCAACCTTTGGAATAAGGTTCTACAAAGGTCCTCAGAGTCACGGACTCCCAAGTTGGAAATAAAAACGCCATTACGACTACACGTAAGACATAATCATCCCAAAGGGGTCTATCTGAGCGGTGGGATTCGATCCAACTCAACGAGTCCTAAGTCTCGCAAATCAGAAAGAAACCACTTCCTAATCTTAGTGTATACTCGAAAGCTCGGGTAGAAAGCTTTATCTCACAAACCATCCAATAAACCCAACAGGTTAGAGAATCCAAAGCATAAACAAATAAAGCAAATAAAACACAAATACGATAAACAAAATAGGCTTGGCTCGCTAGGGGGGTCCCCAGCAGAGTCGCCAGCTGTCGCTACTCGAAAAATGCATCGCGCAACGACGGGGAGGCGAAAGAGATAGACAGAAGAGTCGCCACCGAACTTTATTTATCCCATGAGGGGAAAGGAAAATATCGAGAAAACCTTAAGAAAGAAATGGATAAGATGGTCTCGCGACCAAGAACGGGTTCGGAAGCCGGTTATGCGAGGGGAAGGTATTAGCACCCCTCGCATCCATCGTACTCGATGGGAACCTTTTGTTTATCGACGTGTGAATATATTTGCTTAAACATTATGCTATAAGAAGTGTTCCACGGGGTAAAAGAAGGGAAGAAACAAGAAAGTTAGGAGGAAAGAGAGAACGGGGAAGAAAATAGAAAGAACAGACTCGGTAGGACTTCGCAGTCCTATGCCTACGTATTCTCAATAGATGTGAGAAAGTCAGAGTCGACGTAGTTCGGGGAACTACAGATATGGGGTGAATGTGCTCGGCAAGGATTGTGGCCCTTGTGCCTACGTATCTTTACTTGAACAAAGTAAAGAATCAGAGCAGCCGTAGTTCGGCCTACAGTGTGTTGATGTTTTTTATGGATGATGTTATCGTGCGCATTCTAGCAGTTAGGTGTTTTGCTGCTCGCTCGTTGGAGACTTAGGCGTTACCTGTTGCGGTAGAACGGACGTAGCATATCCTCTTTGAAAGATTGATTAGTTTTCGCCACGCGGGGCTAGAAGTCGCATTTGATTGATTGGATTGTTTTTTAGGGGGCGAGACAGGTCCTCGGATAGTAACCCCTACGGGTAGTACCCAATTCTTTGTCTCAAAGTTTTTTGTTATAAAAGGGTGTGGTGAACGAGGCGTCTTTGTATTGAAAGACGAGCGTCGAAACCACCCTCACTGCAGTGGGCATCCCTACGCTCGGAGAAGAAGAGGTCTACACCCAATCCTCTCTCTTTAATTCAATGCAAAGAGAACTTCGTTCTCTTATTAAAGATGTTTTTGGTTTTGAATGGTAAGCGCTTTGCGACAGAGAACCCTACGGTAAACGTCAGCACTCGGGATAGGAGAAGGCCTACGCCTAACCACTCCACGACCATTCAAGTTTTTGTTAAGAAAATGGTTTGAAAATACACTCGGTGCAGGACCGAGGTTTTAGGTGTGAAAAGGGTTGCAGGATAAAGTTGTGAAAGCGAGATGGTGGTGGACAAAGTCGCATCTTCGTATTGAAAGATGAGTATCGAGACCACCCTCACTACAGTGGGCATCCCTACGCTCGAAGAAGAAGGGGTCTACACCCAATCCTCTCGTCGAATTCAATACAAAGAAAAGATTTTAGGGAGATGAGATTTGAAAATGGACGGGAAGCGTCTTCGTATTGAAAGACGAATGTCGGAACCACCCTCACTACAGTGGGTATCCCAACACTCGGAGAAGAAGGGGTCTACACCCAATCCTCTATTTTTAATTCAATACAAAGATAATTTGATTTTGAAAATTGTTTGACAAAGTTTTGAATCGAAGCGGGACAGGTGACGAAGAGAGAAAATAGGTGGTCTCAGATCCAACGTCATTTATCAGTAGTTTGACTTAATGACGGTTTACGGAGGTCTCGTCATCGACCTAAAACGGAAAATGGGACAAACATGTCCAATAACAAATGCGAAACGAAATCCAATTCTAAATATGAAATGAACTTCTAGATAAAAAAAAAATATATATATATATATATATATATATATATATATATATATATATATATATATATATATATATATATATATATATATATATATATATATATATATATATATATATATATATACATGTACAAAATTCTATAATATATAACATACATAAAAACTCTAAAGAAAATAATATTTACAAGATTTTAAAAGATAAAAAGTTTATATGTAAATCTTAATGAAAAAAAACTAACTATAATATATATACACAAAGTTCTAAAATATAATATATGAAATATAGATAAAATATATTTTAAAAAAACAAAGACAAAGGGTGTAAAACAATATTTTGCAAAAAAAAAGACAACTCATTCCAACGAAAAACGAATGAACATCAAATCAAATGGCTTAAAAAAAAATTCATCATTACGTCGCAGCAAAACGGGAAAGCAAAGCGACAGCTTGCTCAAACTTTCAACTCCATTCCAACTCCGAGCACCCCGTCTCTTTCCCTTTCGTTTTCATCTGATTCACTCAACAGGTGATTGATTTCTGTATTCACTCTTCTTTTGTTCAGATTGTGTTTAGGGTCTCATTTCATCTCCTTCTTATTCTTGTTCAGGGTTTAGGTTCTTGAAGTTTGAAGAAATGGATTATTATTGGATGAATAGTTTGAGGAATACTCGAAGGTGGAGTAAAGGAATAGGGTTCGGTGAGTTCGAAGACAGAAGAAAGGTCGAAGGTTTGAAGTTCTGAGATGAGTGTTTACATTTAATGAAATCTATGGAAATTTGGGTTGTTCTGTTGTGGAAAATGAAGAGTAAACGAAGTTTTTGATGAAAGGTATTCGAAGGTTTTCTCAGAGCTATCGTTGCTGGGCGAAGAAGGTTGGAAGGGATTCGTTTCTGAAGATGATTTTTGAGGAAGAAGAAGAAGTTCGAGGGAGATTTCTGAAGGAGGTGACGGCTACAGTTTTAGGGTTGGAGGCTCTTGGAACCGCTAGCTCCCCTTTTTTGCAGCATTCTCACCTGTTTTTATGTGGAGGGTTGAGGGTAGAAAAGGAAACCACTTACTCAAACTTGGTCGTACAAATCCTGGGCCCCAAAACAAATTGTTGTGTTTTGTCTTATATGCCATAGGAAAAAAGCAGGTTTGATGCCACTATTTGCCAACTCGTGAGTTCTGGCTCTTATACGTACAGGTGCCTCATGGCCCACATCGTGTATTTTTCCTTTTATTTTGTGAAACTTTGTAGTGTCATCTATCACAATCTTCCGGTATGTGATGATTGTTTTGCAGGGTCAATTTTGAGGATTGGTATAAGCTCTTGCAAAGGCTCGATTGCTACTTTAGGTGTGGTCTTTGGTAAGGCGTCTTCGCAAATTACGACGGAATTAAGCTGGTGCTTTGTGTGTTGCGCATCATCACGCGTGAATACCGGACGTGCATAGCGTATCACCAAGTTATCTGTATTCCCTTGGCAACACGTCCAGTTTGTCCCTTGTTTTCTTATGATTCTTTTTCAACCTTTCATGTGTTTTGCCTCATGATTATCTGCGTTACAGTCCGCGTTGTGGTAGGACGACCTGCTGCAGGAATAATCTTACCACCTTGATTTCATGCTGATGGGGTGATCCACGGAATGCAGTGAGCCAAACAGATCTGTTGGGTGATACTTCAAAGAGTTTTAAAGCTAAGGTAGCCATTTGAGCAAGAAGTGCCTGTGCTCTAGGGAGAGGCAGTAAAAGAGAGAGTAGAGCCGCTGAAAGAGTTGCAGAATGGTGGCGATGGTGGGTCTGTGAAGGAGGTAGCTCGTACCATTGCTGCGTGATGGTTATTGAGCCTGGTGTTTTGACGCTTGCTGGATGCCGGTACGATAAGTCTGAGCCGTTGAAGTACAATGTGGCTCTTTCGTTGGCAATACTTTCAATGGTTTGCTCTTGTATCTAAACCACTCTGTGCATTTGCATATGATTGGTATGTTCGCAATAATTCCTCTATTCCTTTATTTGAAATCGATAAAATGAAATCTTTGATCACTTTCTGCATAATGATTTTGCAGGTCCTGCCGCTGTTATTTCGGGCTATTTTTGCAATTTACGGCACCATTAGGGAGCACATGAGTTGTATGAGCATGGTAACTGTATTGTCGTTTCGCAGTTGTGCGTATGCGACATGAAGGTTTGATTCAGTGCTATGCAGGTGCGCCGGCTTAGAAGCTCGATGACAGGTACGAACATCCATCCTTAATCTTCCATGCTTGCTTAAATCGTGCAAGACACAACTTATTGAATGTTGCAAGTATACGTCTTTTTTTGAAAAATGCCGGCGAGCTTTGAGATGAATAGATCATAATGGAAATCTTCCTTACTTTTTCTTGTGTTGATGCAGGTTTGATACAGGAATTATTCAAGACCATCCCTTCTTTTTTTTTTTAAGTAAATCAGGATCCATCATGCCCTTGGCTGAAATCAAAGTATTTAACCATGATAGTGCGTATGGTGAACGAGATGAAACCTCATAAGCTGCTACCAACAATGCCCCTAAGGAACAACAAGGACAATCAGAACCTGTGCAGGGTCTGCGAACAGCAAGAGTAACTTCAAAATTGATTTGGATGATGCATAGTCCAGAGATGATGCAAGGGCAACTACTGCAGCCAATCTGAGTTAAATTCATGATCATGACTATACATCAGGTTTCGCAGTTACCCAACACCTAGCTTCCCCTTATGATATGGTTTTGCTATTCCACAATTTCCAAAGCACAGGTCTTAACCCACTGTTTTTGTATTATACATACCTAGGAGTCGGAAAACAAACAAGTTACCAGACCAGATGAATTGAATCACGGGGCAACTTCATTTCCGAATATTGCGTTGTTTTTTCTGCAGGTTATGTAGCTTCTAGCAGGTTTTGTCCTGTTGTGGTGAATTGGTTTTAGGCATGGCAGGGTAATTGTTGGTGTGTGTGACTTTGTGCAAGTACAGCAGTATGTCCTTTTCAACTTATGCCAACAACTCAAATTATGGCTTAATACATTAACTTGAAACATAAACAACTCAGTGCATTAATCTTTTCTTTCTTTTTGCAGGTTGTGAGCTGTTAGAAACCAGAAGAAATTGGCTGATTGCAGTCGTATATTTGTAGGTTGCATTGTGTGCTTTGAATCCTACCATTGTTGGCATTGCAGTATGGTTTGACAAGTGAATCATGAGCTGATGCAGAGTGACGTAGAACTTGCGTCGATACCGTGACCAGACCGCACAACGATTCGTAGCGTGTGAAGCCACGGTCGGACCACACGATAACTTGCAGCGAGGGCAACGATACGGTGAGTGCTACATGATTCATCATTTGCTGTCACACTGAAGATTATTGTTTTCCTAAAGTCCCCTGAACTTGCAGCTTCCTTATGCACTTCATCTTTATCGAAAACTTCATTAGAAAAACTACATTCAACTTTTCTAGTCGCTGTATTTATGTCAACTGCATTTGCCTTCGGAAATTGATCAGTAGCATATACTTGTTTTTCAGGCACAGAATCTAGTGTACTCTTTGAAGTGACCTCTGTATCGACCATGTCTCTTACAGATCTACTTTTGAAATCTGCTTCCTTGCGCACGCTGCAAACGGTTGATTCAGATGTTGTTGACTCGTCCTTTGAGCCGCTAATACCAGTAGAGAATTCCAACATGTAGCTGGTAGGATCAACCATTTTAGTCTCAAGGTTGTCTTCTGTGCTCATTGACACTGCTAATTTACGGTTTCTTGTCTGTACATCTCCATCTCCCTCAATCGGATAAACTCGATCCAAACGGTTTACAAACCCTTCTTCTTTGTACCTATTGTCCTTGCCACCACTAGGTTTGTAAGATTTCTTCGGTGAGCTACATCTTATGGGATGTACCGGAAGAAAAACAGATGGCGTGTTACGAGAGCGAAGAACAAAAGGTTGTAAATGAGGATGTTTCAACAAATCAGCCGCCGTTGGTCTGTGTTCAGGGCTTTTCCTCAACATGCTCTTGATAAGCTGTTTCAGAGTGGAAGAGTAAACAATTGGCAATGGAGAAATAGTGGATCTATTTATTTTATTGATAAGTCCAGCCCTGTCCGGAGCACGAAATGCTGGTCGATGTGCAACATGCAGCAACCAAGCGACCATATGTCAGATTTATACCCATACGGCATATCAGCAAAGATCTCAGGACACATGTAATTTAGAGTTCCAACAACCGGAAAAAACAAGATTGTCTGAGTCAAGTAGCTTTGCAAGACCAAAGTCACCTTAAGATCTCTGTGGAGCACACGGTTAGAGTGCAGGTAGTCCACAGCTAGCAACAATTGAGTCATCCATTTGCAGACTTTCTCCCTATCATGCTTCTGAAGTTCTCCTCAATTCTTCCTTAAATACCTTTTTTCGAGCTGTAACGAACTTCAATGAACTGTGATTTTTTAGTTTTGCAGGTTCTTCACTTTTGATTGTAGCTTAGAGAAAAAGGTTCGTCACCTATTGCTTGGATTCTCTCATTGCGGCCAGTTTCAAGTCGACGTCGGAATTCGCCAACTTTGAGAACTGTCCATAATGCTGATGTTTTTGCTGCAAGTCGGCTTATAAATTGAAGTTTACAACCTCTTTTATGAATTTCTCATTGTAATTTAACTAGAACTAGGATTACCCCTGTTGTCTTAGAGTTTGTAATTTCTGTGATGTATGAGACATTACCTTATATATGTCAGTGAAGGGCGCAGTAAAACTAAGTCTTTGAAATTCTTCGCCTACTTGTAAAATACATAAATGTTACTCCTTTGTCACATGGGGTATACTTTGAGTAATACTAAAAAACACATGGTGTTCTCTGTATGTTTTCCTTCATTATTATCTCAACTTTCAACTATGGTTCACAAGTTTCTCAGCATGACACATTCGCGACCCATCATTAACGTCCTTAACGTTTAAAAGCAAACGTGCTGACTTGACTTATCTTTAGCAAAACGAACCTGGGACAAGCATTTAAGGCTCCACATAATAAATCATAAAACAAGCTTAGCAATCCTTAGAAGCAAGTTGAAACACTTTGACACAAATTAAGTCGAAATTAACCACGGGCTGCACCTTGGACTCCATCATAGCTTGTGAATTGAACTAGACTCCAGTATGGCTTGAATGAAATCCAAACATGACCTCGAACCAATTCGCATTGCATCTTTGAAAATACATGGTCTAAATTTAAACAACTTAACCAATCAAAGCATAGATTTGAAACAACCTGGGGATTTGATGTAGCACACTCCACATTCCGTCACTTTTTCACCAAAAACTGATATAAGCCATGATTCTTTCAACTTGACAATCCTCCACTAAACTTGCCAACAATTCACACATGGACCCAAGATCCTAAACCCACATGTGTACTCGGTATAAAGAATTGAGAGGGTAGGACAAATTTAGGGTATGACAACTCCAACTAATGTCAATCCTGCACACTAACAGCAACATTACAAGCACCACTCACTTGGACCAAAACAAAATGAAACTAAGCAAATCAATCTACTAATTCACACACTAATAGATAAATGTAAGTAAAAGTACTACTAATTAGAGATCAAATATATACTATAATTGGGATCTAACAACTCTCCCAACTAACTTATTTGCATGTCCTCAAGCAAAGTCTGCCTCTCAAAACAAAAAGGAGGATTTGCTCAAGAACCAACTCAATCCAAGTGAAAATATCCTGCTCAAATACACAACAAGTGCAACAAGGCAAAAAGTTACACAATCCCACAATAGACAATGTACAATAATTTGATTCTAAAAACAAATTAAAACAATAACAACTAAATTTCATGACATGTCATTCTAAGACTCCACTTCGAAAAAGGATTGAAGTAAAACGCGCATGCAAGCACGATACAAAAATTCACTCAAATGACAAACAATGATATACTAAACAATTCATACGATATCTAAATGATCACAACAAAATTATGGATGTTAAAGATCACATAGGACTTAAAGGGTTGTAGCCTGGTCGGGTTAACAACAAAGGGTCATTTATAAGGCCATTGAAATGAAATCGCCGATGCTCAAGAACACTCACTATACAAGTATTTACAACATTACCACTTCATTCACCAAATTTTTTCAAATGCAAAACCCACACAAGCTCCCTTGCACAATTATTTTCTTTTTCTTTCATTCAAGCGAGCATACTTATCTTTTTTATTCTTTTTCTTTTCTCTTTTAAGAAATTTTCTCTTTTTATCAAATCTTTATTCACAACTCTTATACACATACTTGCTTGAAAGATTTTCACAATTTTTTTTCATTTTTTTCGACTTTTTCCGTTCTCCCCAACTTGATTCCAACTCAACCCAAAGTGAATGTTCCTAGCTTTTTATGGCAAGAAAAGCAATTAAGCATAACTCAAGGTTCAAGAAGAAAAGAAACATTACAAGCTCACAAAAGGAGCTTTAAACAAGAAGGCTCAAAGGGGCTAACAAAAGTCACACTCCTCTCGGGACGTGTATAGGAATGATTGTGCTTAATACAAACAAGTGCCTTGATCCTCTCTAAAACTTCCACAAAATTATAAAGAACAAAAGATAACACATGAATTATAAGTATACACAAAATTCATCATCAATCCATAGCACATGTACGAGTAAAGGGAGGATTCTCACATTTGTGATATATGACCTAAATGACATATCAATCCACAAAGTTGCAACAAGAAGCAAAGTTAAAAAAATGTACAAAGAATAACAAGTTCTAAAACATTCTAAATTCTAGAACAAGGTAACTAAGTATCTTGTCAACAAATTTGTGAGAACGATAATATCATCGCCATCCCACTTGAAAGAAATTCTTGCATATCTATAAAAGAAACACTTATTCCAAGCTTAAAACAAAAAGAGGGTATTAACATATTTACAACCACCCTTAAATAAAACTTAAAATAAAACTTACTAGGATAAAAACTAAACAATAAATAAATAGCTCAAAATAATAATAATAATAATAATAATAATAATAATAATACTGAATAAAAATGGTGTATAACACCAATAATGTCACAAGGTACCTAAAAAGGTACAAGTACAAATACCAAATACAATAATCAAAGTACAAAATAAAGCACATAAATAGAAATAAAAAATATAAAAGGAAAACTTCACTTTGTAGAAACAAAGGAAGCAACATAACACAACAAGAAATCAATCCTCTTCCTCTGACATCTCGTCGTCATCGTCATCATCCTTATCACTGCTGCCATCATCCTCACCATCGTCCTCAGCTACCTCTGCACCATCACCAACAGGGTCATCATCGTCGCTGTAGTATAGTGGTGAAGTTTCCCGCCAGTCACGCGGGTGACTCGAATTCGATCCCCGGCAACAACGCCATTTATTAAGAACAGGGATAGAGTATCGGGATTTGTTATCGTCCTTAGGGATTATGTGATATTACTGCCGTTCGACAATTGCTAAGTTCTTAACTTATTGTAACAAGGGGGTTTTGGTTTTTGGTTACGGTAGCTTGCATAAAAAGTAAGAAATTGCGGTAAAATTTTTGGTTTTACGATTTGAGAAAGATTGTCAAAGTTAGGGTTCGACGATCACTTTGCATGCATATGTTCGATCAAACAAAACTCATAAATTCTATTAGATGATAAACACATTTACAATATCCTCCCAATGTGATTATTTCTAACACACATTGTGGTTTTCCCATTTTGATCTATTGTTGGTTTCTCACACAATCTATCAAAATGACAACTTTTAGGTTTGACATTTTAGTGAACAAACACATTCAAAACTATCTCTAGCTCAAGAACATAGATGGATGAAAACCTAGGTAAAGAGTTGGAAAACACCTTTCAATAATAAACAAACACAGAGAGTTATCAATAAAACAAGGTTTTCACCATACATTCATCATCAAAGAGTTTACAAATGAAGATCAACCCATATACACACAAAGCTTATGACCATCTACATCTAACCTTGACAAAATGAAAGACTTAGCTACGCATTTTCATGGTAGCTTGAACAAGATAAAAAGGGAGAAGATGAAAGTACATCCGCGTTGAAGAATCGAAGAAGGATGTGATTCCACTTCTCTTGATTACACACTGAGCAAAAGCAAGAAAAACTACTGTTTTTAGGAGTTCTAGAACTAGGTTAAAATGTTACAAGATGATATTCTTCAAGATAGATAAGTTATGATACCTATAAAGCAGTACATAGAGTACAAAAGATGTTCTACTTTCCCCCATTCGCCAGGCGAACAAGGGCCTTCGCCAGGCGAACCAAATGAAACAAGGCACTAACAACAACATTACAAGCACCATTCACTTGGACCAAAACAAAATAAAACTAAGCAAATAAATCTACTAATTCACACACTAATAGATAAAAGCAAGTAAAAATACTACTAATTAGAGATCAAATATATACTATAATTGGGATCTAGCAACTCTCCCAACTAACTTATTTGGATGTCCTCAAGCAAAGTATGCCTCTCAAAACAAAAACGAGGATTTGCTCAAGAACCAACTCAATCTAAGTGAAAATATCCAGCTCAAATACACAACAAGTGCAACAAGGCAAAAAGTTACACAATCCCACAATAGACAATGTACAATGATTTGATTCTAAAAACAAATTCAAACAATGCTTCAAGAAACAACTAAATTTCATGACATGTCATTCTAAAACTCCACTTCGAAAAAGGATTGAAGTAAAATGCGCATGCAAGCACGAGACAAAAATTCACTCAAATGACAAACAATGCAATACTAAACAATTCATACAATATCTAAATGATCACAACAAAATTATGGAAGTTAAAGATCACATAGGACCTAAAGGGTTGTAGCTTGGTCGGGTTAAAAACAAAGGGTCATTTATAAGGCCATTGAAACGAAATCGCCGATGCTCAAGAACACTCACTATACAAGTATTTACAATATTACCACTTCATTCACCAAGTTCTTTCAAATGCAAAACCCTCACAAGCTCCCTTGTACAATTATTTTCTTTTTCTTTCATTCAAGCGAGCATACTTCTCTTTTTTTTTCTTTTTCTTTTCTCTTTTAAGCAATTTTCTCTTTTTTATCAAATCTTTATTCACAACTCTTATACACATACTTGCTTGAAAGATTTTCACAATTTTTTTCATTTTTTTTTCGAATTTTTCCATTCTCCCCAACTTGATTCCAACTCAACCCAAAGTGAACGTTCCAAGATTTTTACGGCAAGAAAAGCAATTAAGCATAACTCATGGTTCAAGAAGAAAACCAACATTTGAAGCTCACAAAAGGAGCTTTAAACAAGAAGGCTCAAAGGGGCTAAAAGGGTACAAGTACAAATACCAAATACAATAATCAAAGTACAAAATAAAGTACATAAATAGAAATACAAAATATAAAAGGAAAACTTCACTTTGTAGAAACAAAGGAAGCAACATAACACAACAAGAAATCAATCTTGTTCCTCTGACATCTCGTCGTCATCCTCATCATCCTTATCACCGCTGCCACCATCCTCACCATCGTCCTCAGCTGCCTCTACATCATCACCAACAGGGTCATCATCGTCTACATCCTTCTCCCCACCAAAACTGGGTCTGTCCACAGGCCATCCAGCGTGCGCAAGGAACTGCTCTCTTGTCATTATCAAATGGTTACCGGCGGGTTCACACATTTGCAGTTGTAAAACCTGCATGGAGTCGTGAAGATCACACATCGCCCGCTGTTGAGCGGCCATCCAATCCCAGTTATAGTTGCAAATCTCCTGTTGCTAAGGGTAGAAAGCAGGTGGATCCGGACCAGAGCCAGAAGGACCACTCTCATGTCCGCAGGCATCAACACCAGTACCAGAGGTCTCACTTGCCGAAGGCCTAGCCCTACAAAACTTGTCCACATACCGATCATCAATCGTCGCAGGAATGGTAACCTGTCGCCTCTGAGGAATATCTGCACCACTGTGAGTACAGAGCAACATGATGAGGCATGGGAAAGCCAGTGGGGCATTTTTACGAGCCGCCAACCCTCCACGTCCACTAAGGACAACTGCACGCATCTCATCAGCAATGATGTGGGCGATGTCAATCTGGACATTCAGCAGTATAGAGTGAACCAATTGAGCAATCAGAAATGGCACCGAACTGTGGTGGGACCTGGGCACAACATTAGTTAGAATAAAAAAAAGTACAACCTGCGCTAGAGGCTTCATATCGACACGTAGGTACCGAATAGCCACTCCCATAGAGTTACACACCACAGTTCGTCCATCCAGGCACAAATCTCTGGTCATCTTATCCACATCTCGAAGGAGGTTCAGGTCTCGGTGGTAATCATCAATCTGGCTACCTGAAAGAGAAATAGGATTACCCAAGACGTTATTAATAGCTCTTCGATCAAATCTAACCACAACGCCACGGACCATCGAGGTCCAGCTGAAAACTTCTCTGCCTTCCAGAAGGGCATTCGCATAGAACTCCCGCACTATCTTCGCATTATATCCATCCAGTGGGGTCATCAAACGATCCCACTTCTTCGTCACAAAGAGCGCGTCGATAGTGCGGTACGGTCCCCTTTCGCTCAACTGGAACCTTTTTTCTGCTAAGATATTCCGTCTTTCGAGGTTCTCGTAGCGGGAAGCATGTGTCACCCAGCGGAACCTTTCCAGGTCAAATCTGATCAGCACATTGCGAGAGCTTGATGCCTTTCTCTTATTTGAGATAATCATTTTGGGTGCCATTCTGCAAACAAAGACACAAACAAACATAAACAGAACAAACAAGTTAAAATAAGTAGTAAAACTTATATAGAACAAACAGTATAAAACAGAAGAGAAATAAAAATTCTGATGCGTTCGCCTTGGTTCCCCAGGCGAAGCCCGACGAATGTTCACTGCCTTTCTCCAGGCGAAGGCCAACGAATGCGCGAAAAACCAGAAAAACAGAGGCTCTGTAATTGTGCATCAGTTCAACAGAATATGTACAACCCCCTTTCACCAAACCAGAGACAATTTGAACATGCAAACACGAATTTTACAGAGACAGTGAAAGGGGAATTCCAAACCTAGCACAATTCAGAGGTTTTTACAAGGAAACAGTAGATAAGAATGTACATAGTAGAAAATTCATAAGAGAAAACAAAAGATAGAATGTACAAAGTGAAAGGGAAAAACAAAAATCATACCTTGAGATGGAGCTAGTGCGGAAAAACGGAGAGAATGGAAGATAGGTTATGGAGCACAAGTGAGAAAGCAAGAGCAAGTGAGAAAATTTGAAAGTGTAGGAAGCGTGAAGTTGGAGGCAAAGGAAGACAAGAAGTAGGGTTTTCTGAGCATAAAGTGCAGAAACGGGTCATGGGCCCAAGTGGCCCACCCCAAAACCCTCAAAAATTAAATGATGTGACAACCCAGGATTCTTTGATTCGCCACCTTTGCCAAGCGAACGCCAGCGAAGCTTCGTTAGGCTCGCCAGGAGAACGTTCGCCTCCTTTCGCCAGGCGAATGTTAGCGAACAGGACAACAGAAAGAGGGTCTGCTGCATGTTCCTATCACACAATCATACTTCCAAACATACACAAAATGCAGTAAATGAACAGAAAACAGGTAAATACTTACAATGTTGGGGTGCCTTCCAACAAGCGCTTGTTTAACGTCGGATAAGCTCGACGGTTCGAGATGCTCACAAAGGAGCATCCAAACGGATTGCACAACTCTCGCGATCCACTAGACCGCCAAAATAAATCTTCAAACGTTGGATATTCACCGTCCAACTATCCTTTTTCTCCAAGTCCTCAATGACAATAGCTTCATACGTTTTGACTTCTTTGACAGGAAATGGCCTGGACCATTTAGACTTCAATTTTTCGGGGAATAACCTCAACCTAGAATTGAACAAAAGCACCAACTGTCCGGGCACAAATTCCTTCTTTATTAGCTTTTTGTCGTGATACTCCTTCACATTTTTCTTGTACAACCTACTCGAGTGATATGCGACATTGCGCATTTCTTCCAACTCAAGCAATTGTACTTTTCTTTTCTCACCGGCCAAATTCTTATCAAAGTTCAATAATTTCAAGGCCCACAAGGCTTTGTGCTCCAATTCGACTGGAAAATGGCAAGTCTTACCAAATACCAATTGAAAAGGAGTTAGCCCAATTGGAGCTTTATAAGCGGTACGGTATGCCCACAAAGCTTCATCCAACTTTTGCGACCACTCTTTTTTCGAATTTAACACAGTTTTTTCGAGAATTCTCTTAATCTCAGGATTAGAGACTTCGGCTTGACCGTTATCCTATGGGTGATACGGAGTCGCCACTCTATTTGATACACCGTAATGTTTCAAAACATTTTCTAACGGTGCATTACAAAAGTGCGACCCTCTGTTGCACCCCAAAATTTGCCCAACCTTTTCCTTCTTGGTTTTTGGTTCTTTGCATTACATTTAGCATTAGCATTAGCATTGCATTAGCATTTATGCAGGGGATCAAGTGTGACATATATCAAGAGGAACCTATCTAGATATTTTATTCAAGGTTGAGAAGTCACCAAAGTCATCAGAAAATGATTCATGTCTTTGAGAAGTTCAGTTGCTTGTATGAGGTTCATCTCCTAACTTGGAAGTCAATTGAAGACCCTCAGTGGGTTGTGAAGCCTTGGTTATGGGTAGAGTATGTGGATAGAGCTCATGGAGTGCCTTGAGGGTCATGATGGAGCTCAGTTAAGTCATTTTGCTAAGTGCAAGCAGCCACAGTTGGAGGTGTTGCAGTTAGGGTTTTCACCTAGTTAACCCTAGGTCAACTGTGCAATTGGAGGAGCTCAAAGCTCATTTATAGGTCATGGGGTTCATGGAATGTTATGTTGAAGCATTTGAGGTGTTGTTCCAAGGTCAAATCAAAAGAATCAAGAGTGTGAGGAGTTGCTAAATTAGGGTTCTTAGTGTAAAATCCCCTGTTTAGTGCCTAACTTCAAGACCACTTATCTCAAGATGCAAGTTTCATATCAACTTGTGGCCAATGTGGAACTTGTAGAGCATTCTCTTAGATTTAATTTGAGTACTAAAAGTCCTTGATTGGACTTATATAACTCACGTTATGATCCAGACAAGTTATAGGTCATCAGATGAATGTGGAATTTGTCTGCAAAAGTCAACCAACTTCTAAGGCACTTTTGACCTAGAAGTATGTTTCTCCTTACTTTTTGGCCAACATGAAAGTTGTAGGTCTTGATCTTAGCTTTCCAAATGGTACTAGAAGTCTTTCATCAGATTTGTAGAACTCACGTTATGAAGTTTACAAGTCAAGGGTATTTTGGGAAACCTTGATTATAGGTCATAAAATTAAAGGTCAAGTTCACCACTTTTCCTAACTCAAATGAACTTTTTTACAACATGAAATTTGCTCCAAATGGGGTCATTTGGTCAACTAAACCTCAAGTGATCAATGGGCTACCTCATGGTTGAAGATTGGTGAAGGAGATTTTGGTAAAAGCATGTGAAAAGCCTAGTTTGGGATCTTGTCAAAATTAAATCAAAGATGGTCATATTTGTGCTCATTTTGAAGGGAAAATATGTTTTAAGAACATTGGTCACAAAATCAATTGCATTTGAGACACGTTTCATGGGGTATTTCAAGGTTTCTTCATGCTTAACGTACATAATGGATCATGGCCATTGAGATTGAAACAAGGGGAGATTTTGAGCCCTTGATCTTCCTTACACCACAAGGAATGAGATTGAATCAGAAACAAGGGATTTTGGCCATGAATTGAAGCATTTCCATGGGCTTCCAACTTCCAAATTTTGAAAATCCAATTTGATGATTCTCTCACAATTGGGCCCCCAACTCATTACAAACATATTCTATATAATCTCAGGAGTACATTCATAGTTTTTTGGCTGAAATTGAGTGAGAAACAGAGCTATAGCATATTGAAAAAGAGAGCTCCAAGTGAAAATCGAATTCCCATTTTTTTTGCAATTCAAGCCATTTCAAGTGTTCAATCACCTTCATCAATCATCATTGAGTGATCCTGCACTATTTTCTTGAAGAATTTGTGGCTGTGTGAAGCTCCTCATCATCAATTTCAGAGGTATACATAATTCAAGATAACTCAAAATTTATGGATCTTTATGCATCCATTCTTGCACCATTATAATCCCCTCGATGTGAATTTCGTTTCTGGTAACAATTGGAGAAGTTTCATGGAGTTTTTGGTAATGTTGGATTTTCTTGGTTGAACACGGGTTGGACGTTTCAGTGTTTAATAGTGCAATTCCTTATCATCTTTGTATTCTACGTGAAAAAAGAAACATTTTTGGTTCAGAAAGTTTTGCATTTGGTGGATTATGGAGTGAGATAGGGTTTTGGAGAGGCCACCGGAGCCCCGTCCGGCCACCATCCACGGCCAGCCTGCGTTCCCTCTTAAATTCAGATTCAAATGAAGAAGAAATGTCATGGCCGTTGGATTACGCTGGAAGTCATGACTTTGTACTCACGTCCAACGTCCACGAACGCGCCACATACCCCTCTCCTTATGCGCTGCGTTTTGCTTAAGTGACTCTGAATGGGCTTAACCTCTTTGCTACTCACACCCTCTTTCAGGGCCCAGTCCAAATATTAACTGTCTGGTTTTGCTATTCCGCACGCAAGCTTAATTATTTTCATTTCTTTTTTCTTATTTTCTTCATTTTGTGCTTGTTTGTTTTAATCTTGGTAAAAATAGTAAATCACCATATTAAATCTTGATATTTTTACATGATGATCTTAGATATGATTAGGAATTTTAGAAATTGGAAATTTATATTTGGGATTTATTTTCAATTTAGTTAGTATTTTTTCTATTTTAATTGCCATAAAAAAATGTGATATTCGAGCCATATTCTTGTGGATTTTCATTGAAGTACCAAAAAAAATAATTTTTGCCTAATCTTTTGTGGAATTATTTTACACGTATTGAGGGGTTTAGATATATTTTTCTCTGGATTTTATACTACCATTTGTATATTTTTTGAACACCATTCTTGTACATGCTCTAGATAGCCTTGGTTTGAGATATCTTTGCATGTTTACCCTCTGTTTGAACTATCCCTTTTGGATTCTTTTTCTCCCATTTGAACCTATGATTTTTGATAATTTATAGGTGCTTGGAGAATTGATTTGGAATTTTTAGATGTATTTTACTATTTTTGCCTTATTTTGCAAGTTGGCTCATAATTTGGCACTTTCACTTGGACACTTGTATTGATTTGGCTCCAAAAGCCTTGTATTGCTTGTGTGATGGATATTATAGTGATTGCTTCTTATTTTGGACTCATTATAGGTCATGTGGACCAATTGGTGGCTGTTTATATTGTACATAGCTTGCCCATTTGATGCTTTACTTTCATGCTTGTACATTGTGATTCCATATGGTGGTTTATGTACTCTCGTTGTAGGTTTCTCTTGATTCCTTATCATTTTATCCTTGATATTCATTTGTGGCTTAGTTTGTATGATTAGAATATGCAACCCTCTGTCCAATGACCTTGGTGTGCCATTTAATAAAGTTTTAGGTCCCTCCTTTGGAAGTCTCTAAGGCATGCCTAAAGTGGTGAATCCTTGAGGACTTCCCTTTGTGTGTTTTGTATGATTTGCTCTTGTTGCATTTCCTTCTTCTATTCTCTTGCATTATTTTCATGATTGGATTGAAGTTGATATGAGCTTGTGGAGGCTCCTTCCCCACACATATTTCCTCCCTCACTTGCATTGCATCTTTGCTTTCTATACTTGCATTTCATGTTTGCATTCTTATAATTGTTTTCTTCTTCTTCTTTTGTCTTCCTTCCCTTAGGATTTCCATTCTTTCTTGTTCAAGATAGAATGTGATATACATTAGGCCTTTAACCATGCATGACAACAATAAGTAGTTCCCTCCTAACCTTGACCATAGGATGAACTTTGCATGACAACTCTAGGATTGGACTAGTTTCCCCTTAGTTGTGTTCTTTCTCTTCTCATCTTCAAATATTCTTAAAACACTTAATAAAGGATAACACGTGTTGTACGCTACGAGCCTTAAGCACTTGAGAAAGGGTTGTTTGAGAGTTTCTTTTCAACAGCTTGGGTGTTTATTATGGTACCCTTTGCGTGACATGCGACACATTCACTCTTAAGTCCAAGTCTTTAATGCGACACGAGTTATAAACAAAACTCAAAACACTTCTTTAAAAGACACAAAAACAAACATTCAACCTTTTTGTCCTCTTGGACCTTTAATTCTTAGAAACCATTTACATAAGGAGAGTTTCGTTAACTCTCGGTTCTCCCGCAAACGGTAACGCCTACGTCTCCAAAGGTCGATCTGCATACACCAAACTGCGAGAACCGTTTGTTAACCCTACTCGGGTTAAAACATAATGAACCAAACCTGTGGTCTTGTTTAGCCCGAACTACGTTTGCTCTGATCTTTCATGCCGTATGAAAGTACGTAGGCACGAGATGCGATATCTCGGAGAGCAACCTTCCCCCACCTTTTACCCGTAGTTAGGCGAACTACGTTGACTCTGATTTCTCGTTCCAGACGGGAATACGTAGGCATAGAACTGTTGTGTTCTGCTGAGTCACTTTTCTTTTCTTTTGTCCTTAAGCCTTTAGCTAGATAGTATTAATAAACCTTTCGAGATAAACAATTAAGCGTGGATCCCGTCGAGTACGATAGACGTGAGGGGTGCTAGTACCTTTCTCTTGCGTAACCGACTCCCGAATCCAGGACTTGGTTGCGATGACCATTCCTTTCCTTTTTCGTTAGGTTTTCTATGAGCATTTCCTTTCCCTCCTTTGGGATAAATAACGCACGGTGGTGACTCTTCTGTCATTTTCGGCCTCGGTTTTCGCAGTAGCGACAGCTGGCGACTCTGCTGGGGACTTTTTATAGCTGCATGGGAATTTTCCCATCCCCTACACTGGGACCGTTTCCCATCCCCTAGGAGAGTCAGTCCTAGCGCTTGGTTGTTTATCTTTTGGGTTTTGTACATACCTGTTGTACCTTAGCGTTACTTTCCCGCATTTTATTTTCCCGCAGTTTATTTTCAGCATTATATTATATCATTATTGTGCTGTTGTGGGAGGGGATTGATTCTGATGAGTGATAAGCCAGACCCAGGCTTGAGTGTACCTAGCGTTAGTTGTGGAAAGTATTGGGCGCGTGCTTGCTTTGCAGGTACTAGTGTCTCACGAAATCCACGCTCAGACGAGATTCTCCCGGTTGACTTCTTTTCCGGCCCTTTGGGCTTGGGGGTTGTTGGTTTGGAGGATTGTCGACTCTGGGGACCGATCATTTATGACTCAGCTGAGTGAGGCCACTTCAAGAGATGATGATGCCACACCTTCCGGGTATCGTATCGTCGTTTCTTGAAAGTTTGTGACGCTGGGAAACGCATAGGATGCCATACCTTGTCTGTGATTAGATCCATACCTGTGAGCGAGGCCGGGTTATTGCAGGAAACCGTAACCTTCAGACCACCTGGTTTTCTTGACAGTGAATCAATATTGTTGGTATCAGAGGGTTCTTATCATCAGAGATATGTTCATTCTCGACAGTGCATAATTATTGGTCCCCTTCAGGGTTGTATTATCAGAGCAGTGTTGTGATTGTGTTGGAACAAAGCCTTGGTCTCCTCAACAGCGCACTCTTGATCCCTTACTACATGTTTGCATTTGCATCTACATATCATTTTGCATAACAGGTACCGCAGAACCATTGATCTTATTCCCAGTGCTAACCAGTTTGTTAGAGGATATCCGATCAGGAAGATTATAGAAATCTCTACAAGGCTATGGAACAGGTACGAGCAGAGCTGAGTGAGATTATAGGCCAGATGATGCAGGTTATGGGGAACATGCAAGAGTTGCGTTCAAACCAGCAGTTGAAAACTCAGGTGGGTGTGATCATGGAGGTAGTAAGAAGAGTCCCCCGAGAATGAAGGTTCAGAAGCATTTCAGACTGACCTCGACGAGTAAACTCCGAAGATGGCTGCCTCAGCGGAGCAAACAAGTTCGAAAGCCCAGTTCCTAGAAGCTGGCAATCTGCATTTTTCATGTCATTTGTTTACATTTGTAGTTTCTTTCCTGTAGAATTGCAAATTTCGTTTGTAAAGCTTGTTGTTTTCAATCGATATTGATAATGAAATAAATATGCATGTTTTGAATTAATCCATTCGTGTTCACTCTATTGCTTTCTTTTATTTCAAACGCTTGTTTAAGTGGAATCCGGGGAGGATGACGAAATCGAAAGACGTGTAAGCTTCCGATTGTATGCTCTTGGATAGAAAAACTTGTTGACGATATACAGGCATTGTTTCAAATCCATAAACACCGGAGATATAAGGAAGATAATCCCTTGTTAGCCCCTTTGAACCTTGTAGTAGGAGTTTCTTTCTGAAAATGAAAAACCCTCAATCTTAACTTGGGGCAGGGTAGGTGTCAGTTAATTTGACCAAGTGTTCAATTTGCAAAAGGAGCGTCTGTTCAAGGATAAATCACACCTGTATAGGTCGTGCCTAAAGAACCACAATGGTTAAACCTTGCTGATAAGGAGTGAAACAGTCATAATCTCTTTTAACAAGTCAGACAAGCCAGTGTCACATGATTTGTTAAAAAAAACAAAAAAAAGAGAGAAAAGAAAAAACCCGCTAAGTCGAATCTTGAAAACAAGCGACTTAGGCAAAAATTAAGGTATCCCGCTGGACCTCAAAATCAAAAACTCAAAAGAGTTAGTCCAGGCAAAAATTAGGGAACGAAAAAAAGCAAAAAAAACGAAAAAGATTACAAGAAAAAGTCCTCAAACAAGAACGAAATCGTGTGACTCCAGGCACTATAAAGACGGAGAGTGAATGATTGTCACTCCAAAAAGCAGGTGGTTTCCTGAACCATCACTCCTATCATTCCACCGTTAAGAGGTGAGCGCTTGTGTCGAATTAGCTGGACATAGGATTCGAGAACATCAAGGAGAATGGGTGGGTTAAAATGAATTTTGAGCCTTATATCCTTCCTTGTTAACCGTGAACCTGGCCACGTTACAACCTGAAAAAGTCCTAATTGAAACAGGTTTAGTTCGAGAGCATACTTCGGTAAAGATCGCATCGAAACTGACTCAAAAAAGGATTCCTCTTACAGCGTTGTATTAATTTTGACACTTTTGATAATTTATTCGTTCATTATATGTCATAAATTTTTCCAGTGAACAGGATTGGGTTGAAAAAACTGGCATATGCATTGCATTTAATGTATCTTTTATGCAGAATAACTTGTTTTACTTGCGAGTAAGCGCTCGACCGCAGGAAAGTTTCCACAGTGGAAAGTTTGATCAGGATAGAATGTAGAACGCCTAAATACTCCGTTGATTTGTGGCCAGCTATATCAAATGATCATATCATGGGAGTCAGCCATCCAAGAATCAGTTAATCTGGGGCAATCAGATCGAGATTTGGTTAATCTCTCGCAATCAGGGATACTGCTCCACAAATCAGTCAATCAGGGACAAAGCCACCTCAAGGTTGGGGCATGCCGCCCTATGAGGAAAAGAATTGTTCCTCTCCATACCTCTAGAGCTTATCCGAACTTTTCAACCAAGGATCCTCTCACGGTCCAAATTCTGGGGCAAGCCATCTCGGGTCGTCTCATGGCAAGCTATTTTCTTCTCAGCGTAGACCTTCCCAAAAATCAGACTGGGGCAGAGGCATTACGCTTGGGGCAAATTCTCAGAGAGATTTGGATGAAGCTCGTTTTTCCAACAATCGAAGATCATTCCCTAGCAGATGGAAGTTACGTCTTTACCCCCAGCAGTTGGTCAGGCGTACCCCTAATCCTCACAGAGTACGAGTATGGGTTTGTTCCCCAGCGAGTCGAGATCAGATTTCTCTCCACCAGGCATGTAGGGAATATCCTCCAGCAGGTCGTTCGTGACCCCAACAGTGTAAGATGTGTTCCAGGAAGGTCATGCAGGACCTTTACCCTGTCCCTCAGCAAGAGTTGTTCATCACCAGCAAAGACTTGTTCATCTCCAGTAAAATTTGTAACTCCAGATTTGTTAGTATGCCCCTCAGCAGAGTTGGGATCGTATCTTCCAAAGTTGTTCAGAGTTCTTCTCCCCAGCACGGAGCTGTAGTACTCAGACACCAGTTTACGTCGAGCACTCAGGCTCCGGTCAGTACGTTGAGTATTCAGACTCCGGTATAGTGAAAATGTTCTTTCTGCTCGGATGGTATCCAGACCATGGCAGGTTGTGATCGACCCGTAGAAACTAGTGGTATGTTTTCTTTGTAGCCCGAGAGGTATCCAGACCCTGGCTCTCGTTGTTCCCCGGCGGCATCGTCGAACTTCAATTGTTTGTGTTAAGTTCAAATGGTATTCAGACCCCGACGAGTATATTTGTGATGTATTCCTTCATTCGTTGAGTGTTCAGACTCCGGCGTTTTTCCGATTTGTGATATGTTTACTTGAGTCGTTGAGTGTTCAGACTCCGGTAAAATCAAGTGAAGGTCCAGACCCTTATTAGTGTTCGTGGCTATTTCGTCGAGTATCCAGGCTTCGGTAATCTCCAGTTTGTACTGATTCTTTCTCCCGTCGAGTACTCGGACTCCGGTAAGGACCTTGTGATGTGATCTTGATAAGTATTTGTGGTATTCTCTTCTTCGTCTGGTTTATCGCTTCGTTGAGTGTTCAGACTCCGGTGTGTTTTCATTGAGTATCCAGGCTCCGGTTTGTTGCTTCGTTGAGTGTTCAGACTCTGGTGTGTTTTCGTCGAGTATCTAGGCTCCGATTTGTTTGCTTCGTTGAGTGTTCAGGCTCCGGTGTGTTTTCGTCGAGTGTCCAGGCTCCGATTTGTTTGCTTCGTTGAGTGTTTAGGCTCCGGTGTGGTTTCGTCGAGTATCCAGGCTCCGATTTGTTTGCTTCATTGAGTGTTCAGATTGCGGTTTGTTGCGTTAAGTGTTCAGACTCCGGTTTGTTGCGTTGATTGTTCAGACTCCAGTTTGTTGCGTTGAGTGTTCAGACTCCGATGTGTATGTTGAGTGTTCAGGCCCCGACTCCTCCGTTGAATACCCAGATTCCGGTGAATTTTTCAATTTGTAACGTTTTGCTTTGTCTGTTGAGTGTTCGGAATCCAATAAAGTTCAGTTGGGTATGTGGATCCTAATAAGTTTCGTGATGGTACTCTGTCTCCGTTGAATGTCCAGATTCCGGTGAACGTTTAGTTTGTGATGTATTGCTTTGTCCGTCGAGTATCCAGACTCCGGTAAATCCCCAGTGAAGTCACCAGTCACGTCGAGTGTCCAGGCTTCGGTCATTACGTCAAGCACCCAGGCTCCGGTCAGTGTGTTGAGTATCCAGATCCAGACGATTCGAAAGATTGTCCTTTGGCCCATGTGGTGTTCGGACCAAGGCCAGTTACGTATTTCCTGAAGCAGAGTTGCTTTGATTAAGTTCCTCTTTCCCCTGGTGGGGTATTCAAGATTGTTCATTGTGTTCGGTTTCTCCGGAGATTCTATCCCAATCAGAGTTTGCAGTTTATTTCTGCAGTTGACAAATTTCCGGGTTCTTTGGTATTCAACCGTCTTTTACCTTGATTGATTGAAAGCCGTTCGCTTTTCACTCATTCAGGTCCAAGTCGCTTGAATAGGGGCAGCTGTTGCACCCCAAAATTTGCCCAACCTTTTCCTTCTTGGTTTTTGGTTCTTTGCATTACATTTAGCATTAGAATTAGCATTGCATTAGCATTTATGCAGGGGATCAAGTGTGTTATATATCAAGAGGAACCTATCTAGAGATTTTATTCAAGCTTGAGAAGTCACCAAAGTCATCAGAAAATGATTCATGTCTTTGAGAAGTTCAGTTGCTTATATGAGGTTCATCTCCTAACTTGGAAGCCAATTGAAGACCCTCAGTGGGTTGTGAAGCCTTGGTTATAGGTAGAGTATGTGGATAGAGCTCATGGAGTGCCTTGAGGGTCATGATGGAGCTCAGTTAAGTCATTTTGCTAAGTGCAAGCAGCCACAGTTGAAGGTGTTGCAGTTAGGGTTTTCACCTAGTTAACCCTAGGTCAACTGTGCAATTGGAGGAGCTCAAAGCTCATTTATAGGTCATGGGGTTAATGGAATGTTATGTTGAAGCATTTGAGGTGTTGTTCCAAGGTCAAATCAAAAGAATCAAGAGTGTGAGGAGTTGCTAAATTAGGTGTTGTTCCATGTTTAGTGCCTAACTTCAAGACCACTTATCTCAAGATGCAAGTTTCATATCAACTTTTGGCCAACGTGGAACTTGTAGAGCATTCTCTTAGCTTTAATTTGAGTACTATAAGTCCTTGATTGGACTTATATAACTCAAGTTATGATCCAGACAAGTTACAAGTCATCAGATGAATGTGAAATTTGTCTGCAAAAGTCAACCAACTTCTAAGGCACTTTTGACCTAGAAGTATGTTTCTCCTCACTTTTTGGCCAACATTAAAGTTGTAGGTCTTGATCTTAGCTTTCCAAATTGTACTAGAAGTATTTCATCAGATTTGTAGAACTCACGTTATGAAGTTTACAAGTCAGGGGTATTTTGGGAAACTTTGATTACAGGTCATAATTACAGGTCAAGTTCACCACTTTTCTTAACTCAAATGAACTTTTTTACAACATGAAAGTTGCTCCAAATGGGGTCATTTGGTCAACTAAACCTCAAGTGATCAATGGGCTACCTCATGGTTGAAGATTGGTGAAGGAGATTTTGGTAAAAGCATGTGAAAAGCCTAGTTTGGGATCTTGTCAAAATTAAATCAAAGATGGTCATATTTGTGCTCATTTTGAAGGGAAAATATGTTTTAAGAACATTGGTCACAAAATCAATTGCATTTGAGACACTTTTCATGGGGTATTTCAAGGTTTCTTCATGCTTAACGTACATAATGGATCATGGCCATTGAGATTGAAACAAGGGGAGATTTTGAGCCCTTGATCTTCCTTACACCACAAGGAATGAGATTGAATCAGAAACAAGGGATTTTGGCCATGAATTGAAGCATTTCCATGGGCTTCCAACTTCCAAATTTTGAAAATCCAATTTGATGATTCTCTCACAATTGGGCCCCCAACTCATTACAAACATATTCTATATAATCTCAGGAGTACATTCATAGTTTTTTGGCTGAAATTGAGTGAGAAACAGAGCTATAGCATATTGAAAAAGAGAGCTCCAAGTGAAATTCGAATTCCCATTTTTTTTTGCAATTCAAGCCATTTCAAGTGTTCAATCACCTTCATCAATCATCATTGAGTGATCCTGCACTATTTTCTTGAAGAATTTGTGGCTGTGTGAAACTCCTCATCATCAATTTTAGAGGTATACATAATTCAAGATAACTCATTATTTATGGATCTTTATGCATCCTTTCTTGCACCATTATAATCCCCTCGATGTGAATTTCGTTTCTGGTAACAATTGGAGAAGTTTCATGGAGTTTTTGGTAATCTTGGATTTTCTTGGTTGAACACGGGTTGGACGTTTCAGTGTTTAATAGTGCAATTCCTTATCATCTTTGTATTCTACGTGAAAAAAGAAACATTTTTGGTTCAGAAAGTTTTGCATTTGGTGGATTATGGAGTGAGATAGGGTTTTGGAGAGGCCACCGGAGCTCCGTCCGGCCACCATCCACAGCCAACCTACGTTCCCTCTCAAATTCAGATTCAAATGAAGAAGAAATGTCATGGCCATTGGATTACGCTGGAAGTCATGACTTTGTACTCACGTCCAACGTCCACGAACGCGCCACATACCCCTCTCCTTATACGCTGTGTTTTGCTTAAGTGACTCTGAATGGGCTTAACCTCTTTGCTACTCACACCCTCTTTCAGGGCCCAGTCCAAATATTAACTGTCTGGTTTTGCTATTCCGCACGCAAGCTTAATTATTTTCATTTCTTTTTTCTTATTTTCTTCATTTTGTGCTTGTTTGTTTTAATCTTGGTAAAAATAGTAAATCACCATATTAAATCTTGATATTTTTACATGATGATCTTAGATATGATTAGGAATTTTAGAAATTGGAAATTTATTTTTGGGATTTATTTTCAATTTAGTTAGGATTTTTTCTATTTTAATTGCCATAAAAATGTGATATTTGAGCCATATTCTTGTGGATTTTCATTGAAGTACCAAAACAAATAATTTTTGCCTAATATTTTGTGGAATTCTTATACACATATTGAGGGGTTTAGATATATTTTTCTATGGATTTTATACTACCATTTGTATAGGTTTTGAACACCATTCTTGTACATGCTCTAGATAGCCTTGGTTTGAGATATCTTTGGATGTTTACCCTCTGTTTGAACTCTCCCTTTTGGATTCTTTTTCTCCCATTTGAACCTCTGATTTTTGACACTTTATAGGTGCTTTCTCAAATTGTAAAACCAAAACTTTTACCGCAATTTCTTACTTTTTATGCAAGCTACCGTAACCAAAAACCAAAACCCCCTTGTTACTATAAGTTAAGAACTTAGCAACTGTCGAACAGCGGTAATATCACATAATCCCTGAGGACGATAACAAATCCCGATACTCTATCACTGTTCTAACTAAATGGCGTCGTTGTCGGGGATTGTGAATTCACATTGCGAGCATCGCAATAGTTTCTGAATTTTTAACTTCTGAATTTTTGACTTGTGCTTGTTAATTTGTTTGGTTTTGTGTGTAGCTTTCGTTTTATGCGAGGGCAGGTTTCTGAGGACCAACTTCTTTTTGATCCCGAGATTGAAAGAACCGGAAGGAGAATGAATAGCAGAACAAGACAAAGGAGGCAACAAGCTAGACAACGACAAGAACAAGGAGAAGGTTCTTCTACAACACCACCACCACCTTTCACACCTATCATGGATCCACCACCGCCCGTTTCCACACCAAGTGTCAACAGTCCGATGAATACTGCTCAGTTTGCCAACCACACGGGAAGGCAAGCCGAGATGAAGACGGGAACTCTTAACTTGCTATACGGAAGTCCATTCACCAAAATGGACCATGAAGACCCCTTTGCTTTTCTCACCAAATTTTACGAGATAGCATTGGCGACTGGAGTTGATAAAGCTCAAGAGACACCGTTGTTCAAAAGACTTTTTCCTCACGCTTTGCTCGGCAAAGCCAAATATTGGTACTTGGATCAAACACCTGCAGTCATGACGGATTGGAACGTGTTGGAAGATAAGTTCATTGAAAGGTTTTTCTCCCACAATCGGTTCATAGAATCCAAAACGGCTATCTCCGTGTTTTCGCAAGGAGCCAACGAATCATTGAATGAGGCATGGGAAAGATTTAAATCCATGCTTCCAAAGTGCAAAGGCCACGGTTTTGACGAATTGACGCAAATCCACATTTTCAAAAACGACCTTCAACCTAATTGCAAGACTTTATTGGATGCTACCTCGGGTGGTTCTTTGTTGTCTAAAAGCGCCACCGAAACAACGGATATCATTAACCGTATGGCTCTAAATGACCTCAAAAGTCAAAGTAGAGGCAACACTTTGAAGAAACCGGGAGTGCTTGAACTCGGGACAAACGATGCTATTCTTGCCTAATATAAACTCATTTCACAACAAGTTAAACTCTTAACTCAACAAATAAAAGAGTTGAAAGAGCCTTCAAATGCTAAAAAAATAGCTTATTGTGAGCTTTGCAAGGGTGATCATGATACCGGGTTTTGTCCACCTCCCGGGTTCGAAGAGGTGAATTACATGGCGAACCAACGAGACTACCAACCGAGGCAACAACAACAACAACCGTATCAACAACATCCTCAAAATCAACAACAACAACACTTTCAAGGGAATCAAGGGTTCCAACCAAGGGCTAACTATCACCATAACCAAGGTTATGGGGGTGGTACTTCTAGCCGTCAAAATCCTCAACAACCGCCAGTCGTGACTTCAAAGTTAGAAGAGACATTGACATAATTTATGCAATTGTCGATGGTTAATCAAAAGAGAAACAATGCGGCAATAAAAAAATCTTGAAACTCAAGTCGGTCAACTTGCTAAACAACTAGCGGAACAACAACCCGAACCATCTTTTTCGGCAAACACACAAACGAATCCAAAAGAGCATTGTAAAGCGATAACGACGAGAAGTGAAAGGGAGTTGATTTGTGAGAGTGAAAAAAGAGATGAGAGTAAAAAAAAGAGAGGATGAGAAAAAAAGATGAGGAGAAAAAAATAGATGATAGAATTGATGGTGAAGTTGGGGAGTGGAGTGAGGAAGAAGTTGAAAAGAATGAAAAAATGGTTGAAGTTGAAAAGGATGAAAAGAATGGTGAAGTAGAAAATAAAGAAAGTGTGGAAGTTGAAAAAAATAAGAGTGATGAAGTGAAGGTGGAGGGAGGAAAAAAGAAAAGAGAGAGGAATTCTAGAGTTTCTAAAGGAAAGAAGGTAGTGGGCGCTACTCCAATCCAAAACCTTCCGTATCTGCATGCTCCATCTAAGAGGGAGAATGAACGACATTACGCCCGGTTCATGGATATATTCAAACAACTTCAAGTGAACATTCCATTTGCCAAAGTATTAGAGAAAATGCCTAAGTATGCAAAATTCATGAAAGACATACTTACTAAAAAACGGAGGTACACGGAACCGGAGACAATTGTCCTAGATGCTAGTTGTAGTGCAATCATTCAACGGACGCTTCCGAGAAAAGAGGTTGACCAGGGACGAGTTACTTTGTCGGTTACAATTGGTGATGTCTATGTCGGAAAAGGGCTAATTGATTTGGGGTCAAGCATTAATCTAATACCATTGTCTATTGTGAAGAGGCTTGGCAACATTGAAATGAAGGCCATCCGGATGACTTTGCAATTGGCCGATAAGTCGACTACCCATCCTCATGGGTTAGCCCAAGACGTATTGGTCAAAGTTGATAAATTCTTCTTCCCGGTTGAATTCGTTGTGATAGATATGGAAGAGGATGATGATGCTCCGCTTATTCTTGGCCGACCGTTCATGAAAACCGCACGCATGATGATTGACGTTGACGGCGGTTTGATGAAAGTAAGGGTCCAAAATGAAGAAGTTACTTTTGATCTATTAGAAGCCATGAACCGTTCAAAGGATAGTCGTGATAGCTTTCGAATTGATGTGATCGAAGAGGCAACTTTTGAAGTTTCTAAACATATTCATGAGATATCCCCTATAGAGTTAGCTCTGAATGACTCCTTTGAAGTTTTCACAATTGAAGAAGAGCAAGCTCTTGTTGAATGCCTAAGGGAACTTGATAATCTAAAAGAGTTACATCCGTGGGAAGTTGAGGAGAAAGTATTGAAGAGAGAAGGTTAATGAAGAAAAATCACCGATAGAATTGAAAATTCTACCTTCTAATTTGAAGTATGCATTCCTCGACGAGACCGAAGCAAAGCCGGTTATCATAAGAAATATTTTGTCAAAGAATGAAGAATCCCGTTTGGTCGATGTTTTGAAAAAGAATCAAGAAGCCATGGGTTGGACTCTTTCCGATCTGAAAGGAATTAGTCTTTCCTATTGCATGCACAAGATCTTAATGGAAGAGGACTTTAAGCCGGCAGCTCAACCTCAACGCCGCTTAAGTCCTACTATGAAGGAAGTTGTTAAGTCGTTGGATGCGGGAATGATTTACCTGATTTTGGATGCCCATGGGTTAGTCTCGTACATGTGGTTCTGAAGAAAGGTGGCATTACCGTGATTCGAAATGAAAAAATGAGTTGATCCCGACAAAAGTGGCAACGGGGTGGCGTATGTACATTTATTATAGGCGGTTGAATTCCGCAACTTGAAAAGATCACTTTCCACTCCCGTTCATGGATCAAATGCTAGAAAGACTTTCCGAGCAACACTACTATTGTTTCTTAGATGGCTATTCCGGGTATAACCAAATTGCGGTTGACCCGACCGATCATGAAAAGACGGCTTTCACATGTCCTTTTGGAATTTTCGCATACCGAAAAATGCCTTTTGGGTTGTGCAATGCACTGGCGACTTTCCAACGATGTGTGCAAGCTATTTTTGCCACCTTATCGAGAAAACAATGGAAGTCTTTATGGACGATTTCTCCGTATTTGGTGGTTCCTTTGGTTTATGCTTGGACAACTTGGAAACAGTTCTTGAAAGATGTGTGAAGACAAATCTTGTTCTTAATTGGGAGAAGTGGCACTTCATGTTGACCGAGGGGATAGTGCTTGGCCATAAAGTCTCTTCAAGAGGGCTTGAAGTTGATCGTGCTAAAGTTGAAGTGATTGAAAAGTTGCCTCCTCCGGTGAATTTTAAGGGAATCCGAAGCTTTCTAGGGAACGCCGGTTTCTAACAGCGCTTTATCAAAGACTTCTCAAAGGTAGCTAGGCCTTGAGTAACTTGCTAGCTAAGGATCAGGTATTTCTTTTAACCGATGATTGTATACAAGCTTTTGAAATTTTGAAGGAAAAATTGGTTACCGCTCCAATTATAGTCGCTCCAAATTGGAATTTAAATTTTGAGCTCATGTGTGATACAAGCGACTATGCAATCAGAGCGGTATTAGGCCAAAGCAAAGAGAAAATTTTTCATGCGATACACTATGCGAGTAAAGTTCTTAATGAGGCTCAGGTTAACTATGCCACCACTGAAAAAGAATTACTTGTGATAGTGTATGCGCTTGAAAAGTTTAGGTCCTATCTTATTGGTTCCAAGGTCATAGTGTATACCGACCACTCGGCGATTAAATATTTTCTCACCAAACTAGATTCAAAGCAAAGGCACATCCGTTGGATCCTCTTGTTACAAGAATTTGATGTTGGAATCAAAGACAAGAAAGGATCGGAAAATTTGGTAGCGGATCATTTATCTCGCTTAGTTAATGTGGAGGTTACCGCTTCCGAGAAGGAAATTCGGGAAGAGTTTCCCGATGAAAAACTTTTCAAAGTTCAAGTTAGGTCGTGGCTTGCGGACTTTGCAAACCATAAGGCTAGTGGTTTGGTGCCTCCCGACCTAACTTCGAACCAAAAGAGGAAATTTCTGTCGGATGCTAAATATTACGTGTGGGATGACCCATACTTGTTTAAATTGGGTGGTGACAACCTTTTGAGGAGGTGTGTTACTAGCGATGAATCGCAAAGCATTCTTTGGCATTGTCAGTACTCGCCTTACGGCGGACACTAAATGGGGCAAGAACGGCCACTAAAGTCCTTCAGTCAAGATTTTATTGGCCTACTATTTTCAAAGACGCAAATGCCCATGCGCAAAGTTGTGATAGTTGCCAAAGAAGTGGTGGGATTGGTAAGAGAGACGAGATGCCTCTCCAAAACATCCAAGAGGTCGAAGTATTCGATTATTGGGGTATCGACTTTGTTGGACCATTCCCACCCTCATATGGTAATGAATATTTGCATGTAGCGGTTGACTACGTTTCTAAGTGGGTTGAGGCGATTGCCTCACCTCGGGCGGATGTTAAGACGGTAATAAATTTTTTGAAGAAAAACATCTTTTCCCGTTTTGGAACCCCCCGTGTGTTGATTAGTGACCGAGTGTCGCACTTTTGTAATGCACCGTTAGAAAATGTTTTGAAACAATACGGTGTATCATATAGAGTGGCGACTCTGTATCACCCACAAGCTAACAGTCAAGCCGAAGTCTCTAATCGTGAGATTAAGAGAATTCTCAAAAAAAAACTGTGTCAAATTCGAAAAAAGAGTGGTCGCAAAAGTTGGATGAAGCTTTGTGGGCATACCGTACCGCTTATAAAGCTCCAATTGGGCTAAATCCTTTTCAATTGGTACTTGGTAAGACTTGTCATTTGCCGGTCGAATTGGAGCACAAAGCCTTGTGGGCCTTGAAATTATTGAACTTTGATAAGAATTTGGCTGGTGAGAAAAGAAAAGTGCAATTGCTTGAGTTGGAAGAAATGCGCAATGCCGCATATCACTCGAGTTGGTTGTACAAGAAAAAGGTGAAGGAGTATCATGACAAAAAGCTAAGAAAGAAGGAATTTGTGCCCAGACAGTTGGTGCTTTTGTTCAATTCTAGGTTGAGGTTATTCCCCGAAAAATTGAAGTCTAAATGGTCTGGGCCATTTCGTGTCAAAGATATCAAAATGTATGGAGCTATTATCATTGAGGACTTGGAGAAAAAGGATAGTTGGACGTTGAACGACCAATGTTTGAAGATTTATTTTGGCGGTCTAGTGGATCGCGAGAGTTGTGCAATCCGTTTGTATGCTCCTTTGTGTGCATCTCAAACCGTCATGCTTATCCGACGTTAAACAAGCGCTTGTTGGGAGGCACCCCAACATTGAAATTATTTACCTGTTTTCTGTTTATTTACTGCATTTTGTGTATGTTTGGAAGTATGATTGTGTGATAGGAACATGCAGCAGACCCTGTTTCTGCTGTCCTGTTCGCTAACATTCTCCTGGCGAATGGAGGCGAACGTTCGTCTGGCGAGCCTAGCGAAGCTTCGCTGGCGTTCGCCTGGCGAAGGTGGCGAATCAGAGAATCCTGGGTTGCCACATCAGTTAATTTTTTAGGGTTTTGGGGTGGGCCACTTCGGCCCATGACCCGTTTCTGCACTTTATGCTCAGAAAACCCTACTTCTTGTCTTTCTTTGCCTCCAACTTCACGCTTCCTACACTTTCAAATTTTTTCACTTGCTCTTGCTTTCTCACTTGTGCTCCCTAACCTATCTTACATTCTCTTTGTTTTTCTGCACTAGCTCCACCTCAAGGTATGATTTCTGTTTTTCCCTTTCACTTTGTACATTCTATCTTTTGTTTTCTCTTGTGAGTTTTCTACTATGTATATTCTTATCTACTGTTTCCTTGTAAAAACCTCTGAATTGTGCTAGGTTTGGAATTCCCCTTTCAATATCTCTGTAAAATTCGTGTTTGCATGTTCAAATTGTCTCAGGTTTGGTGAAAGGTGGGTTGTACATATTCTGTTGAACTGATGCACAATTGCAGAGCCTCTGTTTTTCTGGTTTTTCGCGCATTTGCTGGCCTTCGCCTGGCGAACCAAGGCGAACGCAACAGAATTTTTGTTTCTGTTCTGTTTTATGTTGTTTGTTCTGTATAAGTTTTACTACTTATTTTAACATGTTTGTTCTGTTTATGTTTGTTTGTGTCTTTGTTTGCAGAATGGTGTTGCACCCTAAAATTTGACCAACCGATTCTCCTATCTGACTCATGGTTTAATTTCATATTCGCAAATCAGACAGATGATTTTTGTGCAAACAGGGGATATCAGAGTTTACAGCTTGATTTTCATCTATCAGATACGGCAGATCCAGTCCAGATCACCAGGGTTTTATTTTCGGGAAATTGTGCGCTCCACGGTGATTTTTAGCTTGCACAGTGATTTTGAGGATATTCTGATGCCCGGGGCTCTCTGTTCGATTCGATCTGGTCTCGTGCGCTCTTTCATGGCGGTCATTTACATTCATCTGCATTTTTAGGGTTTTAATAGACTTTTGTGAATTTTTAATAGGCTTTACAGATTTTTGCTGGAATTTAAATAGGGTTTTTGTTTTTTTTTAATAGTTTAATTCTCTTTTTAGGATTTTATAGAATTTTTAAATAGTTTTTAGAATAATAAAGAAAAAGGGGAATATAGTTTTTCTTTTATTACTAATAAATGGTAATAGTTTAGAATTTTTCTATAGATTTTAAAATAGGTTTAATTGTTTTTAAATCATTTTTAGAATTTTCTATAGATTTTAAAATAGGTTTAGTTGTTTTTAGATAATATAGAAAATAATATAGTTTTTCTTTTAAATAATGATAGATTTTAATAGATATTAAATGATATTAGGATTTTAATAGAGAATTAGTAGAAGTTTAGAGTCAATTAGATCTTAACTAGATTTTTTAGATTTAATTAGGGTAATATAGAATTAATTAGACTCTTAATCACTCTTTTTAAAGTTTAATTAGGTTAATTGATTTTTTTAGAGTTAATTAGGATTAAGATAGTTAATTAGGGTAATGAGCTAATTAGGTGTTAATTGATATTAATTAGAGATAGTTAGGATTAATTGTTTTTATTAAAATTCAGTTTTTTTTACAGTTTTTTCATTCATTTTTCGTATGGGCCCAGGGGGGTTTTTTTTTTCTGAGGCCCAATATCTAGTCAGTCCAATGCTTTTTTGGTGCAGGTTTTTGGCCAAAGGGACACTTGTCAGCACATATAAAGCCCCACGTGTTAACTGCAGAAGGCCCCACGTTCCATTATTGCATGCGTGCCAGAAGAGCCCACGCGTAATCAGTGTGCTTCTGCCACGCCACCCTCTGACTCTCTCCCCTAGGACACGCGTATCCCATGCAACCACCTCCCTGAGACACTTGTCACCTCGCCATCATTCACCGGAGTTTCACCAGCAACCTCACCGGCGGCCATGCATCAGCCGTAACCTCCCACCGCCGGTGACCCCCAACGTCTTCCGGCCACCACCAACTGTCGCCGGAAAACCTTTTTTCCCCAGAAACCTCCTCCACTTTTCCAGAACATCATCAACACTCACCGCCACCAGATCTTCATCATCCCTCGTCAAAATCCCCAGAAATCACCCTAAACCTTCATCCTCCATCGAAGAAAAACCCAGAAGATCCTCAGATGTTCATCCTCCTCCATCAATTTTCCAGAACGCCATCTCCAGAACACCATCAAACCTCCATAAGTCCTTCAATCCTCCCAGCTTCATCAAGATTCCTCGTTCTTCAACAAAGCCACCAAGATTTTCAAATTTCAGATGCGTCCAAATCGTCTTCATCTGGATCTATGAAGAACACAAGCGCACTCATCCAGATCTCCAGATTCGTTGTCTGCTTCCAGGAGATTTCCAGATTTCTTCGCTCCAACCTTCATCTATAGCGTCTTCAGAAAAGTCCTTCAAAGAAGGCGAACTAATCCCCAGGTATGCTTTCTAAAACTCCTTGCGTGTTCTTCGTTAGATTACGTTGCCTTCAACGATTCATAGATTGGTTAGGGTTTTGAGGGATTAATTGACGCGTGGTTTGTTGTATAATGCTGGGGGTTTGATCTTGGTAATGTGGTTGATGATGATTTAGAACAGTTAGGTTTAGATTGATCACGTTGCTGGGTTGGTGTTTGTTGTTGATTGAGATTTCGTGAGAAGGGTTTCAGAGTGTTGTGTGAGTTTGTTGCAGAGAGAGTGTGAGGGAGAGGAGGAAGATGACGAAACGGCGCAAATTCAAGGGTGAACAGTAGTTAGGGTTTGGGGGAGGTTAGGTTTTGTTTCCTGAGTATTAGATTAGGGTTAGGCTATTGGGCTTAGGCCCAAGCACATCTTGCTGAACGTTACACCCTTGTTACTCGTGCACCTCCCTGGCGTATGAGAGGCAGAGTAATCAGTTTGGGCCTTAGGCCCTTATTGCTTTCAGCACCCCCCTGGGCGTAGGCCCAATGAAATAATAAATGAAAACTTGCTAGTGCTGCACCCCCTCTGGGTTCACTTCAGTTTTTTTGTTTTTTCTGGTTTCTAAGTCTGGGCCCTGCGCCCTAATTGCTTTTAGCACCCCCACCTTCAGGGCCCAGCTAGAAATAACTCATAACCATTGCTGTTTAAACCCCCCAGCTTTATTTCATTTTCTTTTATTTTGATTTCCTTTATATTTTCATGTTTTTAAATAATTCATAATAAAATGTAAATAATTGTTTTTAATAATTCCTTTTTCTACCATTTCATCATAATTCCTGGAAAATTAAATAAAAATAAAAATGTCATTTTATTTTTGTTTGCTATATTTTGTACATTTTCCATTTAATTGATTTCTTTTAATATTTTTAATGCATGCATATCATTAGAAAATTCATGAAAAATAGTAGATTTAGTCAAATAATTCCGTTCTTTTTTCTGTAGACTCGTGATTCAGTGTAGAATTTTATAGTGCAGAAACCTTAGCTTAATCATGCATTTTCATTTTAATTGCATTTTTTCACTGTTATTGATGTTGAATAATTGGTTTGTGGATATGTCTGTGTTGCTGATTTTAGTTCTTTCATCTGGTGTTGAATTTTGTTCTGATTTTTCAGTATGTTGTCATAGAGCCATGTAGGTTTCCCATAGAGTTTTATTAGATTTTTGTAGGATGTTCTGATGTGATTTGTCTGAGCCTGAAAATAGGAGATGTCTTGGTGACTTCTGACTGTGAAGTTCAACTGTGGTTGAACTTCAGAGATAGTCTCTTGTGGTTTGTTGTCCTGTGGGTTCTTCTTGAAGGTGGGAGCTGATTGAGGTCTTGTTGGAGCTTGCAAAGAGGCAGTGGATTGAGGCTTAGTCTAGGAGCTTGTTGTCTGTTTGTGAGGTTCGAGATCCTGAAGTTTGAAAGGAGTTTATGGTACTTTCCTGAGGAAGGCACTATGAATGACTTTCATTCTTTCTTCTCACCTCTTTCTTAAGTATCCAATAATGTCGGAGCCGACTTGTGAGTTTAATTTCTCCCGAGGAGGAATGTAAACTGATCACATGTTGTTGAGCCACATGGGATACGATTCCTAAGTGAAAGCCTCCTAGTACTTTCCTGAGGAAGGTCCTATGGGTCTATTCACTTAGTTCCATCAGTTTATCTAGGATTTCTCAAGTATCCGGTGATGTCGGAGCCAACTTGTGAGTTTAATTTCTCCTGAGGAGGAATGTAAACTGATCACAGTTGTTGAGCCACGTAGGATACGATTCCTAAGTGTCAGCCTCCTAGTACTTTCCTGAGGAAGGTCCTATGAGTCTGTTCACTTAGTTCCCTTAGTGCATATAGGTTTTCTCAAATATCCAGTGATGCCGGAGCCTTCATGTGAGTTTAGTTTCTCCTGAGGAGGAATGTAAACTGATCACAGTTGTCGAGCCGCATAGGATATGACTCCTGAGTAGTAACCTCCTGGTACTTTCCTGAGGAAGGCACTATGAGCTCGTCTGCTTAGCTTCCTTTCTCTGGTAAGCTTGTTCTGAAGCTTGGAGACTGGGATTGATTCCTCTTGCTTAGAGTTTTGGATTAGATTTGTTGCCTAGATCTTTGCTTAGGGTGCTGTATAGAGCTTTGCTTAGAGATAGATTAGGAGCTTGTTTCAGGTTTGTTAGGGGGCCTTGCCCAGGAGTAGCTTCTTGTTTTGTAGATAGAGGCTTGTCAGGTTGGCTTGCCTTCTCTTTGGATTGTTTGACTTGTATTATGTTATGTTGCATTAGACTTAGGTATTCATCTAGATGGTTCTGAATAGGTGCATCTTAGAAGTAGACTTTGTGTGCATGAGAAGTTGAGGTGGTCCTCCTTCTGCTCGTTTGTTATTGCGTGGCTTTGCTTGTTGGTATTTGGTAGAGATGAGCTCCCTTGCCTTTGTGGTTTGCGGCCTTTGCGCCTTGTTTGTCTAGTTGTGCACTCATGCATGTTTTCAGTATTCCTTTACTTTGCAGTTTCTTGTTTGTAGTTTAGTCCTGTTGCCATGATCCCTTAGGAGCTCTGACTTCTCCGCTGCGGAGTTGTTATGATAGACATTAGGATGGTCAACCAGGTGTGATAGCAGTAGGTAGATTCCCCTGTTTCTCAGCTATAGTTCTAGGGTTTCCCTTTCCTTTCTGTAGGAGCTTGTGAGTAGCTTGATCCGTAGTTAGCTGAACTACAGCTGCTCTGATTCTTCGTACCAGACGAAGATATGTAGGCATAGGATGCGATATCCTAGCGAGCACACTAACAACTAACCTTTGTTCTCTCGCGGCTGTGCGATCGAGACTTTCCCGCTAACGACTAATTGTTATCCCTTTCTCTTGCCCGAGCGCATTTGAGACCAGATCGTAGTTGTAGGATCCCGAGCCTTTAGGACCAGTTTGTTTTCTCACTGCTGTGTGAGGGCCCCTGTTTACCCGTAGTTAGTCGAACTACGTTTGCTCTGATCTTTCATACCAGATGGAAGTACGTAGGCACAGGATGCGATGTCCTGGAGAGCAACCTTTCCCCCGTTTAGACGTAGGAAGTCGAACTACGTTGACTCTGACTTTCCCATTGCATGAGGGAATACGTAGGCCCAGAACACCGTATGTTCTGTCGAGTCCTGTCCTTTTATTTTCTTTTCAGACCAGCCAGTAGCGTAGATAGATAACACACCCTTTTACCTATAAACACCAAGCGTGGATCCCATCGAGTACGATGGACGTGAGGGGTGCTAATACCTTCCCCTTGCGTAACCGACTCCCGAATCCAGGTTTTGGTTGCGATGACCATACCTTTTCCCGTCTTTGCGAGGTTTACTTCGAGCGTTTCCTTTCCCGCTCTGAGGGATAAATAACGCACGGTGGCGACTCTCCTGTCAAGCCGGCGCCGATTTTCGCAGTAGCGACAGCTGGCGACTCTGCTGGGGATTTATAGCATCTAGGGACTTTTCCCATCCCTTATGCTGGGACCGTTTCCCATCCCCTACGCGAGTCAATCCTAGCGCTTGGGTGTTTATTTGTTGGGTGTTGTGCATATTGTGTTTTACTTTTCTGCACTTTACTTTTCTGTACCTTTACCTTTCCGCATTTATTTTCCAGCATTATATTATTATTATTGCTGTGGGCAAGGGAGGTTACTGTGAGTGAAAAGCCGGACCTGGGCTTGAGTACACACCTAGATATAGTTGCGGAGAAGTAGTAGACGAACCTGTCTGCTGAGCAGGCACAGTTCCCTACGAAAATCTGCGCTCAGACGAGATTCTTGCAGAGGTGCTCCTTTCCGGTCCTGAGGATCTGAGGGGAGTCCAGACGTGAGGGTTGTCGACTCTGGGGACCGATCATTTGGAAGTCAGCTAAGTGAGGCCTCTTCATGACTTGATGATGCCACTCCTTCTGGGAATCGTATCGTCATTCATGAAAGTCTGTGACGCTGATGACCGCATAGGATGCCGTACCTTTGTCCGTGGATTAGGTCTATCCTACCTGTGAGAGGGACTGGGTTATTGCAGGAAAACTGGCCTTCAGAAACCATGATTCAGTACCTTTGTCAGATGGTGTTCTTGATTCATCTCCAGGTGTGTTGTCTGGGTCAGATGGGTTTCTTATCTGAGGTTGATTCTATTATCAGATGGTATTCTCGTCAGATACAGAGGTTCAGATGGATTTCTTACCAGGGGATTGATATTTTGAGTATCAGATGGTAGTTAGTGTCCTGAGATTCTGGTGACCGTGTTGGTTTTCTGTTCATGATCACAGAGATATTCCTCTTCAGGCTACAGCATAGCCCCTGTGTTCGCAGATTGCATTATTTATCATATTGCATCATTGCATTACCATCTGCATTCAACTAACGTGTGTGTATTGCAGGTACATATTTTCCCTTCCAATTCTGGTGTTTGTTCCTAGCAAGACATGGAAAACCTGAAGAGAGTACTGCCCTATAAGTTTCCGTCGCCGAATATCAGTCTATTGTCAGAGTTGATTGCTATTGCTAAGAAGAGGGGAATGGGTGACTTCAGAAAGAGATATGGGAGGATTCTGACCTACGTTTATCAGCCATCTGCCTACGAGACCAGCGGCATCTATACTTTGTTACAGTTTTACGACGCGGAGCTCAGGTGTTTTGTATTTCCCGACTTCGTTTTGGCTCCTACCCTGGAGGAGTATTCGGCACTTCTGGATATACCGGTCCGTGAGCAGATGCCTTTTTATCGTACGGACGCTGAGCCTAAGCTGGCTGAGCTTTCTGCCATCCTGTGCTTGAAAGAGTCTGAGCTGTCTGGGAAGATGATCAGAAGAGGAGACGTATGGGGATTTCCGTTGGATGTCTTGGTGGAGAAGGCTCGAGAATATGCACAGAAGGGTAGCTGGGGTGTTTTTGACGTTATCCTTGCTGTATGTGTTTATGGCATCGTGTTGTTCCCGAACATTCCTGATTTTGTTGATTCTGATGCCTTCTATATTTTGGCTGCGGAAAACCCAGTCCCTACTTTGCTGGGAGATATCCACCATTCAACTCATTACCAGAATGAAAAGCGACGAGGAAGGAATGTGTCTTGCTGTGTACCTCTCCTATGCAGGTGGTTCACCAGTCATATGCCTAAGTCAGGCCCGTTTGTCACATCTATCAATTCTCTAGGATGGCCCGAGCGCTTAATGGGATTGACTGCTGAGAACGTGGTATGGGTCAATAAAGAGGTATTTGGAGCTGAAGTCATACTCAAAGGCGAAGGATTCCCGAATGTTCCGTTAATAGGAAGGAAAGGTTGTGTCAACTACAACCCTTCCTTATTGATCAGGCAATTTGGGTATGTACCTCAAGGAGCGCCAAAGCCCGAGGAGATACAGGAATCTCTGTATCTCACCGGGGCAATAGGGAAAGAAATGCTGACCAAACTTGAGAAAGCCTGGAAAAACTTGCACAAGAGAGGGAAGCTTTCAGGTAACAGAGGGGATACTCGAGTTCCTAGCCCATATGTAGAATGGATTCGTGAGCGAGCTGTGAAGTTCCTTATGCCGTATCCAGCAGTTCAGCCATTGCATCCTTCTCCGGTAGAGGAGCCTACCACAGTGGATATACAGGTATTCAGGCAGCTGATGGCGGAGAAAGAAGAACTAGCCAGGGCTAAAGAGGCTTTAGAGCAGGAGAATGCCCAGCTTCGGCACGAAAAGATTGAAACAGGATATGTTTCTAAGCAACAGACTGAAACTCTGAAACATTTGAAGACTACGCTATTGGAATTGACTGAGACCAAAAAGCGTCTAGAGTTAGATGTAGACTCAGTTAGTAGTGTGTTGGCCACCAAGAAGCAAGAGCTGGAAAGGGCCTACACAAAGCTAGCCAAGTTCAGAGAACACTGGGATCTCACTATGACCAAGCGCAAGGAGCGAGAAGAAGAGCTGAAGACACAGATTGCTCAGTTAGAAGAACAGGTCAAAGTGAAGAACGAAGAGCTTGAAGAAGAAGCCTGTCGCCGATACGAGGCCGAGCGCAAGTTGACAGATGCCATGAAGAATTTGGAAGATTTCCAGCATAGAGCAGATGCCAAGAGACCCAAACCTGGGGGCGGTGCCAATGATAAGGCTTGGGAAGACTTTGTCAGAGACATCCAGGGGACGGTCAGGAAGAGGGATCGACTGATAGAAGGTTTGATTTATCAACCAGATCATGCAGAGACAAAGAAGATGGTCGAGGACTTCCGCAACCGTACCCGTACTTGATTTCTCTCTTGTATTCTGTATGTTGAGATCACCACCAGGCATGTTGGCTGGGATCCTCTTTGTCATATCAGCTGTATGGAGCATAGTTATGCAACTTCTTGACAAGACTGTTATTCTAATCAATATATGAGGGTTTTTCCAAATATTGTCTTTATGGTTTATCTCGTCTTGCTACCACTGACACTGGAATTGGAGGGGAAATATCTCCAATGCACACATGCACGTTAGCATTTTTGTATTTCTGTCTGCATAAATCATACTGCATAGCATTTCTCTAGCAGGTCAGAGCACTTATCCAGCCTTTGTTTTCACCAGAAAGTGATTCTCGGGGAATTGTTTGAGGCAAGAGTGGAGTGTTGAAGACAACCAAGGGGCTGAAGCGGATTTGAGCAGAATCAAGCAGCATAGTCGGTTACAGGTAATTGGTGGCTATGTCTGAAGGCAATTTCCAGGCTCCTAACACTTTGGCAAGGTTCGCCACGGCGCCCAACCATCAGTATGATTCTATGGAAGGCTTCCCGCAAGCGAACAATCTAACTGCAGACCAAGTCGTACAGCCTACGGATGAGAACCGAGATCGACATGAGCAGTTTCTCGCCCGAAATGAACGCTATCCTCCTGTTAACAATCAATGTGTTGCTTTCCCTGTGATGAATTACCGGAGAGATATTCCAATGACCGGGTTAGTAGATCCAAGAGCTCTTGACGATGGTAGAAGAGTCCGAGTGTTGGAAGAGCAAATGAAAGCCTTAGAAGCGAAAGATGCCGTTAACCTGGATGCTGTGGCCATGTGTTTGGTTCCTGACCTGGTGTTGCCGTACAAGTTCAAAGTGCCGGAATTTGAGAAGTACACGGGAGATAGCTGTCCAAAGCTGCATTTGGTGATGTTCTGTCGAAGGATGACTTCGTTTGTGCGAAATGACAAATTGATGATCCATTGCTTTCAGTATAGCCTGACTGGGGCATCGTTACGATGGTATGTACAGTTGGAAAGTAATCAGATTCGATCTTGGGTGGATTTAGCCAGAGCTTTCATGAAGCAGTACGATTACAACTTGGATTTGACTCCTAGTCTCGTAGATCTGCAAGAGTTATCTCAGGCGGAGAATGAATCATTCAGAGCGTATTTGCGAAGATGGAAGGAATTGGCTGCTAGTGTTCGACCACCGCTTCCGGAAAGAGAACTGGTTGACATCTTCTTGGGTACCCTGAAAGGCCATTATTTTGACAAATTGTTCAGCTGCACAAGCTTTGTGGGCCTGATGAGGCTGGGAGAGATTGTTGAGAGAGGACTCAGGAGTGGAAAGTTTCGAAGTGTTCCTTACGTCCCAGTTAATAAGATTGAGTCAGTTGTCAGTTCTCAAGAAGAGTGGGAAGGAGATGACGCCACCTCAGAATCTCTAGCATCTCAGGATCAGTTTTCAGACGCTTCAAGTCAACGATCATCCTATCGCCGATCGCGTCAGCATGCTCCACGAAGACCAAGGAAGCCTGAAAGGCAGTTTACTCAGCTACCGGTGTCGTACAGTCAGTTGTTGCCAGATCTGGTCAAAAGTGGATTGATAGTGCCGAAAGAGACTAAGCAGGTGATTCCACCGTATCCTCCAAGTTTTGATGCCAGCGCCCGTTGTGAGTACCATGCTGGGGCACAGGGGCATTCAACAAATGATTGTAAGGTGCTTAGAAGCCAGATTCAGGATCTGTTGGACTCTAGCCGTATTTGCATCACTCCTCAGGGTTTTGTTCAGATTAATGATTTTCCATCCTCCAGTTGTGCGGGTTCGTCAGTTAATGTCATGGAAGACTCCACAGGAAGTGTGTGCTCCGAAGATTGTCAATCGGAGAGTTCAATTGAATATGGGAGAAGTTTCTAGAGGTCTCTGTGCCGGGTGTCGCATCTGTCTTCTTTGCTTAATCCGTTTAGCTTTTGTGCACTAGTGTCTGCCGACCATCACCAGGATTGTTGGCTGGGGTCGTTATATTCATACTCATTTGTGCTTACCTGCTGATTTTGTTGGTTGTACATGTGTGGGAGATGTTCATCTGTTTGCTTATAGCTTGGGTTTCTCTTTATCTCGTTGTGAATATGTGTTTGCTTTCTGCGCTGCATTATCATTTAACAGGTATATCAGAACCGTGGGTCTTATTTCCTCATCGTCCAGTTTATTGCAGGAACTCCTTCAGAGATATGGAACAGAATCAGTTTGAATTGATTGAAGTCCAAAGCCAGCTGGGGCAGATGATGAGAGACATGCAAGAGATGCGTCTGGAGCAGAAGATTCTCAAGGAGGAGAACAGTCAGCTGAAGACCCAAATGAGCTTGATCATGGAGGTAGTCAAGAATGTGCTTAGGAAAGAAGACGATCAGCTACTTGAAGCCGCGATGAAGAAGCTCGCGCCACCTGTGCATGTGGAACCTGAGCAGCAGCAACAGAAGATGCATCTGGCTCAACGGAGGGTCCAGGAAGGGAAACCAAAGAGAATGTTTGAGGCACCATCTATGACCTATGCTGAGCTCTTGCAGACCTTACTGAGGTTTAATCTGGTTGAGAAGAGAACGTTGGCACCACCAACGAGAGTATTTCCTCATGGGTACGATGCCAATAAGCAATGTGAATTTCATTCCGGGGCATTCGGACACGACATCGAGGGTTGTCATGCTTTTAAGCACAATGTTCAAGACTTGATTGACTCGCACGATATTGAATTCACGCCGAGCGGCGTAGCTGTGCATATTGCTCCTGTCTCAGTCGATGCTAAAATGACAGATGTTTCTAAAGCTGCAGTGGGTCAGAAGCGTATCCTGGACTCCATGGTGTCAGAATCTCCAGGCCCACAACTGTTGCCTATTCCTGGGGCAGATCTAAGAAAGAAAATGGTTAAGCATAAGGAGAGCGTCAATCAGTACACTGAAGGTCAAGAAACCAATGTTGCATTTGATACAAAGGGTGTTCAAGGGTCAACCCGATACCAGCAGCAGCAGCCTCAGCAGGGGGCACAGCAGGCTCAACGAAGATTCCAGGGTGGTAAACCGAGAAGAGTGTTTGAGAAGCCTCCCTCAACATATGCCGAGTTGTTGCAGACATTGTTGGGATTGAATCTGGTAGAGAAAAGAACTCTGGCACCAATAACGGGAGCTCCCCCGTTTGGTTATGATGCAAGCAAGCACTGTGAGTTTCATTCTGGAGCCTCGGGTCACGATATAGAAGGTTGCCATGCTTTTAAGCACAAAGTGCAGGATTTGCTTGATAGTGCAGCAATCAGCTTCGGGCCAAGAGGTCCCCAAATCATCTGAATGAAGGAGGAAGGGCTCTATAATTTGGTTGAGTCGTTGAAAGCAGATCAGGACAACGTCGAATTGCCTCTAATAAAGATAGCTGGTTCAGCAGCAGGGCAGATGCAAAAGCCCGGTTCTCAGAAGCTAGCATATTTTCTTTGTTTTAGCTTGTCATTTCTTTACATTTGTAGTTGCTTTCCTGTTTGAATTCGTAAGCTTGTTTGTAAAACTTGTTGTTTTCATTCAAATTGATGATAATGAAATAAATATGCAGGTTTTGATTAAATCCATTCGTGTTCACTAACTGTTTTTGCAAATGTCCAACGTTTGATTAAGAAGAATTTGGGGAGGATGACGAAAATGACCGACATGCAACTACCGACATTGTATGCTTTTGAAATGAAACCTGCTGATGATGTACAGGCATTGTTTCAAATCCCTAAACACCGGAGACATAAGGAAGATAATCCCTTGTCAACCCCTTTGAGCCTTGTAGTAGGAGTTTCTTTCTGTGAATGAAAAACCCTCAATCTTAACCTTGGGGCAGGGTAGGTGTTAGCTAATTCGACTGAGCGTCCAAATTACAAAAGGAGTGTCCGTTCGAAGATCAATCACGTCCCTAGAGGTCGTGCCTAAAAAACCACAATGGTTCAATCAAGAGTGGGACAGCCACATCATTCCCAAAAAGTCAGACAACCAGTGTCACACGACTTATTCGAAAAAAAAAGAAGAATGAAAAAGAATCAAAAGCCTGCTAAGTCAAGAAAACTTCAAATCAAATGACTTAGGCAAAAATGAAGGCATCCCGCTGGACTAAAAAAAAAAAAAAAAAAAAAATCAAAAGAAATTCAAAAGGAGTCAGTCCAGGCAAAAGTTAGGGATATGAAAAGAAAAAGATAAAAAGGATCCAAAGAAAAATCCTCGATGGAAATACGAGTCGTGTGACCTCAAGTGTCAAAGATGAAAAGGGAGTGGCTGTCACTCCAAGAGCCGAAAGTTTCTCGAGCTACCACTCCTATCTTTCAACCTCTGAGAGGTGAGCGCTAAGGTCAAATTAGCTGAACGTAGGATGGGGGAACATCAAGGAGTATGGGTGGGTTAAAATAAACTTTGAGCCTCTATCCTTTCTTTCAAAACCACGAACCTGACCATGTTACAACCTCCAAAAGTCCTAATTGAAGTAGGTTGTTTCGAAAGCATACTCCGGTAAAGGTCGCGTCAATTCTGACTCCTAAAAGGGTTCCTCTTACCATGTTGGTACTGATGTTGATATTTTTGATAAACGTTTTGTGCATTATATGCCATAAATTGTTTTCCTTTTCCCAGTGAACAGATTGGATGTCAAAGCTGTCATATGTGTTGCATTAATACATCTTTTATGCAGAACAACTTGTTTTACTTGCGAGTAAGCGCTTGACAGCAGAAAAGCTTCCTACAGTGGAAAGTATGGTCAAGGTAGAATGCAGAACGCCCAAATGTTCCGAGAGCAGGGGCAAGCTTTTATTGTGATCCCCAGTCAGGTCAGCTTTTCGAAGTCAGTTATCCTGGGGCAATCAGGTTGAGATTCGGTGAATACGGCGTAGTCAGGAGGTACTACTCTGAATCAGATAATCGGGGCAAGGTCATCGCAGTCAGGGGCAGACCATCTTAAGCGCGCAAAGGTTGAGGTGAAGTATCTCTCAGGAGTTCAGAACGCTGAGGCATGTTATACCAGACCATCGAGGCTCAGATTTGCAAATCTCCTTTCAAGGACTATCCCCACAGAGGTCCCGTAGGCTGGGGCATATCAGAAGAGAAAGGGTTGGTTTTCCTCGTACCAGCAGGGCCATTCGGAGTTATTTGAGCAGATGCAGTCGATTTTTCGGGAGCGAGATGAATGCGGGAAGTCGTGTCACTATCCCTTGACTCTTCACTAAAAGGCTATGTATTCAGAAAGAATATTTGCCAGCGTCAGTTGTACCTGACCCAGTAAGATGGCTTAAGAGCTCAAGTCCATATTTGCGATTACTGTGAAGCCCATCCGCGTTGGCGCCTCAATTTCCAGATCCGAGCTTCATCAGCGCGTAGGAGGACTCCCTCCATTGTCTCCAGCAAAGACTAATTTGTCATTGGTATGGATAAGCTATCCCCCCAGAGGAGTCTAATCATATTCAGCACGTCTGCTATTTCACAACGGAGTTATATTCCCCAGCAGGGTATTACTTCGTCGAGGTGTTCGGTTAAGCTCCCAATATCCCCAGCAGAGTTGATTTCACTCTCCCAGCATTTATTTTGCTAGGACGATTCAGTGATATCCGGGTTATCCCCAGCAGAGTTGGCCTCGCCTTCAGCATTTATTTCGATGAAGTGGTTTTCTGTACCCGGCCTTCTCCGGCAGCTCGAGCCTGCTAGCATATTGCACGCATCGTCATATTTGCATCATACCTGCATGACATTTTCAAAATGCGTAGCATTTCTATCCAGAATGGAGCATTACGCTGTAGAAAGATTAAAGCATTTGCATATGCATACAAAGCATAAGTCAGGTTTTCTATCAGCCTCATATGGCGCGTGAATTACTCTGTGATCAGTTCAGGGGCATTTATCCAGCAACAGTATTCAGGCAGTTCAGCAGATTATTTGTATCTCAGATCATACGACAATTATGCTTTAATCAAGCAGTCATCTGATGTCGACAGACTTTTCTTCCCGTCAGTTCGTATTGACGATGTGTTCCTTCGATAAGTGGGTTTCTCCGTCTATCATTAGACGTCTGGAGTACGAATGTGGTTTTCTTTCCGTCTATCCATAGACGATGGGAAGTTGCGGGTGGTCGCAGTAAGGTTTCAAGAAGGGGTTTCCCCCAGGATATGCTTTCCTTCCCGTCTATCAGTAGACGATGTGAAGTTTTGGTTGATTTTCAATAAGGTTCAAAACAAAGCTTCTCTAGTAAGTAGCTTTTCTTTCCGTCTATCAGTAGACGATGTGAAGTTTCGGGTTACCGTTCAGCGGGTTTCTTATTGCCAGATCATACATATGATGAGGTGTTTCCCCAGCGAGTCTTCTCCGGCTATCCTTGGTTGTTGAAGGGTTTCAAAATGATTTTGGATATTGGTTCTATTTCTGGTTATTGGATATGATGACGTTTAAGAGGGACTTTTCTGACCATCAATCCTTATTGATGTTGAGGCTCTTCGAAGAATGTTCAGTTTTCGTGATTGTCGATTCTTATTGACGACATGGTTCCTTAAAAGGTGGTTTTTCTTACCGTTGGTCCATACTGACGATGTGGCCCCTTCAAGGATATTGACTTTTCCATCAATTCCCGTAGACAGAAGGATTCTGAAATTCAAAGGATGGTGTTGAATTGCGTTATGGTGACTTCCCGTCTATCCTTAGACGATGTGAATATGGAGATAATGGTGTCTTCCCGTCTATCCTTAGACGATGTGAGTACGAAGAATTTCTTTCCGTCTATCCTTAGACGATGTGAATATGGAGATTATGGTGACTTCCCGTCTATCCTTAGACGATGTGAATATGGAGATTATGGTGTCTCTCCGTCTACCCTTAGACGATGCAAGTACAGAGATTATTCCTTGCCGTCTACCCTTAGACGATGTGAATATTGATTGTTTCATCAATCAGGATGATGCCGTCTACCCCTAGACGATGTGAATATTGATTTGTTCATCAATCAGGATGATGCCGTCTACCCTTAGACGATACAAATACGGAGATTATTTCTTCCCGTCTATCTTTAGGCGATGTGAGTATGGAGATTAAGGCTTTGTTCCCGTCTACCCTTAGACGATGTGAATTGATTCGTTTCATCAATCAGGATGATCCCGTCTATCCTTAGACGATGTGAATTGGGAGATCAATGTTGTTTTTTTTCGTCTATCATTAGACGAGGTGAGTATTCAATCAGGGTGTCTTCCCGTCCATCTTTGGGCGATGTGAGTATGTTTCTCTTCCCGTCCATCAGTAGGCAATGTGAAAGGATCAGGTATTTTGGTGCAGCCCTCAGGGTTTATTATATGGGGTATCACAAGTAGTGGGTATTCAAATCAGGAGTTCTTTATCAGATGATTAATCAGTTTGGTGCCATAATGACTGGACTCGGTTTTCTGGACTTTATTCTCTAAGCAGCTTACAGTATATGCTCGCGGTTGGCAAATTTTCGGGTTTTATTTGTATTCAACCGTCTCGTACCTCTGAATGTTTGAAGGTTGAGCGCTCTTCAAACCCTCCAGGTCCAAGTCGCTTGAATAGGGGCAGCTGTTGCACCCTAAAATTTGACCAACCGATTCTCCTATCTGACTCATGGTTTAATTTCATATTCGCAAATCAGACAGATGATTTTTGTGCAAACAGGGGATATCAGAGTTTACAGCTTGATTTTCATCTATCAGATACGGCAGATCCAGTCCAGATCACCAGGGTTTTATTTTCGGGAAATTGTGCGCTCCACGGTGATTTTTAGCTTGCACAGTGATTTTGAGGATATTCTGATGCCCGGGGCTCTCTGTTCGATTCGATCTGGTCTCGTGCGCTCTTTCATGGCGGTCATTTACATTCATCTGCATTTTTAGGGTTTTAATAGACTTTTGTGAATTTTTAATAGGCTTTACAGATTTTTGCTGGAATTTAAATAGGGTTTTTGTTTTTTTTTAATAGTTTAATTCTCTTTTTAGGATTTTATAGAATTTTTAAATAGTTTTTAGAATAATAAAGAAAAAGGGGAATATAGTTTTTCTTTTATTACTAATAAATGGTAATAGTTTAGAATTTTTCTATAGATTTTAAAATAGGTTTAATTGTTTTTAAATCATTTTTAGAATTTTCTATAGATTTTAAAATAGGTTTAGTTGTTTTTAGATAATATAGAAAATAATATAGTTTTTCTTTTAAATAATGATAGATTTTAATAGATATTAAATGATATTAGGATTTTAATAGAGAATTAGTAGAAGTTTAGAGTCAATTAGATCTTAACTAGATTTTTTAGATTTAATTAGGGTAATATAGAATTAATTAGACTCTTAATCACTCTTTTTAAAGTTTAATTAGGTTAATTGATTTTTTTAGAGTTAATTAGGATTAAGATAGTTAATTAGGGTAATGAGCTAATTAGGTGTTAATTGATATTAATTAGAGATAGTTAGGATTAATTGTTTTTATTAAAATTCAGTTTTTTTTACAGTTTTTTCATTCATTTTTCGTATGGGCCCAGGGGTTTTTTTTTTTTCTGAGGCCCAATATCTAGTCAGTCCAATGCTTTTTTGGTGCAGGTTTTTGGCCAAAGGGACACTTGTCAGCACATATAAAGCCCCACGTGTTAACTGCAGAAGGCCCCACGTTCCATTATTGCATGCGTGCCAGAAGAGCCCACGCGTAATCAGTGTGCTTCTGCCACGCCACCCTCTGACTCTCTCCCCTAGGACACGCGTATCCCATGCAACCACCTCCCTGAGACACTTGTCACCTCGCCATCATTCACCGGAGTTTCACCAGCAACCTCACCGGCGGCCATGCATCAGCCGTAACCTCCCACCGCCGGTGACCCCCAACGTCTTCCGGCCACCACCAACTGTCGCCGGAAAACCTTTTTTCCCCAGAAACCTCCTCCACTTTTCCAGAACATCATCAACACTCACCGCCACCAGATCTTCATCATCCCTCGTCAAAATCCCCAGAAATCACCCTAAACCTTCATCCTCCATCGAAGAAAAACCCAGAAGATCCTCAGACGTTCATCCTCCTCCATCAATTTTCCAGAACGCCATCTCCAGAACACCATCAAACCTCCATAAGTCCTTCAATCCTCCCAGCTTCATCAAGATTCCTCGTTCTTCAACAAAGCCACCAAGATTTTCAAATTTCAGATGCGTCCAAATCGTCTTCATCTGGATCTATGAAGAACACAAGCGCACTCATCCAGATCTCCAGATTCGTTGTCTGCTTCCAGGAGATTTCCAGATTTCTTCGCTCCAACCTTCATCTATAGCGTCTTCAGAAAAGTCCTTCAAAGAAGGCGAACTAATCCCCAGGTATGCTTTCTAAAACTCCTTGCGTGTTCTTCGTTAGATTACGTTGCCTTCAACGATTCATAGATTGGTTAGGGTTTTGAGGGATTAATTGACGCGTGGTTTGTTGTATAATGCTGGGGGTTTGATCTTGGTAATGTGGTTGATGATGATTTAGAACAGTTAGGTTTAGATTGATCACGTTGCTGGGTTGGTGTTTGTTGTTGATTGAGATTTCGTGAGAAGGGTTTCAGAGTGTTGTGTGAGTTTGTTGCAGAAAGAGTGTGAGGGAGAGGAGGAAGATGACGAAACGGCGCAAATTCAAGGGTGAACAGTAGTTAGGGTTTGGGGGAGGTTAGGTTTTGTTTCCTGAGTATTAGATTAGGGTTAGGCTATTGGGCTTAGGCCCAAGCACATCTTGCTGAACGCTACACCCTTGTTACTCGTGCACCTCCCTGGCGTATGAGAGGCAGAGTAATCAGTTTGGGCCTTAGGCCCTTATTGCTTTCAGCACCCCCCTGGGCGTAGGCCCAATGAAATAATAAATGAAAACTTGCTAGTGCTGCACCCCCTCTGGGTTCACTTCAGTTTTTTTGTTTTTTCTGGTTTCTAAGTCTGGGCCCTGCGCCCTAATTGCTTTTAGCACCCCCACCTTCAGGGCCCAGCTAGAAATAACTCATAACCATTGCTGTTTAAACCCCCCAGCTTTATTTCATTTTCTTTTATTTTGATTTCCTTTATATTTTCATGTTTTTAAATAATTCATAATAAAATGTAAATAATTGTTTTTAATAATTCCTTTTTCTACCATTTCATCATAATTCCTGGAAAATTAAATAAAAATAAAAATGTCATTTTATTTTTGTTTGCTATATTTTGTACATTTTCCATTTAATTGATTTCTTTTAATATTTTTAATGCATGCATATCATTAGAAAATTCATGAAAAATAGTAGATTTAGTCAAATAATTCCGTTCTTTTTTCTGTAGACTCGTGATTCAGTGTAGAATTTTATAGTGCAGAAACCTTAGCTTAATCATGCATTTTCATTTTAATTGCATTTTTTCACTGTTATTGATGTTGAATAATTGGTTTGTGGATATGTCTGTGTTGCTGATTTTAGTTCTTTCATCTGGTGTTGAATTTTGTTCTGATTTTTCAGTATGTTGTCATAGAGCCATGTAGGTTTCCCATAGAGTTTTATTAGATTTTTGTAGGATGTTCTGATGTGATTTGTCTGAGCCTGAAAATAGGAGATGTCTTGGTGACTTCTGACTGTGAAGTTCAACTGTGGTTGAACTTCAGAGATAGTCTCTTGTGGTTTGTTGTCCTGTGGGTTCTTCTTGAAGGTGGGAGCTGATTGAGGTCTTGTTGGAGCTTGCAAAGAGGCAGTGGATTGAGGCTTAGTCTAGGAGCTTGTTGTCTGTTTGTGAGGTTCGAGATCCTGAAGTTTGAAAGGAGTTTATGGTACTTTCCTGAGGAAGGCACTATGAATGACTTTCATTCTTTCTTCTCACCACTTTCTTAAGTATCCAATGATGTCGGAGCCGACTTGTGAGTTTAATTTCTCCCGAGGAGGAATGTAAACTGATCACATGTTGTTGAGCCACATGGGATACGATTCCTAAGTGAAAGCCTCCTAGTACTTTCCTGAGGAAGGTCCTATGGGTCTATTCACTTAGTTCCATCAGTTTATCTAGGATTTCTCAAGTATCCGGTGATGTCGGAGCCAACTTGTGAGTTTAATTTCTCCTGAGGAGGAATGTAAACTGATCACAGTTGTTGAGCCACGTAGGATACGATTCCTAAGTGTCAGCCTCCTAGTACTTTCCTGAGGAAGGTCCTATGAGTCTGTTCACTTAGTTCCCTTAGTGCATATAGGTTTTCTCAAATATCCAGTGATGCCGGAGCCTTCATGTGAGTTTAGTTTCTCCTGAGGAGGAATGTAAACTGATCACAGTTGTCGAGCCGCATAGGATATGACTCCTGAGTAGTAACCTCCTGGTACTTTCCTGAGGAAGGCACTATGAGCTCGTCTGCTTAGCTTCCTTTCTCTGGTAAGCTTGTTCTGAAGCTTGGAGACTGGGATTGATTCCTCTTGCTTAGAGTTTTGGATTAGATTTGTTGCCTAGATCTTTGCTTAGGGTGCTGTATAGAGCTTTGCTTAGAGATAGATTAGGAGCTTGTTTCAGGTTTGTTAGGGGGCCTTGCCCAGGAGTAGCTTCTTGTTTTGTAGATAGAGGCTTGTCAGGTTGGCTTGCCTTCTCTTTGGATTGTTTGACTTGTATGATGTTATGTTGCATTAGACTTAGGTATTCATCTAGATGGTTCTGAATAGGTGCATCTTAGAAGTAGACTTTGTGTGCATGAGAAGTTGAGGTGGTCCTCCTTCTGCTCGTTTGTTATTGCGTGGCTTTGCTTGTTGGTATTTGGTAGAGCTGAGCTCCCTTGCCTTTGTGGTTTGCGGCCTTTGCGCCTTGTTTGTCTAGTTGTGCACTCATGCATGTTTTCAGTATTCCTTTACTTTGCAGTTTCTTGTTTGTAGTTTAGTCCTGTTGCCATGATCCCTTAGGAGCTCTGACTTCTCCGCTGCGGAGTTGTTATGATAGACATTAGGATGGTCAACCAGGTGTGATAGCAGTAGGTAGATTCCCCTGTTTCTCAGCTATAGTTCTAGGGTTTCCCTTTCCTTTCTGTAGGAGCTTGTGAGTAGCTTGATCCGTAGTTAGCTGAACTACAGCTGCTCTGATTCTTCGTACCAGACGAAGATATGTAGGCATAGGATGCGATATCCTAGCGAGCACACTAACAACTAACCTTTGTTCTCTCGCGGCTGTGCGATCGAGACTTTCCCGCTAACGACTAATTGTTATCCCTTTCTCTTGCCCGAGCGCATTTGAGACCAGATCGTAGTTGTAGGATCCCGAGCCTTTAGGACCAGTTTGTTTTCTCACTGCTGTGTGAGGGCCCCTGTTTACCCGTAGTTAGTCGAACTACGTTTGCTCTGATCTTTCATACCAGATGGAAGTACGTAGGCACAGGATGCGATGTCCTGGCGAGCAACCTTTCCCCCGTTTAGACGTAGGAAGTCGAACTACGTTGACTCTGACTTTCCCATTGCACGAGGGAATACGTAGGCCCAGAACACCGTATGTTCTGTCGAGTTCTGTCCTTTTATTTTCTTTTCAGACCAGCCAGTAGCGTAGATAGATAACACACCCTTTTACCTATAAACACCAAGCGTGGATCCCATCGAGTACGATGGACGTGAGGGGTGCTAATACCTTCCCCTTGCGTAACCGACTCCCGAATCCAGGTTTTGGTTGCGATGACCATACCTTTTCCCGTCTTTGCGAGGTTTACTTCGAGCGTTTCCTTTCCCGCTCTGAGGGATAAATAACGCACGGTGGCGACTCTCCTGTCAAGCCGGCGCCGATTTTCGCAGTAGCGACAAATGGCACCCAAAATGATTATCCAAATAAGAGAAAGGCATCAAGCTCTCGCAATGTGCCGATCAGATTTGACCAGGAAAGGTTCCGCGGGGCGACACATGCTGCCCGCTACGAGAACCTCGAAAGACGGAATATCTTAGCAGAAAAAAGGTTCCAGTTGAGCGAAAGGGGACCTAACCGCACTATCGACGCGCTTTGTAACGAAGAAGTGGGATCGTTTGATGATCCCACTGCATGGATATAATGCGGAGATAATGCGGGAGTTCTACGCGAATGCCCTTCCGGATGACAGAGAAGTTTTCAGCTGGACCTCAATGGTCTGTGGCGTTGTGGTCAGATTTGATCAAAGAGCTATTAATAACGTCTTGGGTTATCCTCTTTCTCTTTCAGGTAGCCAGATTGATGATTACCACCGAGGCCTGAACCTCCTTCGAGACGTGGATAAGATGACCAGAGATTTGTGCCAGGATGGACGAACTGTGGTGCGTAACTCTACGGAAGTGGATATTCGGTACCTACGTGCCGATATGAAGCCTCTGGCGTAGGTTGTACTTTTGTTTGTTCTAACTAATGTTGTGCTCAGGTCCCACCACAGTTCGGTGCCATTGCTGATTGCTCACTTAATTCACTCTATACTGCTGAATGTCCAGATTGACATCGCCCGCCTCATTGCTGATGAGATGCGTACAGTCGTTCTTAGTGGACGTGGAGGGTTGGCGGCTCGCAAAAATGCCCCACTGGCTTTCCCATGCCTCATCATGTCGCTCTGTGCTCACAGTGGTGTAGATATTCCTCAGAGGCGACAGGTTACCATTCCTGTGGCGATTGATGATCGGTATGTGGACAAGTTCTATAGGGCTAGGCCTCTGGCAGGTGAGGCCTCTGGTACCGGTGCTGATGCCGGCGGACATGAGAGCGGTCCTTCTGGCTCTGGTCCGAATCCACCTGCTTTTTACCCTTACCAACAGGAGATTTGCAACTATAACTGGGATTGGATGGCCGCTCAACAGCGGGCCATGTATGATCTGCACGACTCCATGCAGGTTTTACAACTGCAGATGCGTGAACCCGCTGGTAACCATATGATGATGACAAGGGAGAAGTTCCTTACGCACGCTGGATGGCCTGTGGACAGGCCCAGTTTTGGTGGGGAGGAGGATGAAAACGACAATGACCCTGTTGGTGATGCTGTAGAGGCAGCTGAGGACGATGGTGGGGATGATGGCAGCGGTGATAAGGATGACGACGAGATGTCAGAGGAAGAGGGTTGATTTCTTGTTGTGTTATGTTGCTTCCTTTGTTTCTACAAAGTGAAGTTTTCCTTTTATATTTTGTATTTCCATTTATGTACTTTATTTTGTACTTTGATTATTGTATTTGGTATTTGTACTTGTACCCTTTTAGGTACCTTGTGACATTGTTGGTGTTATACACCATTTTTATTCATTATTATTATTATTATTATTATTATTATTATTATTATTATTATTATTATTATTATTATTATTATTATTATTATTATTATTATTATTATTATTATTATTATTATTATTATTATTATTATTATTATTATTATTATTATTATTATTATTATTATTATTATTATTATTATTATTTTGAGCTATTTATTTATTGTTTAGTTTTCATCCTAGTAAGTTTTCTTTTAATTTTTATCCTAGTAAGTTTTATTTTAAGTTTTATTTAAGGGTGGTTGTAAATATGATAATACCTTCTTTTTGTATTAAGCTTGGAATAAGTGTTTCTTTTGTAGATATGTGATATTTGTTTTTGTTTAAGGGTGATATTTATTTAAGGGTGTTCCTTTAAGTCCTATGTGATATTTAACTTCCATAATTTTGTTGTGATCATTTAGATATTGTATGAATTGTGTAGTATTGCATTGTTTGTCATTTCAGTAAATTTTTGTCCCGTGCTTGTATTCGCGTTTTACTTCAATCCTTTTTCGAAGTGGAATGTTAGAATGACATGTTATGAAATTTAATTATTTCTTGAAGCATTGTTTTAATTTGTTTTTAGAATCAAATTCTTGTACATTGTCTATTGTGGGATTGTGTAACTTTTTGCCTTGTTGCACTTGTTGTGTATTTGAGCCGGATATTTTCACTTGGATTGAGTTGGTTCTTGAGCAAATCCTCCTTTTTGTTTTGAGAGGCATACTTTGCTTGAGGACATGCAAATAAGTTAGTTGGGAGAGTTGTTAGATCCCAATTATAGTATATATCTGATCTCTAATTAGTAGTATTTTTACTTGCTTTTATCTATTAGTGTGTGAATTAGTAGATTGATTTGCTTAGTTTCATTTTGTTTTGGTCCAAGTGAATGGTGCTTGTAATGTTGCTGTTAGTGTGCAGGATTGACACTAGTTGGAGTGTTGGAGCACCTTGGAAAAGATGAGACAGAGCTTGTGGAAGAAGCTGGATATCAAAACATTCGCCTGGCGAAGCTCAGCGAGTGCCAGCATATGTTCTCCTAACGAGTGCTGGCGAGTAATTCAAATTAAACTCCCATACCAAAAGGGCATGAAGTTCTCCTGGTTAATGGTTCCAGCGAAGCTTCGCTACCATTCGCCTGACGAAGGATCCTTGGATATTCCAGTAGCAAACCAACATAAACTTCCCCCGGCGAGTGAAGCCAGCGAAGGTTCGCCTGGAGAAGGCGCAATAACTCAGAAGGGCGGTTTGCTTGCTGGAGGCACTTTGAAGTGCCTTGTTTCATTTGGTTCGCCTGGCGAAGGCCCCTGTACGCATAGCGAATGAGGGAAAGCAGAACATGTTTTTTTACTCTATTTAGTGCTTTATAGGGATCATAACTTATCTATCTTGAAGAATATCATCTTGTAACATTTTAACCTAGTTCTAGAACTCCTAAAAATAGTAGTTTTTCTTGCTTTTGCTCAGTGTGTAATCAAGAGAAGTGGAATTACATCCTTCTTCGATTCTTCGACGCAGATGTACTTTCATCTTCTCCCTTTTTTCTTGTTCAAGCTACCATGAAAATGAGTAGCTAAGTCTTTCATTTTGTTAAGGTTAGATGTAGATGGTCATAAACTTTGTGTGTTTATGGGTTGATCTTAATTTGTAAACTCTTTGATGATGAATGTATGGTGAAAACCTTGTTTTATTGATAACTCTTTGTGTTGGTTTATTATTGAAAGGTGTTTTCCAACTCTTTACCTAAGTTTTCATCCATCTATATTCTTGAGCTAGAGATAGTTCTGAAAGTGTTTGTTCACTAAAATGTCAAACCTAAAAGTTGTCATTGTGATAGATTGTGTGAGAAATCAACAGTAGATCAAAATGGGAAAAACCACAATGTGTGTTAGAAATAATCACATTGGAAGGATATTGTGAATGTGTTTATCATCTAATGGAGTTTATGAGTTTTGTTTGATCGAACATATGCATGCAAAGTGATCGTCAAACCCTAACTTTGACAATCTTTCTCAAATCGTAAAACCAAAACTTTTACCGCAATTTCTTACTTTTTATTCAAGCTACCGTAACCAAAAACCAAAAACCCCTTGTTACTATAAGTTAAAAACTTAGCAACTGTCGAACGGCGTAATATCACATAATCCCTGAGGACGATAACAAATCCCGATACTCTATCCCTATTTTAACAAAATGCCCCGTTGCCGGGGATCGAATCCAGGTCACCCGCGTGACTGGCAGGAATACTCATCACTATACTACAACGACGATGATGACCCTGTTGGTGATGGTGTAGAGGCAGCTGAGGATGATGGCAGCGGTGATAAGGATGATGAGGATGACGACGAGATGTCAGAGGAAGAGGATTGATTTCCTGAGGACGATAACAAATCCCAATACTCTATCCCTGTTTTAACAGTAAGGACTACAAGAGCTATGTTATTTTGAAATCATTCACTAGTATGAATCATCATGTGTTATTTTGTGGTTGAGATAAGTTTGTACATTATCATGTTAAAGTTTGTTAAGTATGCTGTCAAAAATATGTGAAACTTATACCATGTATGGCTGGCTGTTGGAATGTTATTTGGCTTAGCTGATATGTTGCTATTTTTGTGAAAGTATGTTTTTGAATGTATGACAAGAATAAGCATTAGCATTGTTATGTTGAGGTAAACCAAGTTGTTTTAGAACTGTTCAAGTTTATGGTTTAAGTCTAGGATTAGGTTTTGTTGGTTCAAGCCAACATTATCATGTGTGTTGTGTGTGAACTTTGACTTAGTGCATAGTTTAGATTTGTCAAGCATTTTGATGCTCATATTTGTTAACTATTCATTTTAGTTTAGCATTTAGTGATGTGCATAGGGTTGTTTCTAATGTTTGTGTGAGGGCTGTTGTACCCCAAAATTTGCCCAACCTTTTCTTTACTTGGCTTATGTTTTCACTGCATTGTTCTAGCATTTGCATTTGCATATCATTGTTCATTTGCAGGGGATCAAGAGGTGTGCATAGCAAGAGGAGGTTTGTCAAGGGTTCCAAGCAGGCATGAGTACTCATCAAGTCATCAGAAGCTGGTCAGAGCTCTTTGAGAAAGTGAATGGATGTATGTTGCTTATCTCCTATCTTGGAGACCAATTGAGGATCATCTGAAGATTACAAGTTCATGGATATGGATATAAGATGTTGTGAATTTCACTATGTGCTTTGAAAGCCATTGTGGAGCTTATGCAAATTGTTATATCATGTGCAAGAGGTTGCAGTCAAAGGATTGTACGCCTAGGGTTTCATCTGCCTAGTGCAAGATCCACTGAGGATTTGAAGGATATTAAGACTTAGTTCTAAGTCTTTGGAGTCATGGAAAGTTGTATTAAAACATCTAAGATGTTATTTCAATATCAATTCAATAAGAATCAAGAGTGTGAGAAATTACTAAATTAGAGTTTCAGAGGTTTGTCAGTGTAAAATCTCATGTTTAAGGCCTAACTTCAAGACCACATATCTCAAGATACAAGTGTAATCTCACTTTGATATAAATATGAGACTTGTAGAGAATGACCTTAACTTTCTTTTGAGTACTAGAACTCATCCATTGGGTTTGTGGAACTCAAGTTATGATGCTAACAAGTTATGAGTCCTCAGATGAATGTATTTTCAGTCAACAAAAGTCAACCAACTTCCAAGGCACTTTTGACCTAGAATCATGTTTCTCCTCAACTTTTGAGGAACATGAAAGTTTTTCCTCACGATCTTAGATTTCCAAAAAGTCTTAGAAGTCCTTCATCTCATTTGTAGAACTCAAGTTATGAAGCTTGCAAGGCAGAGGTATTTTGGGAAAGTGAGATTATAGGTCATTTTGATTATAGGTCTTGTTCATCCACTTGTGCACTTCAAATGAAACGTTTCCCAACATGAAAGTTGCTTCAATTGGTATCAATTTCATCCTAAAACACAAGTTTGTCATGTATTTGGCATGGATATGAAGATTGGTGAAGAAATTCAATGGAAATTTGGACTTAAGGTCATGGATTAAATTGAATTGGTTTTAATTCATTTTCATGTCATGTTTGTGCATATTTTGAGTCACAATGCCATAACAAGGAGAATGCACCAATTAATTTGGAGTCATGCAAGCTAAAACTCATGATTTTCAAGGTTACTTCAAAGAGAAGTCTCACAATCAATCTCCACCCTTAGATCAAATTAAGGGTTAATTCTCATCCACATGATCCATCCTAAGTCCCAGCAACTGGTTTGAATCAGAAACAAGGGAATTGAAGCCATTTCTCACGTGTGTATGAAGCTTCCATTCCAAATTGGGAATTTCAAGATTACTCCATAACCAGGCCAAATTGGGCCTCCAAATCATTTATGATCCATAATATAAAAGCTTCAGATGAAGATTGAAGCTTCATTCAAGCATTTTCATGGGAGAGGAGCAGAATTGAAGTTGGAAAAGTGAAGAGCATTTTCAAAATCGTGAATTAGAATTGAAGCAGTTTCAGAGCAAATCAACACCAACATTCTCTTCCTTAAACTTCATTGAGTGGATCTGGATAGTTTTGATCAAGCTCAAGCAAGTGTGAAGCTCTAACGGAGAGACTCCGTTAGGTAATTCTCAATTCAAGATTTCTCACTCAATATGCATCCATTTCACTCCATTGTTGTTGCATACTAAAGTCCTACATGTGTAGGCAAATTCTGGATAGGTTAAGGTTGTGTTTATGGCAATTTCAATTATGTGCTCAAATCTTTGATGCTTCGATTCTCTTTGTTTACGCATGATAAATGAAAATGGAACCTAGATTCATAATCCTTGCAACTTGGCATTCATTTTGCTCTAAAATTTTGTTGAAATTGGTGTGGTTTTGAATCTCAGCTCCAGCCAGGTGCGCCGGAGAAGACGATCGGAGAACAATGCTCCGGCGTCTGGTTCCATTTCCGTTTTGCTTATGTGGATGCCATGTGTGTGCCTTGGACTTTTTGACTTAGCCTAATCAACGACTAGGATTGCTTTGACTGGCTGGTGTGGAATTGTGGACTGCCAGGTCATAAATGAAATGACGCGTTTCATAGTTGCTGAGTGAGATGGGCTTTGAGCGCTATCCACACCCCCTTTTCAGCCCAGTCCAATGTTTTCAACATGAATAATTGCTATTCACACCGTTTTGTTTTTTTATTTTATTTTGTTTTTCTGTTTTGATTTTGATTATTTAAAAATACCTCCAAGCATTATAAAATTCTCCAAAAATATTTTTAGGATACTTTGAGATGTTAAATAATTTTTGATATTTGTTATTTTTATTTTTCAATTAAAAATGGAATTAATGCTTGGAAGTGTTTTTATTTGGTCTTTTAATTGTTCTTGATTTGTTTCTTTTTCAATTTTCTTCTCCAATGATTGAAACTTTTTTCTCATATCCATGATAAGTTAAAGGGTTTTATAGGATGAATTTGCTCCTGGTTTAAGTAATTTTGGTTTGACTTTGATGGCATTTTTGTTGACCCTCGACAATCCTCCTTCAAAGTGGGGCATCCTTGTGAATCAAATTCTTTGATGATGCTTTGAAGTGACTTTGATTGTGAGCTTTTGGCCTCTGGTTTCCAAATCTGTGATGCTTATTTTGAACCTTTTTCCTATTTTTGAGGTGATTTTCAAGTCAAGTTACTTCTAAGGGAGGTTCATACAAACACTTGACCTAGTTTGAATGGGAAATTAATTCTATGGATCCCTTGAGCTCTCAATTCTTGTTGATTCATACTTCTAACATGTTGAGGTATTTGGATGCTCGTTTTTAGGTCATAAGCTTGTTCATTGCTTATTGAGATTTGCATTTCTTTTTAGGCTTTCCACTTGAAGTTCAAGTGTTGAATGTGCTTAAGACTTAGGTCTTTCTCCATGCCTATGCTTGCATTCTATTTTGTGCTTTTCCTTCTTTGGTTTATGCACCTTCTCCTCTCATCTTTACCTCTGTCCCATGACCTTAGAGTCTCATTTGAGATGGTTTAGTCTCTCCTTAGAAGGTACTTGAAACATGTCTTGAATGGTGATTTGTTGAGGACTTCTCTTGTGTGTTCTTGCATGATCATTGAGTTTGTCTATGGTTGAGTTGCCCATATGAGTTCCTTTTTGTCCTCACATTGCCTCCCATTCTCTCATTTGATCATGGCTTCTTCCCTTTCTTTTGGTTTGCCTTTGGGCATTGTGGTTGATGCTTGAATGGTTGTAGGACTTGTTCTCCTATTTCATCCCACTTTTGTGTGCTTGTTTGATCTCTTTTGTATGCATTCTTTCTTCCTTCTTCTTTGCATCTCTCATATACATGCTTGAGGTTGAGATGTGCTTGTGGAGGCTACTTCCCCACACTTTTTTCCTCCTTCACTTTCATTCTAATTGTGCATTACATGTTTGCATGCTTGCATCTTCCTTATTTCATGCTTCCTTCTTCTTTTTCTTTCTTCTTTGCCATGTTCCCTTAGGACCTCTAATATTCCTTATTCAAGGTTGATTATGATAGACCTTAGGCTTGAACCCATGCATGATAATATTAGGTAGCATTCCCTTTTATCCCAATCATAGGTGCACTTTGCATGAGAACATTAGATTGAGTTTTAGTCTCCTTTTAGAGTGTCTCTCTCTTCTCATCTTCAAATTCTCTTAAAACACTTAATAAAGGTTAATGAATGTTGTATGTTATGATCCTTAAGTACTTGAGAAATGGTGATTAGGGGGCTTCCTATCAATTGCTTAGAGTGTTTAGTGTACGTCCTTAGGACGATATGCGACGCATTCTCTCCTAAGTCATAGTTTTTAGTGCAACATGAATTACAAACAATAATTAATGCACTTCTTCTCTAAAAAACATAAAATAAACTTCAAATATTTTTATCCTTCGGGATCTTAATTTGGAAAACCTTTTTCGTAAGGAGAGTTTTGTTAACTCTTGGTTCTACCGCAAACGGGTAACGCCTAAGTCTCAAATGGTCGAGCTGTATACACCTAACTGCTAGAACTATGTTTTAACCCTACTCGGGCAAAAAAATTTTTGACCCAACCGGTGTTCTTGTTAGCCGAACTACGTTGACTCTGACTTTCCCATTGCACGAGGGAATATGTAGGCATAGAGCGGCGATGCTCTATCGAGTCCTTTTTCTTTTCTTTTGTCCCTGAGCCGTAGCTTAGATAGTAAACACCCTTTTAGATAGACAACAAAGCGCAGATCCTGTCGAGTACGACGGATGTGAGGGGTGCTAATACCTTCCCCTTGCGTAACCGACTCCCAAACCCAAGATATGGTTGCGATGACCTGTCTTCTCCATTTTTGTTAGGCTTTCTCTGATCGTTTCCTTTCCCTCTTTTGGGATAAATAACGAACGGTGGCGACTCTTCTGTCCTTGCCGGCCCCTCTTCGCAGCGATGCGACAGCTGGCGACTCTGCTGGGGACACTTCTCATCCCCTATGCGAGTCAATCCTAGCGCTTGGTTGTTTATCTTTTGGGTGTGTATATATGTGTTGTACTTTACTTTCCCGCATTTACTTTCAGCATTGTATATATCAGTTTTGTTGTGCTGTTGGGGGGGGGGGGGGGAATGTTGCATTGAGAGATAAGCCAGACCCAGGCTTGAGTACAAACATAGCATTAGTAGTGGAAAGTAGTGGTGAACCTGAATGCTTAGCATGCACAAGTTCCCATGAAATTCGTGCTCAGACGAGATTCTCTTTGATGAGTTCCTTTCCGGTCCTTAGGACTTGAGGGGATCTTGGATTTGAGGATTGTCGACTATGGGGACCGATCATTTGTGATTCAGCTAAGTGAGGCCTCTTCGGGAGATTATGATGCCAAACCAGAAATGGTGAACGTATCATCATTTCTTGAAAGTCTGTGACACTGATGAACGCATAGGAGGCCGAACCTTATCAGTGAATAGGTCCATACCTGTGAGAGGGATTGAGTTATGCAGGAAACTTTGACTTTCAGACTACCCGATTTTCTTTGCAGTGTGAATTTGTGTTCCTGATACAACGCGTTCCTATCAGTGACAGTGTTATGTTCTTGTCAAAGCGGAGCGCTGGTTCTTCTCCATCAACAGCACAACAATCTTGATCCCCTGTTTGCATTTGCATATGCATTTTCATTAACATGTATCTATATTGCAGGTGCATATTTCCTCCTCGATTCTAGTGATCTTGTTCCCTTATTTTTGATATGGAGCCCTTGAAGAAGACAGTGGCATACAGGTTTCCAACTCCGGATATTGGTTCTTTGCTGAGTTTGATTGCCATGGCTGACAAGAGAGTGATGGAAGACTTCAAGCAATCTTATGAGAAACTGTTGAGATGTGTCTGCAAGCCTTCAGTATATGAGATATGTGGTCTTTACACTCTCCTACAGTTCTATGATGCACAACTGAGGTGTTTTGTTTTTCCGGATTATGTTCTGCCACCTACCTTAGAGGAGTATTCTAAGCTGTTGGGTGTTCCTAGCTTAGACAGGATGCCATTCTATCACACTAGTGCTGAGCCCGATTTGGCTAAACTTGTTGCTGCTCTACATTTGGATGTTTCAGAGTTGGAAGGGAAGTTGATCATGAGGAGTGGGATGCCTGGTTTTCCTTTACTTTTTCTGATTGATAAGGCTCAGCAGTTCGCCAAAGATGGTTGTTGGATCGTGTTTAGCGCCATCTTAGCTCTTTGTATTTATGGTATCATATTGTTTCCTAACCTTTCGGATTTTGTAGACATAGATGCTTTCTACATTTTTGCTTCAGGGAATCTGGTACCTACGCTTTTGGGCGACGTCTATCATTCTATTCACCACAAGAATGAGAACCGGAGGGGAAAGAACGTATCTTGCTGTATTCCTTTGTTGTATAGGTGGTTTGCTAGTCATCTTCCTAAGACAGGTCCATTTGTTGCTACGGCTGGTACTTCAGAATGGTCAGAAAGGTTGATGGGATTGTCTGCAGAGAATATTATCTGGATTGAAAGAGACCTGCTTGGTACCTAGATTATTTATAGTTGTGGTGGATTTCCTAACGCCTCGTTGGTCAGAAGGAAAGGGTGCATCAACTATAACCCATCTTTGTTAGTTAGGCAGTTTGGATACGCACTGAGATGACCTCCTAAGGAAGAGGAGATACAGGAATCTCTGTATCTCACTGGATTGCTAGAGGGTGATACTTTGGCTAGAGTGGACAGAGCTTGGAGTAGTGTTCACAGGAAAGGGAAGACTTTTCTGGGGAAGAGTAACAGTAGGGCCTACGACCCTTATCTAACTTGGATTTGTGAGAGAGCTACCACGTTTCTGATGCCTTTTCCTTCTGTTGAGCCTCTGTATCTTCTGATGATTGAGGAGCCTACCACTATGGATATCCAGAAGTACAACCAGTTGTGGCCTGAGAAAGACGAGTTGCGCAAGGCTAATGAAGAGTTAGAGAAAGAGATCATTCAGCTCCGGAGTGAGAAGATTGAAATTGTGGACTCTTTTATGAGGCAAACTGAGCTTGTGAACAGGTTGGGTACAGATTTGACCAAGGAGACTCGTTCCCGTGAACGTTTGGGTTTGGATCTGAAAGTTGTCAGTGATGTTCTCGCTTCTAAGAAGAAGGACTTAGATAGGTCTTATTTGGAGATTTCCAAGTTCAATGAGCAGTGGAATGCTACTCTTTCCAACAACAAGAAGCGTGAGGATAAGTTGAAGCAGCAGATTGCCAAGCTAAAGACTCAGCTCAGAGCGAAGGATGAGAGGATTGCAGATGAAGCCTCACTCAGGCGAGACAGTGATTGCAGACTGAACGAAGCTTTGGCAACCTTGGAGGATTACAAGCTGAGGGCTGATTCGAAGAGGTGCAAGCTAGAGGAAGTCTTTGGTGAAAGAGCCTGAGAAGACTATGTTGAGGGGTTACATACCACTATCAGACAGCGAGAGTCGCTCATTCAGGGATTACTTGTCAGACAAGACCATCCTGAGACACAGGAGCTGTTGGAGGATTTTTGTACTTGTTGCCTTACCTGATGTCTTTCTTTTGTAGCTTGTTGCTTATGCTTGTAGTGACCATCACCAGACCTGTTGGCTGAGGTCCTTTTGTGGATTCATTGTACTCAGTTGTATGATTGTACATTTCTTGTTGGCCTTTTCTTGTATGTATGAGGTGTTTGGCTTAGTTTTGGTTTCCCTATGGCTCGTTGTTCACGCAGAAACTAGAATCGAGGGGAAACGTCCCTAATGCATATATACATGTCTGCATTTTGCATAGCAGTTATGCGTAGCAGGTGCAGCGGAACCATTTTTTTACCCCTGTTGGTTTGTTAGATTGTTTCAGGATAGACGGTCAGACTACTCACTGGTACGCCACAAGAGGGAATCAACACAGAGTTATGGAACATGTGCAAGCTGAGATGTAGGAGATGAGGGACAGGATGACTCAGTTTATGGAGCTGATGCAGGGTGTGGCACATGGCCAGGAACAACTGAGGACTCTAGTACAACCATTTATTGCACGTGTTAATAATAAAGGTGTGCTTCATGGAGGAACTGCTGCTAATCCTCCTCGTGGTGATGGTACGCCACATGCTCATGCTATTCCTACAACAGTTATCCCTTCGGGCGGAGGCAGCGTAGGTGGAATCCCTGAAGTGGTGTGTGCTATGCATGGCAACAATGTTCCTCAATGGGATGAGGACCAACAGGAAGACGCATTTTCTATGCGAGATATCAGTTTAGGCTGATTGAAGAAAAGATGAGATCTTTTGAAAATCAGAATTCCATGGGATTAGACATGGCCAATCTAGGGCTGATCCCAGATCTGAATGTTTTGTTGAAGTTCAAAGTCCCTGACTTTGACAAGTATAAGAGGACTACTTGCCCTAGGGTCCATTTGCGTTCTTATTACCGCAAGATGTCTGCTTACTCGGATGATGAGAAATTGCTCATGCACTTTTTTCAAGACAACTTGTTTGGACCCTCGCTTGAGTGGTATATGGGACTAGAGCCTGTTAATATTCGCAGTTGGAGAGGCTTAGCTGAAGCCTTCGTGAAGCACTATCAGTATAATAGTGACCTTGCTCCTAACAGGGTCCAACTCCAAAATTTGTCTCAAAAGACTAGTGAATGCTTTAAGGAATACGCCCAGAGGTGGCGCGAACTTGCAGCGAGAGTGCAGCCTTCGATGGTGGAGCGTGAACTGATTGATATGTTCGTGGCTACTTTTCCTGGTGTCTATTATGAGAAGCTTATCAGTAGCATGTCCGGTAGCTTTTCCGATTTGATCATCACTGGGGAGAGGGTAGAAAATGGTATAAAGTTGGGAAAGATCCAATATAGTGAAGTGTCCTCATCTGGAGAAGGAGGTAAAAAGGTGTTTGGTAATAAGAAGCGTGAAGGCGAGACTAATTCAGTGTCTAGTTCCCGAAGGAATAGATATCAACGCCAGCAAAATCGTCAGCAGCAACAGCAGGTTGCTAGTATCACAATTCCAGCCGTTCCTCAACAGCAACAACCACAACAACAGCCGCAACAGCAAAATCAACAGGGTTATAAAAGATTTCAGGATCGAGGCCGGGTGAATAGACAATTTGACGCGCCTCTGATGCCGTACTCTCAACTGCGTCAACATCTATTACAGTTACAATTGGTACAAAAGAGAATCATGGCTCCTCTGACAGGACCACCACCGCCCGGTTATGATGTGAATGCTCGTTGTGAGTTCCATTCTAGGGCACCTGGGCACAACATTGACAACTGCAAGGCAATAAAATTTTCTCACGACGCTCCCAACGTCGTGCAGAGCCCCATGCCCAACCATCGGGCAGCCGGAGTCAATGCAATCATTGAAGACGAGAGTTTAGATCTGATAACTGATGTCAATGATTTGAAGACGCCGTCGGACTTTGTGAAGGAGAAGTTATTGAAGGGAGGGATATTCCCGGGCTGTAATAAATCGTGTGATATATGTTTGAGTCATTCCGAGGGATGTGCAAAGATGAAAAGCTGTATTCAGGGTATGATGAATGATGGAATGTTACAGTTTGACCGGATTGCCAAGAAGAAGTCCGAAGAGATAATGGTTGAGGAAAGGAATGAGGTTGCAACGATCTCGATTCCATACAAAACTATAACTATTTTTGCGCCGAGGCCGCGGACCATTATCATCACCAAAGTTGGTCCTGTGTTGTATGAGAGTACTAAAGTAATTCCGTGGAACTACGGGGCGGAGGTATATTGTAATGGGCAGAAACAGGAATTGAAGAGCTTGCCGACTAGTTTTGTGGATAATCTAGTTGGAGCTGGGGGAATCACTCGAAGCGGAAGAGTGTTCTCATCATCTGAAGTGGTTGTTGACAGAGTTGATAAGGGTAAGAAAGCTGTGGTTGAAGAAACTTCTCAAGCTGGTGAGGAGAGTTCTTCGGAGAAGGAAGCGGAGGAGTTCATGAGATTGATAAGAAAGAGTGATTACAAGATAATTGATCACTTGCAACAGACTCCCTCTAAAATCTCTATTCTGTCGTTGTTGCTATGTTTAGAAGCGCACCAGAATGCATTGTTGAGGATATTGAATACTGCTTACGTGCTGCAAGAGATATCGGTTAACCAACTAGAAGGGGTTGTAGCGCACGTCAATGCAGGAAATGGGCTAGGTTTCACGAACTTGGATTTAACCCCGAGGGGCAGAAATCATAATTGTGCGTTGCACATTTCAATTGAATGTCGCGGAGCCATCCTGTCTCATGTGCTGGTAGATATAGGATCGTCTTTGAATGTGCTTTCGAAAAAGGCACTGATGAAATTGGATACTCGGGGTATTACGTGTACGCCAAGTGACTTGGTAGTACGTGATTTTGACGGTACCAGAAGATCTGTGTTTGGAGAGCTGACATTGCCTATTCAGGTGGGTTCCAAAGTATTTGATGCGGTATTCTATATTATGGACATTCAACCTACCTATAGCTGTTTGTTGGGCCGTCCATGGATTCACTCGGCGGGAGCCGTAACTTCCACGCTGCACCAGAAGCTCAAGTATATGATGGGTGACAGCGTTGTCACTGTATGCGGAGAGGAAGATATAATGATCAGTCATTTGTCTTCATTTAAGTATGTTGAGGTGGATGGTGAAATCCATGAGACTCTTTGTTAAGATTTTGAGAAGGTACAGATTAAAGACAAAGTGCCTGCTGTGAGCAAAGCGCCCGAAGTGGCCATGTCTTCCTTCAAGGAGGCCCAAGCAGCAGTGAAGGCCGGAGAAGCACCAGGTTGGGGTCAAGTGTTGGATATTCCCCATAAGCATGATAAGTTTGGTCTGGGATACCTCCCATCTTCTTCGTCATCCTCACAAAGCGCGCCGCGCTATAAAGGGCCGGTACAATTTACCAAAGGCGGGGTTATCTTCGAACGGATCAACGCTGTTTCAGATGAAGACGGGGATATCGACTGCGATATGGACTCGTGGATTAGGCCGTGCATTCCAGGACAAAGCCTCAACAACTGGTCTATCGAGGAATTCATTCAAGTGACAACGAAAGAGTAATACTTTGTTTTTCTGATTATTGTACAACCCTATATTCTACCCGGAGCATAGTGGTTCTTATCTTCAGGGCCTTATTGTTTATGCTTGCATAATCTTTTTCAATTAATCAAAGGGAGTTTTTCTGCATTCAAATATTGTGATCCTTGTTTTTCATGTTTTATGTTTAACAATAAAATGGAAATGTGGCTTTGTGCTTGTTTTGTATATCATTTTAAGCATTTAACCATTATCATTGCAGGATTCACATTGAAGATGACACCGCGCCAGAGACATCTATGACTCGCTTCGACTTCGACAATCCGATATTTCAAGCCGAAGAAGAGATTGATAAAGATGAATACTTACTAGAAGAGCTAGCTAGACTTTTGAAACAGGAAGAAAGGGTTATTCTGCCTCATCAGGAAGAAATCGAGGTTATTAACCTGGGTTCTGAGGAAGTTGTGATGAATGTTCGGATAGGGGCTGCGTTGCAGAGTGACATCAAGCAAAGATTGATTAAAATGCTCTGTGAGTATAGTGATATCTTTGATTGGTCGTACGAAGACATGCCCGGGCTTGACACAAACATCGTGGTTCATCGTTTGTCGTTGCGTGAAGAGTATCCGCTAGTCAAGCAGAAGCTCAGGCGTACGAGACCATATATGGCTGTGAAAATCAAGGAAGATGTCCAGAAACAGTTGGACGCAGGATTTTTAGCCGTAACAACTTACCCTCCGTGGGTCGCCAACATCGTGCATGTACCTAAGAAGGATGGCAAGGTACAGATGTGTGTTGATTACAGAGATCTGAATAAGGCGAGCCCTAAGGATGATTTCCCGCTCCCCCACATTGACGTATTAGTTGATAATACTGCTCAATATTTCGTGTTTTCCTTGATTGACGGTTTTTCCGGTTATAACCAGATCAAGATGGCACTAGAGGATATGGAGAAAACGACGTTTATCACGCCGTGGGGGACTTTCTGTTATAAGGTAATGCCTTTTGGGTTGAAAAACGCAGGGGCAACCTATCAGTGGGCTATGGTTACTTTGTTTCATGATATGATTCATCATGAGATTGAGGTCTATGTTGATGACATGATAACAAAGTCGCAAATGGAGGAGGAACATCTAGTCAATTTGTTGAAGCTGTTTGAGAGGCTCAGGAAATTCAGGTTGAGGTTGAATCCTAACAAGTGTACTTTCGGAGTCAGGTCAGGAAAGTTGCTGGGGTTCATTTTCAGTGAAAAAGGAATCGAGGTCGACCCTGCGAAGATAAAAGCTATTCAAGATATGCCAGTGCCGAAAACGAAAAAAGAGGTTCATGGTTTCTTGGGGAGATTGACCTACATTGCTCGGCTCATATCTCATATCATAGCCACGTGCGAACCAATGTTCAAATTGCTAAAGAAAGATTAAGCGGACGTCTGGAATGAAAATTGCCAAGGGCACTTGATAAGATAAAAGAATATTTGTAGGAACCTCCGATACTGATACCCCCAGTCGCTGGAAGACCTTTGATAATGTATCTAACGGTTCTTGAGAACAGTATGGGTTGTGTTCTCGGTCAACCCGATGAGACTGGAAGAAAAGAGCATGCAATATACTATCTGAGTAAAAAATTCACAGATTGTGAGTCTCGGTACTCGATGTTGGAGAAAACTTGTTGCGCACTCGCATGGGCTGCCAAACGTTTGAGACAGTATATGCTTAACCATACAACCATGCTGATTTCGAAGATGGATTCGATTAAATATGTCTTTGAAAAGCAAGCACTTTTCGGGAGAATTACCAGGTGGCAGATTGTACTGACTGAGTACGACATCCAATATGTTTCCCAAAAGGCTATAAAGGGGAGTGTTATGTCAGAGTATCTCGCCGAACAGCCGATCGAAGATTACCAACCTATGAAATTTGAATTTCTTGACGAAGACGTCATGTATCTGAAGATGAAAGATTGTGATGAACCGTTTCCTAACGACGGTCCTGAGTTGGGCTCCCAGTGGCATATGATATTTGATGGTGTTGTCAACTCGTACGGTAGTGGAATTGGGGAAATCATCACGAATCCCCAGGGTTCTCATATACCATTCACTTCCAGGTTGACATTTCCTTGCACTAACAACGAAGCAGAGTATGAAGTGTGCATAATGGGGTTGGAAGAAGCCATCGATCTGAGGATCAAGAACCTAGATGTGTACGGCGATTCAACACTAGTTGTAAATCAAATCAAAGGAGAATGGGAGACCAGGCAACCCAATCTGATTCCTTACATGAACTATGCCAGGAGGTTGTTTCCATTCTTTGATCGTGTAGAGTTCCATCATGTGCCAAGAGCGGAGAACCAGATGGCAGACGCTCTGGCGACGTTATCCTCAATGTACAAGGTGAACTATTGGAATGATACTCCAAGAATAGTTATCTCGCGCCTTGATAGGCCGACATTTGTGTTCGCCATTGAGGAAGCCTCTGATGGCAAGCCATGGTTTTATGACATCCAGAACTTTCTTAAGAAGCAAGAGTATCTGCCAGGAGCGTCGACCCGTGATAAGAAGACTCTAAGAAGGTTGTCTGACAACTTTTATCTGAATCAGGATGGTGTACTCTACAAGAGGAATTATGATTTGGTGTTATTAAGGTGCGTGGACGAGAAAGAAGCAAGCTTGCTTATGGAAGAGGTCCACGAAGGAGCCTTTGATACGCATGCCGGCGGGCATGCCATGTCTCGAAAGTTGTTACGAGCAAGGTATTATTGGTTGACGATGGAGTCTGATTGTTTCAAATATGCGAAGAAATGCCATAAATGTCAGATTTATGCAGACAAGATTCATGTGTCGTTGTGTCCTCTGAACGTTATGGCATCTCCTTGCCCCTTTTTCATGTGGGGCATTTATATGATTGGCAAGATTGATCCAACCGCATCTAATGGACATCGTTTCATTTTGGTTGCCATTGACTACTTTACCAAGTGGGTGGAAGCAGCCTCCTATGCAAATGTCACAAAGCAAGTCGTAGCTAGATTTATCAAAAAGGACATTATCTGTAGATACGGAGTGCCTGAAAGAATCATTACTGATAATAGTTCGAACTTGAACAACAAGATGATGTAGGAACTGTGCCAGAGTTTCAAAATTGAGCATCACAACTCATCGCCCTATCGTCCGAAGATGAACGGCGTTGTTGAAGCTGCCAACAAAAACATCAAGAAGATAGTGCAGAAGATGGTTGTAACCTATAAGGATTGGCATGAGATGTTACCCTTTTCTTTGCACGGATATCGTACTACGGTATGCACTTCAACTGGGGAAACTCCTTTCTCGCTGGTGTATGGTATGGAAGTTGTCCTACCATTAGAGGTCGAGATTCCTTCTTTGAGAGTTCTGGTTGACGTCAAGCTCGATGAGGCAGAATGGATAAAAGACAGATTGAATCAACTTAGCCTGATGGACGAGAAAAGGCTAGCGTCTATTGCATATGGTTGGTTGTATCAAAGTCGGATGAAGAAAGCTTTCGACAAGAAGGTGCGCCCTCGAAGCTTTCAGATGGGCGATCTTGTGCTGAAAAAGATTCTCCCTCCGCAAATAGATCACAGGGGCAAATGGACTCCCAACTATGAAGGTCCATACATCGTGCAAAAGGTCTTCTCTGGAGGAGCCTTGTTGTTATCTACCATGGATGGTGAGGATTTTACATCCCCTGTGAACGTAGACGCAGTTAAAAAATACTTTGCTTAAAGAGACCCACTGGAAAGAAAAAAAATATCCAGGCAAAAATGGGGCATCCCGACGAACCATAAAAAGAATGCATAATTTGTCTCAAATGCATAATTTGTCTTAGGATTACAAAAGCATAACATAACATAATGCTACAGAGGCCAAAATGCACAAATGCAGAACCACAATGTCTTTTTCATGACAACAGAACCTTCCTCATGACTTCCTTATCCTAGGACTTCTCCTCAATTCTAATTTCCTTAAAACTTTAGTTTTGGAACTCTTCTTCTTCGGTAATAAATAAAATAATTAGTGGTGCTCATATAACATAAACCATTAGAATAATTTCCATGAAAATTTAGATGGGCTTCTCACTTTGTAACTTTTGTAATTTTCATCTTTGTATATTCATCTTTGTAATTTTTGTTTTAAATGGACATTCACTTTATTGCAACATGGGCTTCTCGCTTTGTAATTTATGGATTCATTGGAATTTTTTGTGTAGCTTTTTTTGGTAATCTTGTATGGGCTTAATGTAAATAGTAATGAGCCTATATAAAAAGAAGAGATAACAAAAAATGAACTTTGAACTTTTCTTTTTTTGATTGTATAGTAATTTTTTTGTTGTGAAAAATGATAATGAAATATGGACATGGAATTGGATTTGGAAAATGAAAATTGGATTAACAAATTGGGGAATTAGAAATTAAATAAATGGGTTATGACCTAGAGAAAATGATGATGAAATGAATATCGGAATGAATATTGTGAAATGGAATTAAATAGAATTTGGAGAATGGACAATGGACTTGAATCATGAAAATGAATTCTCAACCTTGACTGAACTTACACCAATATTACACTTGAATTGAATCCACAAATGCAATAATGACCAAATTCCAATAATCCTTGAATTAATCTTAAGAAAATACACTAGAGCCTTGAACTATGAAATCAGAAGAACATGACTTGAAATATGAATTGTATTGGTCAAAATCCTGATTGAAAATGCCCTGATCTCTGATGATCCTCAATCATGGAACATCTCAGCTTAGCACAACCTGATAACTTGACCCATACACAACTAGCTTGAATTGACACAAAACCCCAATTGGAACTACAGACACCAATCACTTGAAACATGCACACCCTGGCCTCAATCAGGAAACAAACCCTTGCCTAATTAAAATTAGGTCAAAGCCATTGAACCTCAATCAATTTTTCATACAATCCTGACTTGATACCCTCAAATGAAACTTGGACTTAGGTAATAATAAAATGAAAGCAGAAATAACATACTTTTTGGATTTTTGAATAATGGTTAGTAGATGGAACGACAAATGAAGGTAATGTACAAATATCACAAATTTGGAATATGACACTATCATCTATTGCATTTTCTTACATCGGCATCACTTTGACTCATCAACACACATGTCGCTTCATTTCATCATTACATACCTTATGTCAGCCATAATTAAAGTTCAATTTAAGAAAATTTGGGCAAGGTTTGAATTTGAAATGAAGTTTTATTAGATTAAGCCAAAGTCCATGCATAATACATCCATATAAGCACCACCACCATCTACATCAACATCAATGGTCTTACAAATTTACATTGTAACAAACAATAATCCAAAAGAAATCAATTAGAAGTGAATAAAAAAACAAGAAAAAAGAAATAAGATCAAAGCTGCAACATCATGTCATTGTTTATCACTATCATCATAAAGTGTAAGACAAAATTGAGTTGAATTTACAATAGATTGAAAACAATTTAATTCAAAGAACATTTGTTACATTGAGATTCATTTGAATACGCAAGCAGAGTCAAGTTCATATTGTATCATATACCATATTCATGACCTTCCAGTCATCCATAACATTCTATACTTACATACATACAACATTGAAAACAAATTGAAATTAAAGCAAAGTGAAAAAGAAAAAAATTAAATTGAATTAAAAGTGCAAATATACAACTTTGTTACTATTGAATCACAAGTGTCATGCTACTGACCACAATATCCCATTCAATTACATCCATCATCCCTTACCTATGCTACATACATACATCAAAAAACTCATGCACAACTCATATCAGTCATGCATTTTGCAATCCCTCACACTTTCCTCTTTTCACTCTACATGCTTGGAAATTCCCTCCAAAACTTTACACGAGTATCAATGAAACTTCCCTCAACCCCACCTATAAAATAGGACTCTTACTTACTTTTCAAAACAACAGAGAAGCAGGACATACCTAAGGTGATTAGAGAGTCTCACTGAAGTTTTCTCTGGAATTTCCTTGTTTTTTCTTCATTTTTTATTCTGTTGTTTGTTGCCCCTTTGTTTCCTTACGCATTTATCCTTCAATTGTTATATGACGTTGTTGTAATTTTTGAAATTAGTGAAATTTGCGATAGGTTTTATTTTGGGGGAAAGCTCGGTTTGAGCTTGTGGTGTGTGGTTTTGGTTAATTGACGGCTAGATTCGTAATCCGGGCTAAAAACCAAGACGTGCTTGTGTTGGTGATTTGTAATTTAGATCAAGTTTTTTAAAAAATCTGGGAATGAAAAGATCAACACTCAATAGGTTAATCTTGTTGTTCATTTTTTTATTCTTTGATCTATTTTAAGAGAGAAAGAAATGTTAAAACATGTTTTTCGGCTAGAGAGAGAGAGAGAGAGATGAGGTTGCACGTGATTCCTCTCTCTTTTTTGTTCTTTTTTTAATTTTCTCCATACCAAGACACGTGGCTTTCCCTAAGCTCTTGGATCACTGTACTAACTCATTTGACACATGGGACCCCCACCATATTACCATATGCCCTATTCCACTGACCATTGGATCTGCTTATTGATTAATCTAACGAGTGAGGTTGAGTTAATCTTATTGACTCCCTTGGCACTCATGGGATTAGGCTAAGCACCCTAGGCCTAATATCTATTCAACCCCCTCTCCCTTGTTTGTTCATTGTTTTTCTTTTAAATATGTTATTTGGTTTTTTTTCCTTGGCCCATTCTTTCACTTTTTTACTCACGCACCGCCATTTTATTTATTTTTTATTTTTATTTTAATAATTATTTTAATTAATTAAATAAATAAATTGTAAATAAAATTAATATTTTAAAAAGGAAAAAAATCTTGATCAAAATCTGGTTAATCACACAATGTAATGAGAGAGGATGGAGGAAGTGCATCCTGCGTAGTTCTGTAGCAGAGACTATCTATGAAGTCTGGAGGTATCGTAACAATGTCGTCTTTGGCAATAATGTGAATACTTTGGAGATTAGAGATTTAGTCATTTCTACACTTGCAAATAGAGGGTGGTTTAATACTAGAATGAGACATCATATAGCTAAACTTCTTATAGATTAGCTGTGGGTTTTTTGGTTGCTTTGTGGATGGGGTTCTTTGTACCCTTATATATACTCTTTCTTTTGGTTATATAAAGTTTCTTTATTCCAAAAACAAAATCGAGTGTTTTTCAAAACATCATCATTCCTCGCCATTAAATCAACCTTTTGATCGATTCCACATCAATGCAAATCAAACGCTTGACGCGATCAAGTATGTTTCTAAATCAAATAAAAAATACTTAATAATTTCAATCATATTTCATAAATAAGATGAAAAAGGAATATGATGTATACTGCTTGTTACCCTAAATGTTTGGACATGAGTCGTATAGCTTGGCCATTCGAGCATTTGTCATCCGCTTAAAACTTAATAACTTAATCCATTTTAAAGTGCTCTTCATCTTTGAGGATTGTTGACTTGATTCGTACAAAAACTCTTTCACAATCAAATAAATTAAGGAACCTCGTTTTTATAACAAATTCTACAAAAAGGAATAATTTAGTGTATACGGTTAGAACAAGATTTGCTCTTGACATATTCCACTTGGGTTTTGATAATAACAATAGTATTGAAAGAACAATGGTGTTATCTAATATGTATTCATGTATGCAAGTCATAATGCTTAAAGAAACTTACTCAGGATCTATTATGAAGACACGGTTGTTTTAGAGAAGAATATATTGCTAAGTCATATTTTGGAATGGATTCTGATGTTGATAATCTCAGCATTAGAAGAAGCATCTCATTAGTTCTACTCTCATAATTGAAAATAACTTCTGAAAAAGCGTACATGATCTATAACAAAGCTCATGTTATTTGTACTAAAGAAAGAGTACCATTATGCCCAATCAGTTCCGCAACTAGAGTTTACAATCACAAGGCTCGAGAAGTTTTGACATACTTTATGGATAACCTCTATCAACGAATCTATAACTACATAATTTTTTCTGAAAACTCAATGGTTAATTTTTTCTTCTATTTAAGTAGTCGGAAGTTATACTTAAAAGTGGGGAATAAGAAACAAGAAGTAACTGGGATGAAAAAGAGGATAGAGGTGTTCTACACCTCTATCCGATTGAAGAAATGACAAGATCAACAGTGAACAACACTTTGTATATGCAGAATCCTCTGTTATTGTTGTTAATTGTAATAAGGCTTAAGGTTTCCTAAATATTGAATATCCTGGAAATCATCAAGTGCTTAAGATTTTTGTTAGGGTCATTACTCTGTGTCTCTGATTCAGAATCTGGTACACCTTGTTCTCCTTTCTTTTGAATATGTTATTCATAAGCAAAGGCAAAGTCTTAGACAGAAGGTCTGAGCAAAGAATTCTTAGACATGTGCTATAAGCAAAGGCAAAGTATTAGACAGAAGGTCTGAGCAAAGAAGTTTTAGGCATGTACTCTAAGAAAAGGTAAAGTCTTAGACAGAAGGTCTGAGCAAAGAAGTCTTAAAAATGTGCTCTAAGAAAAGACAAAGTCTTAGACATGTGCTCTAAGAAAAGGTAAAGTCTTAAATATGAGCTATGAAGAAGTTTTAGACATGTGCTCTAAGAAAAGGAAAAGACTTATACAGGAGATCTGAGCAAAGGAGTCTTAGACATGTGCTCTAAGCAATGGCAGGAGTCTTAGACACGTGCTCTAAGCAAAGGAAGTTTTAATCAAGAGTTGATTGAGTAGGTGAAGTCTTAGACAGGAGCTCTAAGAAAGAGAAAGTATTAATTAGGATCTGATTAAGCAGTTAAACTCTTAGACATGTGCTATAAGCAAGGTTGTCTTGATCAGGATCTGATTAAGCCGAAGAGTTTCAGATTGTAAGTTTGCATTGTGAAAGTATTATGTTTAAATACATAAGCAAGTGTATTCAAGCATTGATAATAGTAAAAATCTATTGCAAAGCAAGGGTACTAGAGTACTCTCAGTTGGGAGAGGAACCATTATAAATCTAATGTGTTTTATATGTTGTTTACTTTGCGTCTTGCTTCAGTTCCGCTGCGTTTACGATTTAGCTCAAAATAACTATTCCAACGCCCTTAAACAAATCTTTGTTGTCCATTTAATGTTTATCATTGCTCAAAAATCTATTATTAATAATCCGCGTGAAACCTAAGGGACATCCATTATAAAAACATGCTGAATATTGAAAATCTAACCTATATGGAACATGAAGCGCTTAAAACATAAGACGTTTGGGAAAGTTCTCTAAGATGGATTGCAAGAGCAGAAAATTACTTGGGTTTAAGGTTTGTTTTCTTAAATATTTAATTGAGCACAAAATCATATATTTGAATATTGATTTCATTTATCTAAACCTTATTTTTTTTTGTTTCAAAATCATATGCATGCAAGACCCGTGAAATTCTGGTAACAGATATCAGATGTCGAAAGAGATGTCACAACACTAATACCTGAATTTCACACAACTTAAATACTAGATAATATAATAGAATTTCATAAAGTAAATAATACACTTAGTTGTTAACCCATTTCAGTGTAACATCACCTACATCTGGGGGCGTCCAAGTCAGGAAGGAAACTCACCAAAATAGAATTAGTTTGAAGATTCTCAGCAAACAATCTCTGGTTGACAATCTTCTCACCTAATCTCTACCTGTGCTATTTCTATCTAAGACTCTCCTATATATGAGACCCTTCTCAATTCCATTCAATCACACACAATGATAAGAATAATATAATCAAGGTTTCGAGGACACACTTCAAAGACACATAATCATCCTAAGCTTATAGATGATTAACAACTTACAACTCAAACACAATCCTACTCTGATATCATATAGATATAAGATAGGCTCACAAAATACAAAAGACACCAAACCCTAATGACAAACTAAAGGCAGCAGCAAACAAAATCAATAATCATATTAGGTTATCAGTGATCTTCTTAAATAGATTTTTGGAGAGCATGGGCTTTGGCTTAAGTCAGTAGAAAATCCAGTAAGGAACTTCACAAATCATGCAGAATATTTCTCCATTAAATTAGGAACAAATTTGATATGTAGTTTATATCTTGTTAAAACAAATTCTATAAGTTATAGGTATGCCTAAGAGGGGGGGGGGGGGGGGTGAATTAGGTTCTTAAACACTTTTTCCGATTTTTGATGATTCTTGGATTTTACTTCTTTAAGTTCTTCTAGATGATGAAAGGCAGTAAAGTGCAGAAAGAAAAGGACACAACGATTTATAGTGGTTCCCCTCACAATCCGAGATTTCTACACAAGACAATCCTAACAACCAAGAACACCCTTCTTGGATTTACACAATTTTTAAGTCCTACCGAGAATGAATATCTCACACAAGGACCTCTTGTATCCACAATCTGAATCACAAGGAAAACCCTACAAACTTATCTTTTATAATTATAAAAATAAGTTATAGTCAATATGAATTTGTATATAAGTAACAATTTGAATGTATATCAATATGAAATATTGATCTTCTCGAAACAAAGATTACCCAGAAATAATATACAAGTGTTCCTTTTTGTGAAAGAAAGCTGTGAAGATGTGAAAGTTAATTTCAATGGCTTCTTTCAAAAATGTTTGAACACTTTTAATGAAAATTCAAAAGGTTGAAGACAAAGAGTAATTTTTGAAATTTTTTTCTTGAAGGTGAATTTGATTTTGGAAAATGAAATCAATTTATAGAAGTGAAAAACCTTTTCAAAAAGGTATGATTATGGGACAGAAAAATAGCCAGTAAGAATAATAGAGAACAAAGCAATCCTCCATGAAAAGTTACTATTTTTTGCTGTTGTTTCAGTGTTAATCGGTTAACCAAATAGGTTAATCGGTTAACACCTTTCCAACGTTTAAAAATATTTGAATATTTCATGTGTTAATCGGTTAACACTGTTAAAAATTCCCAAAAACATATTTTTGAAATGTGTTAATCGGTTAACCCCATAGGTTAATCGGTTAACACTGAAAGTTTTTGCAAAAATACTTAATTTAAAGTAGAGAAAGTATTTTAAAAAACATTTTAAAAGTTTTAGTGATAGAAGTGTGATTGAAAGAACACTTGTATAAAATATTTCTAAGTAAAATATGTTTATACCATTCTTGTATCATCCATTCCACTTGAAGCTTAAGAACGAAGCTTGATCCATAGCATCATGTGCGACTTTAACGTGACCTTTGATAATGGATTCTTGTCGATTGCTTGCATCTCTTTCTTTTTGCAAAAGTGTACCAATCTTATATGAGTTGTCTTCATCAAAACACACAGGCCTTGAAGCTTGCTTCCACAATCTCCCCCTTTTTGATGATGACAACCGCTTCTTTGAAAGTCTTGCTTTGATACGTGATTCACAACATTTCTCCCCCTAAGTTGGATCTCCCCCTAAATACAAGAGAGAAAGAAACTTCTTCTGAAAATGGAAATGTTAGAAACACAATCCCTTCTCCCCCTTTGTCATTAGGAAAGAGAAAGAGGGCAATGAAAGATAGCAACACACAAGTATGCAACAACCATCACACATGATTCACACATAAACCATAACTTGATTTAAAATTAAAATTAACACGAGCGAAACAGTGTGTGAGTACAAGAATGAAAACGAAATTGAAATTTAAACTTAAACTAGAAACTAGAAAGCAATAAACAACAATAGCAAGTGTTTTTAATTTTCATCCGCCGGCATTTCCTCATCTTCAGCTTCTTCTTCATCACTACCAACTCTTCTTCATCCTCTTCTTCATTATTTCCGGTGTTGGAATTCTGAGAATTTAGCACAAGGTTGCGAAGAGAGGTAATTGCCCTAGAGGTTTCTCTACGAAGGTTCATGGTTTCTTGGTGTTGGTTCATCATGGTCATGTAGAGAAACTCATTTGTTATACCTCCTTCAGGAATGAGGTAGGATTGGTTTGAAGCTGAGGATCCGTCGTCGGCATATTGGTAGGTTCTGTCGGAAGCTTTGATAACTCCAGTATTCTTCACAATAGTAATCTCATTGATTTCACTTGCTGATGGTTTCATTTTGGTTGTCGGTTCATGGTTCAGGTCCAAATCTGTTAACTCAAGAATCTTTGAAATCAAATGTGCACAAGGAAGCCTATTTGACAAAGAGAGTTGTTGTTGTAGATGATACATCATAGTGAGAATCCGATTGACCTTTATCTTGTTCTTGATAGCATATAGCAGCTGCATCTCCAAGTCATTGATTTGAGAGGGGTTGGAGTCCTTTGGAATCAACACGTAACAAATAATATAGTGCAGCATTCTATCATTAACCGTCAAATTCTTTACATAGCACAACATGCGAGCAGTCCTTTGACTCACAATAACAACCTCTTTTGGAAACCGGCAGATACGATAATAATACTCCATCTTATCGTATTTTGCCCATGGACCTTCCACATGGTTGACATTTCCTGAGAAAAAATCCTTTGGATGGCATCTCTAATCTCGCAGCAATGTCAGACAGATTTTCCTTCAATTCACAGTTCCGAACAAAAGTTTCCAATATATGTTCATCATCAGCATTCAAATAAACAGACAGCTTATTCATAAAGGATTTGACCAAATCGGGGTAACACTTTCCATTGTCAGCCACAAATTTATCAATCTTTTGAAATTTTAACAGAGGTGGGAAATCAAAAGTAGAAGCCGAAAATGCGTTGAAATTAACGTACTTTATCGGGAAGAGATGACGAACCTGGACCTTGAAATCCATTCTACGCTTCTTCGTAGATTCCATGAGAGTATTGTCTTCATCAGAGGTAGAGATATTTTCTGATAGTTTTCCCTTGCCTTTGTTGTTGGGAGCCATTTGAGGAGTTGGAGCTTCTGAGAGTTTGAGGTGCTTCTGAGAGATTTGGGGTTTTAGGGTTTTGTGAGGAAGGAGGTAAGGTGCAACCAATTTATAAAGAGAGAGTTTAAGTGGGTTTTAAAATGTAGGGTTGGAAGTTGGAAGAGAAATACTCTTGTAGTCAAAGAAGAAGAAGAGATATTCAAGGATTGTGGTTGATGATATTTAAAAGTCACGTGTACCACACATAAATAATCATTTAATCACATTTATCCAAAATTTGACTAATTTTTCGTTTCTGATTTTTTTTGAAAAATTAACAGTGTTAATCGGTTAAGCATATAGGTTAATCGGTTAACACATTAAAAATTTAATTTTTTGAATAAAAAGTAACAGTGTTAATCGGTTAACCCTGGGGGTTAATCAGTTAACACATTAAAAAAATTAACTCAGAATTGAAAAATTAACAGTGTTAATCAGTTAACCCTATAGGTTAATCGGTTAACACATGCGAAATTTTGGAAAAATGTTTTAAAACAGAATGCAAACAAGTTTGAAAACATACAATATGCACATATTAACTTAAGAAGAGGTTAGATGTCACCTTCATCGAGAATTCTGAGTTCTCGTCGAATCTTGAAGAAAGGTTCTTTTGCCAGTGGCTTTGTGAAAATGTCGGCGAGTTGGTTATGCGTATCCACAAAGGTAACTTCGACGTCTCCATTAAGCACATGGTCGAGTAAGAAGTGGTGTCGAATATCTATATGTTTGGTTCTTGAATGCATGACGGGATTTTTTGTTATGCTGATTGCACTAGTGTTGTCGCACCGAAGTGGAATGCACCCGAGATTCAATCCGTAATCATCAAGTTGTTACTTAAGCCAAAGAATTTGTGCACAACAACATCCCGCCGCTATGTATTCTGCCTCAACCGTACTTAGAGCAACACATGCTTGTTTCTTGCAAGCCCATGAAACTAATGCATTTCCTAGGATGTGACACGTTCCACTTGTGCTTTTCCGATCTGTTTTACAACCTGCATAGTCCGCGTCAGAATAACCAACTAAATTGCATATACTACCTTTTGGATACCATAGGCCAACGTTTGGTGTTCCCTTGAGATACTTCATAATTCTCTTCACTGCGGTGAGGTGTGACTCTTTTGGATTTGCTTGAAATCGGCCACGCAAACAAACGCTGAACATAATGTCCGGACGGCTTGCCGTCAAATACAGTAAGGAACCAATCATTCCTCGATACTTTGTTATGTCGATAGAAGTACTGGATTCATCTTGATTTACATAGGTTCCAGATCCCATAGGTGTAGCCATTGCCTTACATGTATTCATTTCAAACCTTTTCAACAATTCTTTACAATACTTGCTTTGGTTGATGAAGATACCATCTTTCAATTGCTTGATTTAAAGTCCAAGAAAGTAGTTCATCTTTCCCATCACGGACTTCTCAAATTCTCCTTGCATCATGGATGAGAATTCCTCACATAGTTCTTTGTTAGTTGAACCAAAAATGATATCGCCAACATAGAATTGAACTAACAAAGTATTACCTTTATCTTTCTTGATAAACAGAGTCTTGTCAACTTTGCCTTTAACAAATACCTTTTTGCAAAGGAAATTGCTAAGCCGATCATACCAAGCCCTTGGTGCTTGCTTTAAGCCATAAAGAGCTTTCTTCAACTTGAAGACATGTAAAAGATTATTGAAGTCTTCAAAGCCCGGGGGGTTGTTTGACATAGACTTCTTCATTGATGTAGCCATTCAAGAATGCGCTTTTGACGTCCATTTGAAAAAGCTGAAAATTTAATGAACAAGCATAAGCAAGCAAAAGACGAATTGCTTCTAACCTTGCAACTGGAGCGAATGTTTCCTTGAAATCAATCCCTTCTTCTTGATTGTAGCCTTGGGCCACCAATCTTGCTTTGTTCCAAATAATAATTCCATTTTCATCCAGTTTGTTCTTGAATACCCATCTTGTACCAATGATGTGCTTATCACTAGGTCTAGGAACAAGTTCCCAAACTTGATTCCTTTCAAATTGGTTTAACTCTTCTTGCATAGCAATAATCCATTGATTGTCATTTAGTGCTTCACCAACTTTGGAGGGTTCGATTTGAGAAACAAAAGCCATGTTTAAGCAAGCATCTTCGAGATTGAGTCTTGTTGTAACGCCTTGACTAATGTCACCAATGACTTTGTCAATTGGATGATCTCTATGAGTTATCCATTCTTTTGGTAGATCGTTGACATTGGAATCTTGTTGAATCGGTATATCTGGTTCTTTCATGATATCTTTAAAAGTATCTTTATCGGGAATTCCTACAAAATCTTCATCTGATTTTTCATCGAACTTACCAAGATTGTCTTTGTCATTGTTGAGGACAAAGCACTTGCATCCAAAAATATGAAAGAAAGCAATGTTTGGTTTTCTTCCTTTGAATAATTCATACGGTGTTTTCTTGAGGATTGGTCTGATATTTACCCGATTACTCACAAAACATGTCGTACTCAACGCATCTGCCCAAAAATACTTAGGTAGATTTGAGTTGCTAAGCATTGTTCTTGCAAGTTCCACCAATGAACGATTCTTCATATCTACGACACTGTTTTGTTGAGGAGTTCTTGGTGCCGAGAAGTTGTGTGAGATTCCATGTTCTTCACAAAATTCTTCAAATTAAGTATTTTGGAATTCTCCACCGTGATCGCTTCTTATGGAGGCTATTGTAAGAGACTTCTCATTTTGGATTTGTTTGGAAAAAATTTTAAATGCTTTAAAAGCGTCACTTTTCTGCACTAAAAATTAAGTCCAATAAAATCTAGAATAATCATCTACAATAACTAAAGCATAGAAATTACCTCCGAAGCTTTTTGTTCTAGATGCACCAAAAAGATCCATATGCAACAATTGTAGTGGCCTTGTTGTGGACACCACATTTTTGGATATGAAAGTTGATTTAGTTTGTTTCCCTTTTTGACAAGCGTCACACAATCTATCTTTGACGAATTTGATCTTCAGTAATCCAATCACCAAATCATGTTTAATTAATTTGTTCAAGTACTCCATGTGAATGTGAGCGATCCTTTTATGCCATAACCATGACTCGTTGTTGTTCACCATAAAACATTTAACCTTCAAAGATACATTGTCAAGAGAAATCATAAAAATATTATTGATTCTATTATCTTTTTACATAACCTCATGAGTGACTTCGTCTTCTATCAAACATTCATCTTTGTTGAACTTGATTTTGAATCCTTTGTCACAAAGTTGGCTAATACTAAGAAGATTGTGCTTGAGTCCTTCGCCATAAAGTACATCTTCTATTGTTGTACAAGGTAGTGAACCAATAGTGCCTATGCCAAGAATCTTGCCTTTATTATTATCACCATAAGTAACATAACCCTTGGCTTTAAGCGTTAGTTGTGAAAATTTGTTTATATCTCCCGTCATATGCCTTGAACACCCACTATCAAGATACCAATGATTTCCGGAGGTCTTCAAGCATACCTACAAAACAGGATTAAGTTTTGTTAGGTATCCAAATTGCTTTGGGTCCTTGATAGTTAGTTCCCTTTTTCACCCACACATAATGCCCTTCTGGAACACTAAAGTTACGAACATAACAAGCATTAGGTGTGTGGCCTTTAATTCCATAATAAAAACAAGTTGGTTCAAAATTGTTTTTATATCTAGGAACATAAGATTTCTTCTTAGCAAATGCTTTCTTTTTAGGATGATGATGCACAATTTTAGAATTGTTTACTTTTCCCTTAGGAATTTGGTTCTTAGGCCTAACAAAGATTGTTTCATTTGAACTTGGTTTAGAGAACTTGGAATATCCGAGTCCACTTTTATCATTAGAAAATCTTTGATGCCTAAGAACTTCTTCCAAACCAATTTGACCTTTCTCATATCTTTCAATAACTCTTTTAAGTTGAACAATTTGAAATGAGAGAGATTCATAATTTTTACATACAAAATTCTGTTTTTCACTTAAAATTTTTTGTTTCTCATCTTCAACATATTTTGTTAATTCAAAGTTCTTTTCTTCTAAAGAAGCCATTTGTTTCTTTTGAGATGAGATAGTCTTATACAGATTTTTGCATTCAAGTAACAATTCATCAATAGCATCTTGTGCATCATTATCATAAACAGAAAAGTTACTACTAACCTCATCTTTTTCGTCATCGGAGTGGTGTGAAGCCATTAGAGCCACATTTGCACATTCATCGCTTTCTGATTTCGATGAGGAACTTATTTCATTATCTTCCCAAGCAATATATGCCTTCTTGTTCTTGAAGTCCTTCTTGCCTTTGAATCCTTCTTTCTTTGGAAGCTTTGGACAATCTGGTTTTATGTGGCCTTACTTTCCACATTCGTAGCATGTAACATCTTGCGTTGATGTGGATGTTTCCCTTTTTCTGAAATGTATATTCTTTTTATCATAAAGGGGTTTATTATTTTTATTGAAAAATTTACCAAGCCTTTTCACAAGGAGCATAAACTGTTCATCTTCCTCCAATGTGTCATCATTTTTCTTTTCTTTTGACTCCACCTTCAAAGCAATTTCTTTGGACTTCTTTTTTAGATTTTCATGTTTCTCAAGCCTTCCAAGTTCTAACTCATGTTCTTGAAGTTTGCCAAAAAGTGATGCGGACGTCATTGTTGAGAGACTTATCTTCTCCGAAATTGTTGTCACTTTTGGTTGCCATTCCCTGGTTAAGGATCTAAGGATTTTAATATTCAAATCATCGTTAGTAAAGGTCTTATCGAGAGCAATTAAGTGATTTGTCAAGTGGACGAATCTTTTTTGTAATGCCACAATGGATTCTCTGGGTAGCATTCTAAACATTTCGTATTCTTGACTTAGTGTGTTCAATCTGGATCTCTTTACTTCGGCGGTGCCTTCATGTGTTTCCACTAAGGTGTCCCATATTTCTTTTGCCGACTTGCATTGAGAGATTCGGAAGAACTCATCCATACTCAAAGCACTTTGTAATATGTTGATAGCCTTTTTCTCATTAAGAATCCTTTTCTTGTCATCATCATCGTATAATGATTTAATATTTGGAGTTCCTACACCATTGACGACACTTGTCGGTTGATGAGGGCCATCTTCAACAGTTTCCCATATTCCTTCTCCTTGGGCTTCTAGATGTGCCTTCATGCGGATTTTCCAAAAATCAAAGTATTCTCCAGAAAACAGTGGGGGTTTGTTACTACTTCCACCATCTTTGAAAACCGAGTTGGTGCTAGCGAAAGCCATTCTGGATCGATAGGAACAGGTTACCTTAACCTGCTCTGATGCCAATTGTAAGTTATATGTATGCCTAAGAGGGGGGGGGGGGTGAATTAGGTTCTTAGATACTTTTTCCGATTTTTGATGATTCTTGGATTTTACTTCTTTAAGTTCTTCTAGATGATGAAAGGCAGTAAAGTGCAGAAAGAAAAGGACACAATGATTTATGGTGGTTCCCCTCACAATCCGAGAGTACTCCACTCCCCTTTCAACATGAAAGAGTATTTAACTATCAATGTTAGATTTCTACACAAGATAATCCTAACAACCAAGAACACCCTTCTTGGATTTACACAATTTTTAAGTCCTACCGAGAATTAATATCTCACACAAAGACCTCTTGTATCCACAATCCGGATCACAAGGAAACCCCTACAAACTTATCTTTTATAATTATAAGAATAAGTTGTAGTCAATATGAATTTGTATATAAGTAACAATTTGAATGTATATCAATATGAAATATTGATCTTCTTCTCGAAACAAAGATTACTCAGAAATAATATACAAGTGTTCTTTTTTGTGAAAGAAAGCTATGAAGATGTGAAAGTTAATTTCAATGGCTTCTTTCAAAAATGTTTGAACACATTTAATGAAAATTCAAAAGGTTGAAGACAAAGAGTAATTTTTGAAATTTTTTTCTTGAAGGTGAATTTGATTTTGAAAAATGAAATCAATTTATAGAAGTGAAAAACCTTTTCAAAAAGGTATGATTATGGGACAGAAAAATAGCCAGTAAGAATAATAGAGAACAAAGAAATCGTCCATGAAAAGTTACTATTTTTGCCTGTTGTTTCAGTGTTAATTGGTTAATCAAATAGTTTAATTGGTTAACACCTTTCCAACGTTTAAAAATATTTGAATATTTCATGTGTTAATCGGTGAACACTGTTAAAAAGTCTCAAAAACATATTTTTGAAATGTGTTAATCGGTTAACCCCACAGGTTAATCGGTTAACACTGAAAGTTTTTGCAAAAATAATTAATTTAAAGTAGAGAAAGTATTTTAAAAAACATTTTAAAAGTTTTAGTGATAGAAGTGTGATTGAAAGAAAACTTGTATAAAATATTTCTAAGTAAAATATGTTTATACCATTCTTGTATCATCAACTCCACTTGAAGCTTGAGAACGAAGCTTGATCCATAGCATCATGTGAGACTTTAACTTGATCTTTGATAATGGATTTTTGTCGATTGCTTGCATCTCTTTCTTTTTGCGAAAGTGTATCAATCTTATATGAGTTGTCTTCATCAAAACGCACAGGCCTTGAAGCTTGCTTCCACAAATTCCAATCCTATCAAATCTTCTAACGAAGTTAACTCCTTGAACCGAAAGCTATGTGTTTTAAACTTCAGATGATCTCCAGATATTAAAACAAATCTTTCAAGTAAATAGAAAACAAATCCTGAAAAGAAAACAAATCCTGCAAAGATGTCTGATCATTATGTTAGGACATTTTTCTCTACATGTTGCTGAAGGACATGTTTTATCAAAATTAATGTCAATCATAAAAAATAGAGACTTAATAATCTCCCCCTTTGGAAAATTTTGGCTAAAACAAATTAAGAAACCTTCACACCTAACCATCAGAGACATATGTAGCAGAAGACTAAGAGAAAAAAAATCTCTGCTAATGTCAAGACATGAAGTTTGACATTACAACACATCAGCAAGCCAAACCAAAACACTACTAATACTGACACTCCCCTTCAAGATAGCATAAAACAAGGCTTCAACAAACACCCAAACACTACTAATACTGCTCCTCGTTTTTAGCCACAATATGACAAATGTATTAAATATCAAAGATAATAGAAGTACAAACCATGCACTCAAGGTGCCAAAATAATCCTAGGCAAAGCCCCAAAACGAAACAACAGAAACAACAAAACAAACATAAACAATCATCAGTTTCTAGAAGAACCATTTGAACTAGCAGAAGCTAGGCTTGCATCATCATCATCACCATTTCCTCCTCATCATCATCAACATTTTCTTCATCATCATCATTAACAGCAGTATGACCTTCTTCAGTCAGAGATATGATCATCCTTTCAAACTTGAGCTTCCTTTTTGTGCTTGCACGAATAACATCATCTAGCTCCTTGCATGCTTCTTTCAGCCCATCTATAATCCCAGCCTTTGAAGTTGAATGCCCAACCTCCTTAGTAGATGTCAAAACAATGTCTAGGACATGTGTTCCTACAAATAATTTATAGTGGAGAGACAAAGAAGATTTCCTTTTGCAAGCACTGTCAGTACTAGTCAAGATACTGGAATGTTGATTTAGAATGATACCATAGATAAGAGAGGGAAAGGCTATTGGCATTTTTACAGCAGAAGTTCCCGCATGCTTTAAGGTTTGATAAAAAAATGTAGGCACCATAATCAAAACTCGTTTTCGTTCCAACAACATAGATGAACCTACCCAATCCAGTTGAGATAGTTGAGGTGTGGTTGGTAGGCACCCAATTATCAGCTGTTATTCTATGAAGAATTTCATATTTGACACTATGTTTCCCAGCAGAGAGCTTCCCTTTCTTAGGCCAATGCTTAACCTGATTAGTAGTTATCTCATTGAAAATCTGGTTATCTGATTCTTCAAGCTTGGACTAAGGATCTTCACTCCTTCCCAAGTACCTATTGATTATAGTTAGAGAGAAATCCACACACTTTCCTCTCACAAACACTTTTCTAAAGTCTTTACTCTTGTTGTCAGCACACTCAGAGAGAATATTCACAACAAATTCTTTCACCAAAACCTCAACATTTTGTAAAACTAGTTACAGATCTGATCAATCCAGCATGTTCTATAAGCTCCATGACTTCCTTGCACTCCAAGGCATCATGTCCTAACTCTTGTTCCAGAGTTATCCTCTTTTGATACACATACTTCCATCGCTCTGCATTTTCAATAGCGTGAAACGAGATGTTGTCCAAAGGTGCATCAAGCACATTTACAGAGGTTTTCTTGATCACAGATTTTTTCACAGGAGTGATGTCCTGAACATCATCCTCAACATTATATTCTGAATCACTAGTAGAGACAACATTTCTCTTTTTAGAGGGAGTAGCTACTTTACTCCAAGATTTTGTAGGGCCAACAACATATTTCTTCTTAACACTCCTGGAAGGTGTGTTCTCAACAACAAAAGCTTTACCTTTCCTACTATTAAGCCTTTTGGCACTACCAGGGGCAAGATTTTTAGTATGGACTTCTTCATCAGATAAAATTTCATTAATATTGATAACATCAGTAGGAACATCCTTTCTCTTACTTGAAGTCTTCTCTTTTTCAGACACACCTTAATCCTCAACACATTCAGGGATCTGGTTTTTAGAAGAATCAGACACATCACCAGTAGGACTATTATTGAGTTCTCCTCTTCCTTTATAGTAATGCACATCTAAAAAACCTTTTCCAAAATTTTATCTAGCTCATAAGTTATCCAGAAACTGCATGAAACTTGTTAAAACTGATAAAACTTCCCAAACTTAACAATTATTGATTGAAAGACTCCATTTAGTTGTCAAATTACTAGCGTATAACATGTAAAAAAAATGTATTAAATTGGTGAGTAATAAGCTACTAAACATTTCCTCCAAGGATGGTATTACGATGCAACCGGCCACTTATAGCTAGATTACCCGCCTAACAACGAACTCAACATATGCACATACTTGATATCTTTCGAAATCAAGGTTATTGAATCTTACCAACTTAGAATAAACTATGTATCCAGGAGTTCCTTACTAGTGTATTCCTATACTAATGCTAGGGTTTCTCACACAATTCCATTGTTTCTATTAGTTATTAACAACAAAATACAATTCTCAAAGCCCTTTAATTCAATCAGTACTATCCCTTAACTTAAGTAATTTTCATGCTAAATCACATGTTACTTCAAATTTTAAACCAAAAACATAGCATACAAGCATCATATTTCTTTACCATAAGATAGTTCATTGAACTTGCTTTTAACGCATTTGACAACGTCTCAATCAGAGTTATAGTACTCAAGATACAGAAATTTAAGTCCAACCCTCTTTCTAACCAGATAATTTTACAGGTGGCCTGTAATTTGGCTTACGGTCGTGAGGCAGCCCGTAGCAATGGAATACGTCTGGAAAAGGCCTAAACCTTGCCAAAATATGCTTTTTTTCATAGTTTTTCAACTAACAATCCAATCTAACATTTCTAGAATCTTGTATGAACATAATAAACACATTTTTGGCAAGTAAAATAGCAAATCATATACAAACATGTTCAAACACACAATTTTATCATGGATTCAAGTAAGACATACATCAAATATGTGATTAACCACTAATCCCCAACATGAAAGATCGTTGATGGCTATTCCCAAATTGAAACCCTAAAAAGCCCCACCTTAAAGACTTAATTGGAGGGTTTTGAAATGAATATGACGATTAATACTTGATGCTTTACTCAAATCAACCTTGATTCTTCTTCTTCAAGAAATTCGAATTTCAAAAATGCAATGCTTGATCAACCACTTTTCTCATTCCATTTCTTGGTTTAGTCGCTCCTCTCTCTTTGGCACTCACTCTCAAAAATTATAATTTGGAACGAGGAGAAAATGAATGGAAAATGAGTTCCCTTGTTCTAAATTTCAAATTACTAATCATGTCATTGCTCCTAATTATGTATACAAATCCAACTACTTTATCACTAATTCATCAATTAGTAGATACTTATCATGATAGAAGAGTGTGGGTATTACAATATCTTTCAGCTTTATTATTAGTTCATAGGTGACAAACAAAGTGCAATTTTTTTTATGGGAAAGACAAATTAAAGCGAATGATTTTGTTTCTTTTTATAGTCTTTTTCAAAAAAATACTTAGATTCAAAGGGAAATACGATGTCCAGAGTGGGGAAATACCTTATATGATCTATGGTGGAGCAATGCTTAAGAGAGTTTAAAACTCGAATAATTTGTGACACTTTTTGTAATGATCTAAGCTTAAGTTCTATAAACCCGTTGTCGCTTGCGCGAAAATAAGGTGCCGGCAAAACAGAAGAGTCGCCACCTTTCGTTATTTATCCCTCGGAGCGGGAAAGGGAACGATCGGAAAAACCTGACGAATAAGGGTAAGACAAGGTCATCGCAACCATTGTCTGGGTTCGGGAGTCGGTTACGCAAGGGGAAGGTATTAGCACCCCTCACGTCCGTCGTACTCGACGGGATCCTCGCTTGTTTGTTTACTTGGACGGGTTGGTTATAATCTATCTACCTATCAAGGCTGGCTGAAAAAGAAAAGAAAAATGACTCGGCAAAGCGTCGCACTTTATGCCTACGTATTCTCATCAGAGAATGAGAAATCAGAGTCAACGTAGTTCGGCTAACTACGGGTGAAGGTGGGGAAGGTTGCTCGCTAGGATATCGCATCCTATGCCTACGTACTTCCACACAACATGGAAGATCAGAGCGAACGTAGTTCGGGAAACTACGGGTTATCTCCTGAAAGAAGTGTTTTTTATTGTATTTGCGATTTCAACCGCACTAGAGGCTATGACCTGAGAGCGAATGCGTCGCATGTCACCCAAAGGGTACCATACTAAACCTCCAGACTGTGGAAAAGAAGCTCTCCCACAATCCTTTCTCAGATAGCTTAAGGCTCGTAACGTACGAAAGAAATCATTCCTGATTACTGTATCTTAAACTGTTTGAGATGAGAAGAGAACAGGCCCAACTAGGAGGGAGACTATCAAGTCCTACTGTTGTCATGCCATGGATTCATCCTATGGTTGAGGTTTGAACAGGGAACTCCTAGATGTTGTCATGCATAGGTTTCAACCTAAAAGTCTATCATCAAATCCTTATCAAAGGAAATGAGAGTCCTAAGGGATCATGTCAATGATACACCAAAACAGACAAAAGCATCAGCTTTAACAGTAAAATGCATGCAATGCAAGTGAGGGAGGAAATGTGTGTGGGGCTTCAGCCTCCACAAGCTCATCTCAACCTCAAGCCAGTCATGAAATAACAGTAATCATACTGAAAATAAACAACATGCTATCAAGCAGTAAACAGTAAACTGCAATCATACAGATAAAAGGAATGAAATGCTATCAAGCAAAATAAACACATGGGCAAGGGAGCTGGGCTCTACCGAATACCCGCAAGCAAAGCCAAGCAATAACAATACAAGCAGATGCACTCATGCTCTTAGACTGAACTTATTCTAAATGGGCTTAGTCTAATGCAACAGACAAATCAGACAAAACAAACAATACAGAAAAGAAACAGAAGAAAGCTTCAGCTCCTCCAGCAGCTACTCAGTCTTCAGACTTCAGGGATCACTTGCTTTCTAGGTATCAACCCTACAATATGAGTATCAACTCATCTTCTCCCTTAAGCTTCAGCTTCTTTGATCAGCTCCACCTTCAGGCTTCACTGTCTTCAGGGATCTTCAAGCATCAGCTTGATCTTCACAAAGTCTTCAGACTTCAACAATCTTCAAGGAATCATCCTTTTCAAAGCTTCAGCTTCTATCTTCAATGGCTCAAATGCTCCAGCAAACAAGATTCAGTCAACAAGATGAGGTGAGGATGTTACAGTGCTCACTGACTTCCAAAGGATGCCATTGAGGACTTAACATCAACCGGAAAGGCTCTCTCAAAGTTCTACCTCAGAGGGCAAGGTCACTAATCCCTCCAAAGGAGAGAGGTGAATACCCTTAAGGGACTTTATGTCATAGAGAAGGAAGGAGGTGAACAAGACACTCCTTGTTTATTGAATAGAAGTATTCTATCTAAGGCTCTACCTATGCACTTATAAGCCTATAAACAAAACAACAAAAGCTAAGCTAAAACTCCTCTGCAAGGTCTTCAAAGCTTCAATGATGATCCACAAGGTCTTCAACTCAATCTTCAAAGCTCACACACTCAAAGGAGAAGAAAAGAAAACAATACAATACAAACTATGCCTTTAAGCAACACACATACTATCCATACATTCAAAAATCAATGAAAAATACTAAAGCACCATACAATATTCTAGCACAATTCTAGGGGATTCTATACATACTTACCCTTAACCCATATATTCCCCATACACTAATATGGCCTATAAACCCCAAAACAAAATTGTTCAAGTCTATTTATACAACCTAAAACCCTAATTTGAACACCTAAATGTCAAACAATCAAACTATATCAAATTTTAATCTACAAATTGAGAATTAAATCCTACATGAAACTAGGGTTCAATACCTAACTATGCCAAAAAAGAATGGCTCAAAAACCCTAAGGGAAAGTCCTAAAACAAATTATACAAAATCAAGTGTCAACTAAAACATATTAAAAAGACTATTTACAAGAAAATATGCTAAAAATATTAAAAGAAAAATAAAATGGAATTTTTATTTTTATTAATTTTCTAGACAAAGTCATGAATATGTGAAAAAAAGAAGAAATGAAAAATATTAATTTTTGGATTTTTTATGAATTTTATAAAATGCAAAGAATTAAAAGAAATTAATAAAAAAGAATATAAGAAATGAAGGGGTGGGGGTGTCAAAAGCAGGGCGCCCCAGTTCATTCTGATTGGGCCAGGAATGTGGGAGGTGCAAATATCAAACATGGTAAGCCCACCTGCGCTCAGAAAAAACAAGGAAAATCAAAAGAAAAAATGGTAAGACAACGGTGCAAATAGCAGTGAATTATAGTGTTATTCTGGATTGGGCCCGTTGTGGGGGTGCGAATATCATTGGTCTGCTGAAGCCCAGAACTTCCACTTTAATGAAACGCTGCGTTGCAGCGTGGGATTTCCCTCCGTTTCTGAATTCAAATTGTGGCCGTGCGATTAACTGAACTAGTCAATTATTATGGATCATCCAACGGTGGGACTTCATCGTCCCCAAATGAACCCTAGGGTTTGCAGAAACCCTAACCCCATGCAAGGATTTCAACCTGATCGTGCTCCTCCATTTCTCCATGAATTCACGAGCTTCCAAAAGCAAAGTTGTACTATTAGTCACCCAGAACACGATGCTATCAATAATTGTCCCTGAAACCTCTTGAATCATCTTAACAGAGAGCCCCAACACTCGGGTTCCACCATTTCCCTCTGATATCAATCTTAATGGAACTTCAAACTAATGATCCAGAATTATTCTACATGCTTCCCTAACCAAACTACGCAATACCATATCCATTAATACATCCTACAAAGCTCATTAACAATCTTGCAAGAATTGGTACCCTGCCACGAAACTTCATAGATCTTCCTCTAATCCTCAGAATATAGTCCTCTACCTTAACCTAACCAGTCTAAACCTAGAACTATGGTGAAATGCACATAAATAAGGTGATACGATTGAAATCACCAACCTGTCAAACTTCAATGGTGGATATGGTTTCACTACAATTCAGTGCCTGCAACTTCCCCTGATTGATCTCCAATGGCAGATATGAATTCTGTATGCAACAAGATGGATGAACAAGGCTTGAATCTTGTGTTTGATCTCAATATGCTCTTCTTGCAAATTCTTCAAAACAGCTTCAAACCTCCATGGATCTACCTTCAATTTGGTATGCAATTGCTCCTAAAGATCAGAGTAGTGTGTTTGTGGAGGAGAAATGAATGAAGATGGAAGAGAAAGAGAGTTTGTTATGGAAATGCAAATGGAAGAATCTCACTTTTCCCACTCTAACCGCACCACTCACCAACAATTATCACCAACCCTGGCCTCATTGTGATTCACCCTTCTTATAGCAATCAAAAGAATGATCTAGATACATCTAGAAACTTGTGGAATCATTTGGAAAGTTTTAGAACTTCTCATGAAATGATACATTGGATATCCATTATCTCATGCCTTAGGCTTGCCAAATTGACTTTAAAATCTCCTTACAAGAGATATTGAGAAAGAATGAGTGAAAAACATGCACTTCCTTGCCTTTGGTGAAGCTTTATCAAGTTGCCTTATTATGCAAGAATGAGAATTACAAAGTAACCCCCATTTCTAAGCTTCAAATCAAAATTATACTTGAACCATTGTTTTTAAAATATTGTTTGGAGTCAAAATGACATATTGGATGACCCATTTTGGATTTGTACATCTCCTAAACCAATTTCCAACTTCAACTTTTTCAACTTATAAGCCATTTTTAGGTCATTTTTACCCAATCTTGTAAATCCTTGCTACAAGCTCTTTAAATAACTCATGACCACTTTTCTAGACTTAAAATCCCATTTTGAACAACTTTCATGTTTTGAGTTTTTCCATTTGAGGCTTGGAAATAGGAGATATGGCCTTTGCTTAAAATGACCTATAACTGCCAAATGACCAAAATACCCCTGTCTTGCTCAAACCATAAGTTGAGTTCTACAAATCCTATCAAGGACTTCTAGTACTCTCTAGAAATCTAAGAAGATTCCCTTCAACATTCATGTTGACCAAGAAATCATAGGAATCATTCTACTAGGGCAAACGTTGTCTGCAAGTTGGGTGACTTTCAAGGACCCAGATTCACACACCTCTGCTGACCTGTAATTTGTCAAAACCATAACTTGAGCTCTGCAACTCCTATCAAGGACTTCCACCACTCAAATTAAAGCTAAGAACAAGCTCTACAACATTCATGTTATGGGGGAAGATGAGATATCAATCACATCTTGAGCTAAAACTGCCTGGAAGATAGGGATCAAATTAGGGTTTTTTCACTGACAATCCTCAGAAACCCTAACTTGAAACTTCTCAAACTCCTCAATCATGATGAGTTGGTCTAGGAATCATCTTTATAACCTCTCTATGCATCATTCCATGATCTCATGGCCCTTGGATTAGGTCTCAACCTTCTCCAAATCTTCAGTTGACCTAGGGTTGACCCAGTCAAAACCCTAGTTCTATCACTCATGATCGAATCTTCTGAATTCTTGCACAATGACCTCTCTGGGCTTCATGATGGCTTTCAAGACATCTCATAGGCTTTCTCAAATCTTCAAGTTCACTCTCAAAGTCTCAGAATCATCTGAGGAGCTCTCATAACTCTCAAGCTATGAAGCACACAACCTTGGTTTCAACCAATTCTTCTGAGGATCTCTTGAACTTTCTGGTGAAGATATCAACTTTCACACACTTGATAGATAAATAAGTGTTGGTCAAATTTTGGGGTGCAACAGCTGCCCCTATTCAAACGGCTTGAACCTGACTGGGTGAGAAGCGAACGGCTTTCAACCAATCAAGGTGCGAGACGATTGAATACCGGTAAACCCGAAAATTTGCCGACTGCGCGATCACATGATACTCTGCGGGGAACAAATCTTCGAACACTGCAATACTAGCTGCACGGCAACTAGCTGGAGAGATATCGATCTGACATCGTCGTCAGTTACCCACGTTAAATTCTTCTGACATTGCCTTCAGACACCCAACCTCGCCGCTGGAGAGCTGAATCTGACATCGCCGTCGATCAACCAAAATACTCCGCATCGCCGCTGGAGAAAATACAATACTGAACAAAATACCCCGCCTCGCCGCTGGAGAACTACATCTGACATCACCGTCGGACAATCAAAATACCCCGCATCGCCGCTGGAGAACTAAAGGATATGCATCACCTAACATCGCTGTCAGAAGACTGTATCAACTTGACATGCCCAACATCGCCGCTGGAAAACTGAATCTGACATCGCCGTCGGAAACAAACATCCTCTGAGAGACACTCGACATCACCGTCGTACAAACATCATCTCTGCTGGGGATTTAAAGAGTCTGACCTCGCCGTCAAGACAAACATCCGACCTCGCCGTCGAACAAACCTCCAACCTCGCCGTCGGAAGCAAACATAATCTGACCTCGCCGTCAAATCCAGACATTCAACCTCGCCGTCGAACAAACATCCAACCTCGCCGCTGGAGAAAATACAACACTGAACAACTCTGACCTGGGGTTCACCCCGGGTAAATGGAACAAAAGGTACATTTGCGTATTTGAAACTACTCCGCTGGGAATGAGAGACTTAACCGAGCACACTCTGATCTGGGGTTCACCCTCAGAACCATAACGAACATCGGAATACTGCTGCACACTGCCCACCGCAAAACTTCAACACTAAAGATATATGAAACCCTGGCCCCTGGCCACTTCCAGCTTCAGCTAGAAAAAATCTTCAAGTACTTCTGAAGATAGATGAAACCCTGGCCCCTGGCCGCTCCAGATCCGCTGGAGAATCTTCAAGTTCTTCTGAAGATAGATGAAACCCTGCCCGTCGGCGATTCCAGCTTCAGCTAGAAAAGATCTTCAAGTACTTCTGAAGATAAACATCCTTGACCTTCAAGGATGGAAACTTTGCCCGTCGGCAACTCTGCAGGAGGTATCTTCGACTTCAGTCTAAAGAAATGGTCCTTGGCCTTCAAGGATACATGGATCTGCCTTCAGGCAACTCCACCTCTGCTATAGAGCATCCGTGACTTCAGTCAGGGATATATTTCGGCCTTCAGTCCGAAAAATGAATCCTAGGTCATTCATGACCTTGGGGATAACCTTGCCCTTAGGCACCTTCGCTTCAGCTTAGGAAATCTGTGACTTCAGTCAGAGAAATGGTATCCAGAGCCATTCATGACTCTACGGGGATTCAAACACTTTGCCTTCAGGCAAAACTCCGCTTCAGCTGGAGAAACATCTTCGACTTCAGTCAGAAGAAAAACTATTCACTTGATCGCAATCAATCATCACCTCAGGACAACTGACTTGGTCTTCAGACCAACACGGATCATCTTGAATACAAAATTTGGAACCTTGTCTTCAGCCACACGTTGATTCATCAACAAGGAAATCTGAATTCACAGGAATCTCTGATACCGCCTTCAGGCGCTTACGAAGTCAATCTTCATATTAGACATCACTGTTGGAGCAGACATATCACGCTGCTAAGGACTTCAAGAATCATCTTGAACAAACAAATCCCGTTGGGCACCTTCAAGAATCATCCTGAACCGATAACCATTCTGGAGACTTCATTCTGCTGGGTATTCCAGGAATCTTCCTGGGCAACTCTTGCTGGGGGACGCTACTGGGGAGCTCAAGAATCATCCTAAGCAAACAACTCGGGAACCTGCGCTGAGGTCTTAAGAATCATCTTAAGCAACCGGCCCTGCTGAGGAATTCAAGAATCATCTCGAACTGAAGACTTCGCTGGGGATCTCAAAAATCATCTTGAGCGAGCGACTGTGGGGATTACACCGGGGTCCTAAGAATCATCTTAAGAAAGCGACCTTGTTGGAGAGAATATCAGGAATCGTCCTGAGCAACTGGTCTCCTGGCGGAACACCTGTAAGACAAGAATGATGATAACCTAGATCATGCTTATGATGCGTATGCTTCTGCGCTATGCCCCACACGGTGGGAATGCTATGCGTTTATGCTAAATGCTGTGCACTCATGCACTATGTTATGCAATCATGCACAATGCTATGCAATCATGCACAGTGCTATGCAGTGTTAGATGCTATGCAGTCAGGCACAATGCTATGCAATGCTATGCACAATGATGCAATCCCGTCAGCAAAATAAATGCCGAGGGGAGATTCTCCTATCAAGGAGAAAGAACTACTCAGATAGAGGAATCATCCTGCTAAGGAGAACGTGGACACGCCAATATCAATCGGACTCTGTCTGGGGAACTGATCTTCCGCGGACTGCTGCAGGGAAAACAACTTCAGTTGATCTGCTGCGGGGGACCGAAGCTCTACGAGAACTTGGACCTGCTGAAGGAAAAGCGATGTCGATCGCGAGAATAAGCTGCACGGCCGTCTCGGCTACTCTTTTGGGGATAACCACTCTGTGGGGAAACAACTTCAGCTGCTCAACACTCCACTGGGGAAAAACCAATTATGATCTGATCAACTTCCAAGGACTCGGCTCTCTTGGACATCTGCAAACTCGGCTGAGGAAGGAGAAGTCATTCTGCTTCGCTGGAGAGAGTGCGCTTCTGGGGAGATACAGCATCAGCCGTTCAACATCTGCTAGGAAAACCACTCACGGTCTCAACTGCTTCCAAGGATTCTGCTTTTCTGCGGACTCAGCCGGGGAGAGAAATCATTCTACTTCACTGGAGAGTACGACCCTGGTGAGGAGTTTCAATTCCGCTGGGGAAGAAAGAATCATCTGACTTCGGGGGAGAGTACAACTCTGCAGAGGAATACAACATCAGCTGTTCCAACACTCTACTGGGGAAGAGGGAATCATCCAACTTCGGGAGAGAATACGACTATGGTGGGGAATCTCAATTCCGCTGGAGACTTCAGTCCGGCACCATCAGTTACTGCGTACTTCGGCATACGAACAGCTTCCTACGAGACCTGCACTTGTGACCCGGTGCAGGGGGAGACACCTGCTTCGGCGACTTTACTGGGGAAAACACGAGCTTCGGCACCCGAACATTTCTATGAAACCTGCACTTGTGACCCGGTGCTGGGGAAGAGTACGAGCTGCTGCGCGCGACTCAGCTGATGAGGTGACGTTCCTTCAGGATACGTCTGCTTGGGGAAGAGAATCATCTCTGCGTAGGGAGCCATATCAATGCTCACTATTCTGCATTCAGATTCTGCGGAGGAGAGATTACTGAACTCTGCTGGAGAAGGAGGACTCGTCCTGCTTCGGGGATGCGCACGGCACATCTTCTGGAAGGCGTTACACCTGCAACAACACAAACAAGCAGACAAGATACCCTCCTCAAAGGGGCCTATCCAGGTTATCATCTCGTGACAATATTCAGTTAATTAATTGTTTCAACAATCAATGGGCCTAGGCCCGTAAGTTTATGTATGCGCATTTTATCAAAAAAAACATCGGCGTTTTCATTCGCAAACAAAACAGATAAATGCTAAACAAACAAGCAGGATTGCTGAATAATGTGCATTTTATTGATGGTGAACCCCTGAATGGGCAAAAAATGTTTTACAACGGAGGCAAGCTCCTGGAATGAGGAAGCTGCGCAAAAATAAAGCATAAATATACATCAGTATACACAAATGTCGGCAACGAGGCGTAGACGAACACCATGAGTTGATCCCTCTAAGACCCACTCGACTTCGATACTTCTCCGACGCTTCAGCTTCGGAAGAGATTGATTCAGATAAACGGCCCTCAGGTCTTCCAAACCACTACACAATGAAAGTCCACACGCGGAACGCAATCATTTGCTTATTCAAATCCCTAACTTTTGCGTGAACCGCCCTTTACGGGTTTTCAGTTCACCGGGATACCCTTTTTTGCCGAAGCCGCCCAGTGTAGGTTTTCGACTTCGCGGGTGTACATTTTTCAATATATCCCTAACTTTTGCCCGAACCTTTTATTCTGTTTTTGGTTCGCCGGGATGCCCCTTTTTGCCTGGACTCTTTCTTTTTTGTCCAGCGGGTCTCTTTCAAGCAAAGTATTTTTTAACTGCGTCCGCGTTCACCGGGGATGCAAAATCTTCACCATCCATCGTGGATAACAACAAAGCTCCTCCCGAGAAGACCTTGCTGACGACATACGGCCCTTCGTAATTCGGAGTCCACTTGCCCCGGTGATCGGAGTGTGGCGGAAGAATCTTCTTCAGGACGAGATCACCCGTCTGAAAGCTTCTAGGACGCACCTTCTTATCATAAGTTTTCTTCATTCGGCTTTGGTACAGGCGACCAAATGCAATCGATGCTAACCTCTTCTCGTCCATCAGGCTGAGTTGGTTCAAGCGGTTCGTGATCCATTATGCCTCGTCGAGTTTTACATCAACCAAAACTCGCAAAGAAGGAATCTCCACTTCTAACGGCAGGACAACTTCCATACCGTACACCAAGGAGAAAGGGGTTGCCCCGGTCGACGTACGCACCGTCGTACGATAACCGTGCAAGGCAAACGACAACATCTCGTGCCAATCTTTGTACGTCACAACCATCTTCTGAACAATCTTCTTAATGTTCTTGTTGGCCGCTTCAACGGCGCCATTCATCTTCGGCCGGTAAGGAGATGAGTTGTGGTGTTCAATCTTGAAGCTCTGGCACAGCTCCTTCATCATCTTGTTATTCAAATTCGAACCATTATCAGTAATGATCCGCTCGGGAATTCCATAGCGACAGATGATGTCCCTCTTTATGAATTTAGCTACCACCTGCTTGGTCACATTAGCATACGAGGCTGCTTCCACCCACTTGGTGAAGTAGTCGATAGCTACCAGAATGAAACAATGACCATTGGATGCAGTGGGCTCGATCTTACCTATCATGTCGATGCCCCACATGGAGAACGGCCAAGGGGAGGACATGACATTCAATGGGCACGGCGGCACATGAACTTTGTCAGCATAAATCTGGCACTTATGACATTTCTTCGCGAATCTGAAGCAATCCGACTCCATAGTCAGCCAGTAATACCCTGCTCTCAGGATCTTTCTCGTCATGGCATGCCCGCCGGTGTGCGTACCAAATGTGCCCTCATGGACTTCTTCCATGAGCATACCTGCCTCTTTCTCATCTACACATCTGAGTAGCACGAGATCGTGATTTCTCTTATACAACACTCCGTCAGGATTGAGATAAAAGTTTCCAGACAGCCTTCTTAGAGTCTTCTTATCCTGGGTAGACGCACCCGCAGGATACTCCTTAGTCATAAGGAAGGTCTGGATATCGTGGAACCATGGCTTGCCGTCATTGGCATCCTCGATTGCAAAGACAAATGCTGGTCTATCAAGACGCGAAAGCACAATTCTTGGAGCCTCATTCCAATAATTGACTTTATACATTGAAGCCAACGTGGCTAAGGCATCAGCCATCTGATTTTCAGCCCTGGGTACATGATGAAGTTCCACTCGATCGAAGAATGGAAGCAGCCTCCTGGCATAATTCATGTACGACACTAAATTCGCTTGACGAGTTTCCCACTCCCCTTTAATCTGATTGATTACAAGCGCTGAGTCACCATATATGTCTAGATTCTTGATCCTCAAATCAATTGCCTCTTCTAGACCCATAATACATGCTTCATACTCTGCTTCATTGTTGGTAACTGGAAACGTCAGTCTCGCAGTAAACGGGATGTGGGATCCGTGAGGAGTTGTGATGATAGCCCCGATACCACTTCCGTAGGAATTAACCGCTCCGTCGAATATCAACTTCCACTGAGACTTCCTATCTGGCCCCTCATCGGGCAATGGCTCATCGCAATCCTTCGCTTTGAGAAACATAATATCCTCGTCAGGGAATTCGAACTTCATCGGCTGGTAGTCTTCGATTGGCTGTTCGGCAAGGTAATCAGACAATACGCTTCCCTTAATGGCTTTCTGAGAGACGTACTGAATATCATATTCCGTTAGCACCATTTGCCATCTGGCAATCCTGCCTGAAAGAGCCTGCTTCTCGAAGACGTACTTGATCGGATCCATCTTCGAAATTAGCATAGTGGTGTGGTTGAGCATATACTGTCGTAGACGTTTGGCGGCCCAAGCTAATGCACAACACGTCTTCTCCAGCATTGAGTATCGAGATTCACACTCAGTGAACTTTTTACTCAAATAATAAATGGCATGCTCCTTTCTGCCCGTCTCGTCGTGCTGACCGAGAACACACCCCATACTATTCTCCAGAACCGTGAGGTACATGATTAATGGTCGTCCAGCCACTGGGGGTATCAAGATTGGAGGTTCTTGAAGATACTGCTTTATTTTGTCGAATGCCTTCTGGCAATCCTCATTCCAAGTAATCGCCTGATCTTTCTTTAAAAGCTTGAACATTGGTTCACAAGTGGTCGTGAGCTGAGAGATAAACCTTGCAATGTAGTTTATTCGGCCCAAGAAACCACGAACTTCTCTTTCTGTTTTCGGCGCTGGCATCTCTTGGATAGCTTTTATTTTCGCAGGATCAACTTCAATACCTCGTTCACTAACGATAAACCCCAATAACTTTCCGGACCGCACTCCGAAAGTGCACTTGTTAGGATTCAGCCTCAGCCTGAACTTCCTAAGCCTCTCAAACAGCTTCAACAAGTTGACCAGATGCTCTTCCTCCGTTTGGGATTTTGCAATCATGTCATCAACATAGACCTCGATCTCATGATGAATCATATCATGAAACAAAGTTACCATTGCTCGCTGGTAAGTGGCCCATGCGTTCTTCAGACCGAAGGGCATTACCTTATAGCAAAATGTTCCCCAGGAGGTGATAAACGTCGTTTTCTCCATGTCCTCCGGTGCCATCTTAATCTGATTGTAACCGGAGAAGCCATCCATGAACGAAAACACGGAAAATTGGGCTGTATTGTCGACCAACACATCGATATGAGGCAACGGGAAATCATCCTTAGGGCTCGTCCTGTTCAAATCCCGATAATCGACGCACATGCGTACCTTACCATCCTTCTTCGGTACAGGCACTATGTTGGCGACCCACGGAGGGTAAGTGGTAACGGCTAGAAATCCTGCGTCCAACTGCTTCTGGACCTCTTCTTTGATTTTTACAGCCATATCTGGTCTCGTCCTCCTAAGCTTCTGCTTGACTGGAGGGAAATCTTCTCGCAACGGCAAGCGATGAACCACGATGTCTGTGTCAAGTCCGGGCATATCCTCATATGACCAAGCAAAGACGTCACTATACTCTCGAAGCATCTCGACCAGTCTATGCTTGACATCCTTCTGCAGCGCAGCCCCTACCCTGACATTTCTGACGAGCTCTTCAGAACCCAGATTTACGATCTCAATATCCTCCTCATGAGGCAGAATAACCTTTTCTTCTTGTCTCAACAAGCGGGCCAACTCTTCCGGAAGGTCTTTGTCTTCATCAATCTCATCCTCGGCTTGGTAGATCGGGCAATCAAAGTCGTAGTGAGCCGTAGAGGGTCCAGAGTCGATGTCATCTGTTATGTGGATCCTGCAATAACAAGGGTTAAGCTTAAAGCAAGAATATGCAGGTTAGCACAAACCTCGTTGCCATTTTGCTGTTTTTCGAAATAAACATAAAACAGGAATAACAGAGAACACAATATTTGATTACGAAGAAAACGCCTTTTATTTATTAACAAAATGCATGTACATAATCCAACAAGGCCCTGACAATAAAACCACTATGCCCCGGGTAGGACATAGGGTGGTACAAAGATTGTAAAAAGCAAATCATTACTCTTCACTTGTCAGCTTGATAATCTCCTTGATGGTCCAATTGTTGAGGCGCTCGCCTGGCTTGCTCGGTTGAATCCAGGCGTCAAGATCACAATCGCTATCCCCGCTGTCCTCAGACGCTGCGTTGATGCTTTCGAAAATTACTCCGCCCTTGGTGAACAGGATCGGCCCCTTCCCACGAGACGAACTGCCAGAAGAAGATGAAGCTTCAGCTTCAGGAGAATACCCCAATCCAAACTTATCCTGCTTGATTGGTATATCCAAAACATGCCCCCAGCCTGGGGTGGAACCGGCTTCGACAACGGCCCGAGCTTCTTTAAACGAGGAGAGATTCATCTCTTGCTTCTCTGCGACGACAGGAGCTACATCCTTCACCCTGACGGTTTCAAATGCTTGGCAGAGAGTTTCATGGATCTCGCCATCCATTTCAACATATTTAAAGGACGACAGGTGGCTCACCATGATGTCCTCCTCACCACAGACAGTTACTATGCTGCCTCCGACAGCATATTTAAGCTTCTGATGCAGTGTGGACGTCACGGCACCAGCAGCATGGATCCATGGCCGACCTAAGAGGCAACTGTAGGCAGGCATGATATCCATGATATAGAAAACCGTATTGAATGTCTCCGGACCAACTTGAATCGGCAGGGTCAACTCTCCGAAGACGTGGCGCTTGGTTCCATCAAAGGCTTTCACGACCAGATCACTGGGCGTGCAAAGCAATCCACGGGTATCCAACTTCATCAGTGCTTTCTTCGGAAGCACATTAAGCGACGAACCCGTATCCACCAGGACATGCGACATAATCGTGCCTCTGCACTCTATTGAGACGTGCAAGGCGCTGTTGTGGTCTCTTCCTTTAGGAGTCAGCTCTAGATCTGTGAATCCTAGCCCATTACCAGCATTAACATGGGCTACCACCTCTTCCAGCTGATTTACTGATATCTCCTGCGGCACGTATGCAGCGTTTAATACCTTCAGTAACGCGTCGCGGTGCGCTTCAGAACACAGCAACAGGTTAAGAATAGAGATCTTAGACGGAGTCTGATGAAGATGATCTATAATCTTGTAGTCGCTCTTCTTGATTAGTTGCATGAACTCTTCAGCATCTTTAACCAGCAAATCTTTTTCTGCCCCAGAAGGGATCTCCTCAACAGCTTTACCTTTACCCTTATCAGCAGCCTCAGCCCTGACTACTTTCTCGGCTGCAACCTCTGCTGGCGCAAACACTCTACCGCTTCTAGTGATACCACTGACTCCGGTAAGATTCTGCACAGTCGATCTGTATGGTTCCAGCTCTACCTTCTGACCATTGCAGTAGACTTCGGCGCCGTAATGCCATGGAACGGCGTTAGTGCTTTCGAATGGGATTGGTCCGGCCCTGGTGATAGTGATAATAGGCGGACGGGGCACAGAAATAGTAATAGGGTGACGAGGAATAGTGATGGTAGCAACTTCATCTTCCTGCTTCAGCACGACCTCCCCTGATGCACTCTCAACGCTCCGGCTGAACTGCAAAATACCCTCAGACATCAGACTTTGGATACCTTCGATCAGCTGCTCACACCCATCAGGAAGTGTAGCACAAGTCATACATAACTCTCCGCATCCAGGAAAGAAGCCCTTCTTCAGCAACTTAGCCTTGACAAAACTCAGCGGCGTCTTCAAATCTTTGACATCAGTTAGCAAGTCCGAACTCTCTTCTGTGATAACGGCATTCACTCCGCCACCCTTATGATGAGGCATGGGGTTTTTGGTAACGTTGGGCACGTCGTCAGAAAAGTTGATAACCTTGGCGTCCACCAAGTCCTGCACTTTGTGCTTAAAAGCTTTACAATTCTCAATCGTATGGCCCGGTGCCCCAGTATGGAAATCACAAGTAGCATTGGCGTCATACCCCGGCGGTGGTGCCCCTGTTAAGGGAGCCAACGTCCTCTTTTGAACTAGCTGAAGCTGCAGCAACGTTTGCAAAAGCTGTGCATACGACATAGGTGGAGTTTCAAAATGACGGTTTGTCAGAGGAGCCCGATTCTGATATCTTCTATACCCCTGCTGATTCTGCTGCTGAGGCTGCTGCTGCTGCTGCGGCGGAGCAGCTGGGATATTTATGCTAGCAATCTGAGGCTGAGGGCCCTTGCCCTTTCTCCGAGCATTAGTGACAGCACTTGCATCCCCCTCTCGACGCTTGCCAGCGTAGGGTTTCTTACTACCTCCTCCAGCTGAGGATGATTCGCCTTGAATTTTTCCAATCTTTATACCGTTCTCAACATGCTCGCCCATAGTGATGAGAGCCGAGAATGTTCCAGACATGCCACTGACCAACTTTTCATAGTATATTCCAGGAAGGGTAGCCACGAACATTTGCACTAGCTCACGCTCAACCATCGGCGATTGAACCCGAGCAGCCAATTCACGCCACCGCTGGGCGTACTCTTTGAAGCTTTCGTTGTTCCGCTGTGAGAGATTCTGAAGCTGAACTCGGTTGGGAGCCAAGTCGCTATTGTATTGATAGTGAAGGACGAACGCTTGAGGTCTTTCCAGGTGCGCACAGTAGCAGGCTCCAAACCCATATACCATTCGAGTGATGGACCAGAAAGACTATCTTGAAAGAAGTGCATCAGCAACTTCTCATCGTCAGAATAGGCGGACATCTTTCTGTAATAAGATCGAAGGTGAACGCGGGGGCAGGTAGTACCCTTATACTTCTCAAAGACGGGCACCTTGAACTTATGAGGCACCTTAAAATCAGCAATCGACCCGAGCTTGGACATATCAACGCCCAATGTGTTCTGATTTTCAATGTCTCTCATCTTGTCTTCCAGCGCTTTGAACCTGAGTCGAGCTTCAGCATTCAACTCTGCTTCTACACCTCTCTGAGAGAATATGTCATCCTGATGGTCCTCCAGCCACGGTTGAGGCACCAACATATTTCCTGCACCGGCATTGCCGTTGATCGGCCCTATGTTAACATTGGCTCCCAGACTACCATTGCCGACGCCTGCCGCATTGAGTCCGAGATTAGTCATCATGTTGCCGTTAGCACTACCGTTGCCTCCGGCAACAGGAACAACGTTTTGTGGAGCGTCCACTGGAGGAGGCGTAGGCACAGCCCCTCCATGAAGTATGCCATTACTGTCAACCCTGGAGATCAGAGGTTGAACCAAAGTACGAAGCTGGTCTTGACCATTAGCGACTACCTGCATCAGCTCCATAAAACGATCCATCCGTTCAAGGAGCTCTTGAACATCTGACTGCACCTGGTCCATTATCCTCGTCTGATTAGCGCGAGTTGAGTAGCGGTGGATGAGTCTTTGATCAATCCTGGAGACCGGAGACAACTCGGAACCTAAAAAACCTGTCAACAATAAAGGTTAGGAAAAGCAATAAGATATACACTATGCAAATATGCTTCATGCAGATGCATGCGTGTGTCTGTGTGCGTGGGAGATTTTCCCCCGATCCTAGTGCCTTAGTGACGGTGCTGATGATAATAAGAGGAAGAAGAAATCCGAGCCCAATCATGAAAATATCAATCTCATATATATATGGAAAGGCCTGTCAAGGCAGTACACAGTATCAGCGAGTACAAACAGATCAACAGCATGACCTCAACCAACAAGTCTGGTGATGGTCAGCATACATCAAAGATCAAAACAACAGGAATGCAACTAGTCAAGTATGGCCACGGGCGCGATACTCTGCTAATAACTCCTTTGTCTCTGAATGATCTGGCGAAGTGAGCAACCCCTCGACGAGTAGTTCCCTCTGCCTGATAGTATGCTGAAGCCCCTGAACTGAACTCTCCCAAGCTCCTTCGCCAAAGCAATCCTCCAGTTTCCGCTTCTTAGACTCAAACATCAGCTTATGCTCCTTCAGGTTAGCAATAGCTTTGTTGAGACGGGCTTCAGCGGAGTACCTGCGGGCGGTCTCTTCATCAAACCTCCGCTCACTGTCCTTTACTTCGGCTTCTAGCTTAGAAATCTGCAGCACCAGCTTGTCCTCTCGCTCCTTCCTGGTGGCCATGGAAGTCTTCCAATGCTGGTCGAACTTAGATATCCTCCGATATGCTTCCTCCAAATGCTGCTTCTTCGTAGCTAGCACATCATTAGCAGCCCTGAAGTCTTGACCTAAGCGTTCCCGATCAGCAATCTGCTTTGCCAAATCCGCACTCAGTTGATTCACCGACTCTGTTTGCTTTTTGAGAGCATGCACAGTGTAATACCCCAAATTTTACCCTTACATTTAGTCAGTCATTTCGCATAGCATTTCATTTTGAATCCATTAACCACTAACCAGTCATGGAGCATAATTTGTTTGCAGGAATTACCCCAGGGGCATTTTGGTCATTTTACATGGAAACCGCAAGTTTTGAGACATCATTCCTGAGGCATTTATTTGCCACGTGGGTCAAAGTGCCTGTATGTTTTTCAGAATTAACTAGACTTGGGCCGTTCCTTGCTTATGGTTTTTGTTTAAGACATTCTTGAGCAGTTTCTTTTCTCTTAGTAATGCGCAATTTTGGATTGAAAATGGAGTGGATATTGTCGGGTTTGTTTTGAGAAGTTATGTGACCAGCGAAAGTCAGTTTGAATTTATTCGGGGATTAATCAGGTTGTTTTAGAGAATATTTCAAACTCAATTCATAACACGAATTCTCCCTTTTGTTATCATGTCTTGGAACGGGAAATTGAGGTTTTTATGGTATGTTCAAATATTCAAAGGCGATGGGCATAAGTGGTATCTTTATTGCATAACAGTGAAATATTTCAAAGTTCATGACCCATGAAACATAAACCATTCAAGGCATAAAAGAAAATTGAGAGAAAATTGAATGGGAGGAAAATATTGAATTTTATTTCATTTGAACTCTTTGTTTACAAATTACAAGAGAATCCTAGTTACATTATTTTTTCTGTCCTAAGACATAAGCCTAAAAAGCTAAAGTCTTCAACCTTGTTCTCAATGATTTCCGTTTCCGGTTACCTGCATAACAAAGACAAAACAGAAACAAGAAAAGTGTTATAAGTGCTTTGACACTCTCAGAACGATGTCATCATCGAGTGCCGGGAGTGGCACAACCGAAGCTGCATCCTACCCCGTTACCGATCCGCGCCATTGGCGTCAGATCAAGTGGCTATTTGTTTCTTATCAATGCGGGACAACCGAGAAAGATGAAGAGGTAAAAGAAGTTCGGGCCGATAAATGATTAACCGATAAATGATCTCTACCTCAAAGCCAAAACAAAATGCCATTCATCAAGTAAATATTGTGGTAGCAACTATCAAGCAAATCTGTAAGGCCAGTTGGAGGTTGGAAGTGCACGAAGTTAGCAAGAAAAACATCCAACACAGAGGCTCAGTTGAGGACAACATCATAGCCTCTTATCGCACACCAAACAACACAAGTAATCCAGCCCTGAAAATCATAGAAGGAGATGTTAGGACCAAAAGAAACTAAGATTCATGCCTTGGAATGAGAACACCCCAAAACTGAATTCATACGCCACAAGTAAAAGGAAATCATGCTCAATTCACAAGCTGTAGCAATAAAAGGAAATCATGTTCAACTCGCAAGCTGTAAGACCAGTTCAGTCCAGAAAAATAAGTCACCAGCAGCAAACTCAATTCATGCTATGCAAACTCAATCAAAAGAGCAAGATAAATTCACATAACCACATTCACCTGATCAGCTCAGGGCAAGCCTCAACCAAGGGTGCAAGTCACAATGAAAAGCCAACAGGCAAAGTCTAAAGCATGGTAATGAATACCCTGATTAATGACAGAAAACCACCTCAGAAACAATTTCATAATCATGCCGAAGACTGCGATTCAGTTTGCTGCATCAGTCATAATGATTCCAACCGAATGTGTGGGTCTCTATGGGAAAGCTAAAATATAAAGCTCAAAGCTCAGTGAAAGCCATAGCCCAAAAGTCACAGCCACTTATCAGTTCAGGAAAAAGGAGATATGAGTTTCAGTTCAGACAAAGAAGAATCGAGGTATCAAAATGGATGGAACAGGGATTCAGCCCTCAGTTTAACCATCATTGGGCGTGAGAATTCGAGTGGCCGGGAGAGCCACGGCCGAAGCCGTTACCAACTCCCTACCGAACTTCGAACTGCAAATTCGTGCGAACTATCAACTCAAAAATATCAGCTCAGACCCGAAGGTCATCATCGCTAAGGCAACGCAACCAAAAACCACTTGGCAATGGCATTTAACACAGGTTCAGACGAAGCCGTCAACCATAATCGAAAGCAACCACACAATAGCAGTTCAGACCCTAAGGTCATCATCACCGCGTAATCTTCCTCGGCAATTTTGACCCGACCGAAGCATCAGCTTCAATTCCCTGAAAGAAGAAGAGGAAAAATTAATGTATGTTTCAAAACCGGAATCCAGAAAATCAGAAATCCAACCCAGACTGCATCAAAAATGGTTCAATTTGGTTCGAAACAAAACCAAACAAGTTCAGATATCAGAATCCAAAGCAATGTCCAAATGAAATCAAAACAGATCAGTTCAGATTATCAAACAAATCGAATAGGGTCAAGTGACGTTCAATCAAGGAATTCTGAAAAGAGAAAGATCCGAATATCATCAGAAAAATGAAAACCCAATTCGATCCAATCAAGGAAACGAAGAAACTGGATATCCACAAATCAAGACAAAGCCATTCAGTTATCAAAATCAAATGAAAATCTGGGCAAATCCATAACCAAGAATAGGGAATCCTGAAAAAGGAAAGTTCAGATCAGATGAGATCAAATATACCAGAAAAAACGAAATCCAATCTCACCAAAAATCCCAGACAAAATCAAATAAAATCTCAGCCAAATAATAACGTAAAAAAATCATCAGTCCAGGCCCAAAAAGATGAAATCGGAAGAGTATAAGAAGGGAACAGTCTCACCATGGTAAAGACCCTAACGGACCAATCGCGAACAAACCCTAGGCGGCGCAAACAAAGAGAACAGCCGAGACTCAGAGGAACCAATATCCTCGTCATCGTCTTCGTAAGAAAGAGGAACGAAGATCGCAAACCCTAGTGACCGCGCGATTGAAGAGAAGAAGAGGAACAACGAAACCCTCGCGCAAAGCTCCCGTGATCACCGCGACTGCCTTCACCGACGGCGGGTAATCAAAGGCGATCACCGTCTGGCCTCAGACAAGGAGTCATCACCGACCATTGAAACCTCAGAGACTCACCGTAAAATCATCATCGTTCAAAACGTAAGCGACGAGTGCATCGCCTTTCACATTTGACGGTTTAAGCTTGTGTGTTTTCAGGTTTTTAGGGAACCAGATCGCAGCAAAACGAAGCAAAAGAGATGAAGAGAGTGGATCGGCGCCGTTCGAAAGGAGATTGGGGTCTCAAACCCTAAATCTCAATGTTTCTGATTGCCACGATTGGGGTTGGGTCCGGGTTGATCACCGGCCCATTTCCTCTTTATTTACTTTTTTTTATTTTTATTTTTACAGTTTTTCTTATTATATTTTAATTTTATTATTTTTAAATCTTATTAGGTTATTTAAAAAAAATAAAATAAAATAAAGCTTTTAATTAAATTAAACTTTTTTCTTTTTTATAATAATAAATAAAGACTTTTTTTTTTATTTTTAAAATAAATAACTTAAAATTTCTTTTTTAAAATAAAAATTAAAACTTTTTCTTAATACAAATTGAAACTTTTTTTTAAGGTTAAAATTAAAGTATTTTTTAAAACTAACATTGTTCTTTCTTTTATAAATTAAATTAAAATCTTTTTTTCAAAACAATAAAAACTCTAAATTTACATCTTTTTCTGCACTATCTCATTATCCACTGTATTTATGTCTAACCCTACTAACATCCTTTTGTTTTTTGCTGCTCAACTGATTGTTTTAAATTCGTTTATCATTGATTAAATTTTTCATTATCATATTGTATCTGCTCCTATCATGTAACCTCGCGAATCCTAACAATCGCGCTTTAATTTCTGCCTTTAAATTTCTGCTTGCATGGTTTAAATTATGACATTATCTCTCTGTTTGCATGATTCAATTATCTCACGCGTTTACCATTATTTCTGTCACATTGCACACATCCGAAGGTTAGGTCTAACTGTTTGGCCGCCGCGCCAATAGTCCGTAAAACTTCACACATTCAATTTCAAATCCTCAAAACTACAAACTACAAACCCTAATTTTCACAAATGCCTCGCCGCAGGCAAAATTACAATTTTACCCCTAGCATTAGGTCAAAGAGCCGCCGCGCTCATTTTAGGGTTTCCCGCCGTGGAATCCCTAATTTAACCCTAATTACAATTTAACAATTTACAACGTAGATATTGGAGTTTCTACACTCCGCGTAAGCGTGTCCCTAAGATACGTTTATTCCCCATTGAAACCTTGGCCACAGTCAAGACGTTTCTAACCTCCCTTTTGAGGGGAACTACGATTACTCTGATTCCACTCCCGTAAGGATACGTAGGCACAAGATGCGATGTCTTGCCGAGTAAACTTAGAATTAACCCTTAGGTCTCTTTTCTCACTTTTAATCTTTTGTACATATACCTTAAGCAAATAATAAAGCAAAATAGTAAACATTTGAACAAAAGGTTCCTGTAGAGTACTACAGAAGTTTAGGATGCTAATACCTTCCCTAAATTTAACCAACCCCCGAACCCTAGATCTTTCCCCGCATTGTGTTTACGGTGCAAAATAGGTTTTCCCTCTTTTGACCTTTTCCTTCGGATAAATCAAAGAGCGGTTGTGAATTGAATTGCGATTCAAACTCATTAATAGTTTGTGATCCTATTTCCACCGCAACAGAAAATGGCGACTTCACTGGGGACTTGCTTAACATTTGAGGGTTATCCCTAATTTGTTCATATTTATTGCTATTTGTTTTATTATTCATTTACATGTATATATTTATGCTTTCATGGTGGGACTGTTCCTTGTGCTGTGAGATAAGTCCTACGCCCGGACTAGTGACATTATTATAGGATGGGGATATATTCGATGAGGCTTATAGGGAGTGAATCCCGACCAAGCTGATTCGAGAATCTCCGCTCAATTGAGACCCTTTCGAAAATGGTTCGGTTAAACGAGTAATCGCGAAAACTTTTTCCATGGTCGATTGGAGTCTGTGATATTGGGAACCGTAGTACCTTAACACCACCTTGGCCTTATTTAGGACGTAGTGCGGGAGCTATGTGGGAGTAATCCTACAATGGTTGCTACGCGATACTACACTCAAAAGAGGTTCTCTTGAGAATATTATTCACCCCCGAGTCAGTCGGAAGGTTGATAATATCCGAAAGATGGGCTGATGACTTTGGGCACTTTGTAGAACCTTGTTCGGCAGGTACAACTAACCTATAGTACACTCCTTTTGGGATGGGTAGACCTTGACTCCGCTCACATTCCTTTAACCTAGGACTTTGTGTGTTTTCATGCATTACATCCATAAAGCATCTCATTGCATTTCATGGAGTCCAAATACCATTTATGGATATCGCGGGATACCATAAATAAAAGATAAAATGAAAAAAACAAGAAAAAGATTTCCTTGGTACCCCACGACATTCGTAAAAGTTTGAATTCCATGAAATCTTCATCCACATTTTAGCATCATTTACTTTCTTGCATTGCATGTGTCTCCCGATTTCTCACACTCGGTTCTCTCACCTTCCAGTTTCGTCACCCTGAGTTCTCGGCACCAATACAACACCAGAGCTCAAACTCGGAAAAGAATGGAGGATCAGGCAAAAGAGATTGATCGCCTTAGCAATGAACTTGAAGACCTTCGAGGGGGTATGGGGCGTATGATGGAATTGTTACATGTCATGAATGCTAAGATGGATACCCAGCCCACTGTTGTTTCTGAGATTACCGGCGTTACTGTGGACCCTCCACCAAGTGTGACCATATCAAGGGACCCACCTTATGGTCTTGCTCCAGGTTTTGTGCCTCCTCAAGCCACTGTTCCGATTAATCAACCTGTTCAGCAGGCCGTGCCCTTGTTTTCTGAAGTTTCTAGGGGAGCTCCTATCTTTGCACCACCTGTTGTACACACTCGTGCGCAACCGTACTTCAATGAGACCGTTTTTGATAATCTTGATGAGAATGTTGAGGGTTATGAGAAACATGATAAGCTTCGTGAGGAAGTGAACACCATCGTCCAGAGATTGAAAAAGGTAGAGGGTGATCAAATTTTTGGGACTGCTGCAAGGGATGTTTGTTTGGTCTCGGGTTTGGTTATTCCCCCGAAGTTCAAAACTCCGAACTTCGATCGCTATGAAGGTGCCACCTGTCCTAAGAGTCATCTGATCATGTATTATCGCAAAATGGCTGCCCATGTTGAGAATGATAAGTTGATGATCCATTGTTTCCAAGATAGTTTGAAGGGTGCTTCCTCCAAGTGGTATTTAACTTTAGACCAGTCTCGTGTTAAGAGCTTTCAAGATTTATCTGACGCTTTCATCAAACACTACAAGTACAATATGGATCTGGCTCCTGACAGAAGACAGTTGCTGAGTATGTCACAAAAGAATTCCGAGTCATTCAAAGAATATGCCCAAAGGTGGAGAGAGACTGCTTCACAGGTAGAACCTCCTTTGACCGAAAAAGAGTTAGCTGATTGGTTTGTCGACACGGTCCGTCCAGAATTTTACGAGAGAATGGTGGGCAGTGTGACTTCAAATTTCTCCGACATCGTTGCTGTGGGTGTCAAGATTGAATTGGGTATGAAAAGTGGTAAAATGACAAATAATCATGGTGCTTCTAAGGATCAGCCGAAGAAACCTCCGTATAGCTCCCAGAAAAAGAAGGAGGGTGAGACTAATGCTATATCCTCTGGTAGACCAAGAGAACGCTTTTATCGACATCCGCAAGGTTATGCTCAACCTCAAGGGTACCCAGTCCAATATGCTCAACAACCCTATGTGGCAGCTATTACACCTTCTTTCAATCAACAGGTCCCCATGTATCAACCTATGCAACAACCTCCTGTTTATCCGCCTCCTGTCAACTACCTACAGGCACCCAATACTCCTGCTCCTCAACAGCCAAAGAGTCCGGCTCCTCGCCAGAATATGCCGAACAGAAGAACGTATAAACCTTGTCCGCCGATTCCAATGACTTTTACCGAGTTGTATCCTTCTTTGGTCAAGCAGGGGCTCATCACCACTCGGGCTTTGGGTCCGCCTCCTAATCCATTACCCGCTAATTACAACGCCGCCGCTCATTGTTTATTTCATGAGGGTGCGCCTGGTCATGATCTGGAAAATTGTTATGCTCTCAAAAATATTGTCAGGGATTTATTGGAAAAGAAGATTTTGTCATTTGAAGATCCTCAACCAAATGTTAAGAAGAACCCTTTTCCTAACCATGAGAGTGTCAATGCCGTTAGTGTCGATTCGGAGGAAGGTTATGCCCTTGACGTTGAACAGATTAGGACTCCTCTCAAGATGTTCCATTCGAAACTGTTTGAAGCTGGTTTGGTAGATACTTCCCACGTTGCATGCGTAAGTTGTGAAGCCCGTACTAAGGGTTGCGTGTTGGTTCAGAATGATGTTCAGAGGTTGATTAATGAGGGTGTTTTACAAGTGACAAGCCAAGCCAAGAAGGATGTAGTCGTTGTGGTTGAGCCTGTCTTCCATCGGCCTGAATCAAAGGGTAAGGTACCAGTATTTAATCTATCAGGGGTAGGCTCCGCCAATCTCGTGTTCGATATACCGAGGTCGTATATCCCTGAAGTGAATCAGCCTAAGCCTATAGTTATTCGAAGACCGAGTCCGTTTCCTTTCAGTGATCCTAAAGCTGTGCCTTGGAAATATGACGTGACGATGATTGACAAGGAGTCCGGGAGGGTTATTCCAAATGAAGAGGCTAAGGGTGCGGTGACCAATATCGCAGAGGTAAGCAGGATGACTCGCAGTGGCCGTGTGTATACTCCCCATTCCAATGAGGTCCCACCTAAGGAAACGACTAGTACCCCGATGCCTGCCAAAGACAAAGGTAAAGGAGCCGTCGCGAATGATGAAGATGCCGAATTTTTGAGGATCATCAAGAAAAGTGACTATAAAGTTATCGATCAACTTCATCAGACTCCTTCCAAGATCTCGATTTTATCTCTGTTAATGAGTTCACCCGCTCATAGGATGGCCTTGCAGAAGGTTTTGACTCAAGCACATGTGGATCAAGATATTAGCACCAGTCGGTTTGATAGTGTGATTGCCAATTTAACCGCTTGTAACACCCTCAGTTTCAGCAATGAAGAGTTACCGAAGGAGGGTCCGAACCATAATCGTGCTTTACATATATCGGTAAAATGTCAGGAGGACAATTTAGCGAGAGTGTTAGTAGACACCGGCTCTTCTCTGAATGTTCTACCCAAGAGGGTTCTTGATAGGTTGGCTTGTAAAGAGACTGCACTGAAACCCACACCTTTGGTTGTCAAGGCTTTCGATGGCTCTCGTCGATCGGTAATGGGGGAGGTTGAGCTACCTATCCTGATCGGTCCGCAAGTTTTTAATATCACGTTTCAAGTCATGGACATTAATCCCAATTACAGTTGTTTACTTGGAAGGCCGTGGATCCATGCCGCCGGGGCAGTGACCTCAACGTTACATCAAAAGATGAAATTCGTGATCGATGGAAAGTTGGTTATTATACACGGTGAGGAGGATCTGATGGTCAGTAACTTGTCTTCTTTCCGTTACATCGAGGCCGATGAGAATGCTTTAGACATCTCCTTTCAAGCACTTGAGATCGCCATTGCTGTTCTGCTGGAAGTCGAAGAGACAGTGGGTCAGGGTAATCCATCTTTTGCATCTCTGAAGAGTACCCAGGCAACAATTGACAGGGGCATTCCTGAAGGTTGGGGAGAGGTAATCGATGTCAAGACCAAGACTGATCGCTCTGGGTTGGGTTACAAACCAATTCAGAATGGAGCTGCCACAACTGTCGAAGGGCGTCCTAAGGTTATCCAAGAGGTATTTGTCAGCGGAGGTTTCCAAGTCAATGCCATCAGCGACTGTGAGGAAAATGAAGAGCTGAGCAACCTGGTGTTTAAGGGTGATGCAGTTTTGAACAACTGGGAGGCTGTAGAGATCCCTGTTATCTTTCCCTTGTCAAAGTAATTGTTTTTTAAAGTTTCATTTACATTTTCAAATAAAAATCCGTAGCTCTGCCCAAGGCTATAGGGTCTTTTATTGGGCCACCTTTCATTTCTAAAAAGATATTAATAAAAGCATTTTGTTCAATTCCACTTTGGTTCATTTGCGTTTTTCGTTTTCACCTTTAAAAATGAAATTGGCAACTTTTTTTCAAAAAATAATAATAAAAAAAAAAAACAGCATTTCATTCTTACATATCTTCGAGCATTTTAATTAAGTAAGCCTTCCATCATGCAGAGACATCATAAACCTTGTTGGATCCGATGACCTTACTGACACTCCTGACTGGGATGCACCCATCAATCAAGCTGAGGACGAGGGTGAAGAAGATTTTGAAGTACCCGCAGAACTGACGAGATTGATTGAGTACGAGTACACAGAGCTTCAACCGCATAAAGAGCAGGTGGACCTAATTAATCTCGGTATAGATGAGAGCAAGAAAGAGGTCAAGATTGGTGCAATGCTTGGGACGGAGATTAGGCCGAGGTTGATTGAGTTGTTAAAAGAGTATATTGATGTGTTTGCATGGTCGTATCAAGATATGCCGGGCCTGAACACAGATATTGTTGTTCACAAGTTGCCACTTAAGCCAGATTGTCCACCTATCAAGCAGAAACTCCGAAGAACGAGACCCGACATGGCTTTGAAGATTCGAGATGAGGTTAAAAAGCAGTTGGATGCAGGTTTCTTGGCAGTCGCAAAATATCCAGATTGGGTTGCCAACATCGTGCCAGTGCCTAAAAAGGACGGTAAAGTTAGGATGTGTGTAGACTACAGGGATCTGAACAAAGCGAGTCCGAAAGACGACTTCCCACTGCCACATATTGACACATTGGTAGACAATACGGCCAGTTTTGCGTTGTTCTCATTTATGGATGGTTTCTCTGGCTATAATCAGATCAAGATGGATCCCGATGATCGAGAGAAGACTACTTTCATTACTCCTTGGGGAATCTTCTGCTACAAAGTCATGCCCTTCGGTTTAAAGAATGCAGGAGCAACTTATCAACGCGCTATGACCACTCTTTTTCATGATATGATGCACAAAGAGATCGAGGTGTATGTGGACGATATGATAGCCAAATCTCAGAGTGAAGAGGAGCATCTAGACCATTTGGTGAAATTGTTTGAACGACTCAGGAAATATCAGTTGAAATTGAACCCTGCTAAATGTACCTTCGGTGTCAGATCTGGAAAACTGCTTGGTTTCATTGTTAGCCAGCGAGGGATTGAGGTGGATCCTGACAAAGTCCGAGCCATTCAAGATATGCCGGCTCCGCGAACCGAGACGCAAGTTAGGGGTTTTTTGGGACGTCTGAATTACATTTCTAGGTTTATCTTTAATATGACCGCTACTTGTGAGCCGATATTCAAGTTGCTTTGCAAGGGGCAGACAGTTGAGTGGAACCCTGATTGTCAGAAAGCGTTTGAGAAGATTAAGGGTTATTTGCAAGATCCCCCTATTCTGATCCCGCCCGTACCTGGAAGACCGTTGTTTATGTACCTCACTGTTCTCGAGAAGTCTATGGGTTGTGTGCTTGGGCAACATGATGAGACTGGGAAAAAGGAACATGCGATTTATTACCTGAGCAAGAAGTTTACCGATTGCGAAAACAGATACTCACCATTGGAGAAAACTTGTTGTGCATTGGCATGGGCCGCTAAGCGTCTTCGGCAATATATGGTCTGTCATACCACGTTATTGATTTCTAAAATGGATCCGATCAAGTATATTTTTGAAAAACCAGCTCAAACCGGGAGGCTAGCCCGTTGGCACATGTTGTTATCCGAATATGACATCCAGTATGTACCCCAGAAGGCGATTAAGGGTAGTATTTTGTCTGATTACCTTGCAGACCAGCCAGTTGAAGATTATGAACCTCTTAAGCTCGACTTTCCTGATGAGGATATTTTGTTGATTAAAAGAGATTGTGAAGAGCCAGATCCGAGCGAAGGTCCAGAACCAGGTCTTTGGTGGAGGATGATGTTTGATGGTTCCTCGAATTTCAATGGGCATGGTATAGGCGCCGTTTTGATGAACCCAAAGGGCGGATTCACTCCATTCACAGCGAGGTTGGACTTTGAGTGCACTAACAACGTCGCAGAATACGAAGCGTGTATTCTTGGCCTCGAAGCGGCAATTCACCTCCGAATCAAACTTCTTAAAGTAAGTGGTGACTCAGCCTTGGTTATTTACCAGGTACAAGGCAAATGGGAGACGAAGAATGAGAAGCTGATCCCTTATAAGGACTACATTATTGAGCTGATCAAGTATTTTGACGAGATAGAGTTCGAGCATGTTCCTAGATCCGAGAATCACGTAGCCGATGCTTTAGCCATGTTAGCATCCATGTGGAAAGTTAAGTTCGTTAATGAAGCACCTCTTATCCATATTGAGCGCAAGGTTGAGCCCGCTTATTGTCAGATGGTCGAAGAAGTTGAGGTGGATGAAAAGCCTTGGTTTCATGATATCAAGAACTACCTCGTCAAGCAGGAGTATCCCGATGGTGCTACTGGTCTGGACAAAAAGACATTGAGAAGACTGGCGTCCAAATTCTTTACCAGTAATGGTGTGTTATACAAGAGAAATCACGACATGGTTCTGCTCAGATGTGTTGATAAACGGGAAGCAGACATGTTACTACAGGAAATTCATGAGGGGACCTTCGGAACCCATGCCAATGGTTATGCTATGTCCAAGAAGATGTTAAGGGCTGGGTATTACTGGTTAACCATGGAAGCCGACTGCATCCAATACGCTAGGAAATGCCATAAGTGCCAAATTTATGCTGATAAAATGCACGTACCTCCGTCACCGTTGAATGTGTTGTCTTCACCATGGCCGTTCTCTATGTGGGGCATTGACATGATTGGGGCAATCGAGCCGAAGGCTTCTAACGGTCATCGCTTTATCCTTGTTGCCATTGATTATTTCACCAAGTGGGTAGAGGCTGCCTCCTACACCAACGTGACCAAGCAAGTGGTTGCCCGTTTCATCAGGAAAGAGATCATCTGCCGTTATGGAGTCCCAAGCCGGATAATAACTGACAATGGCACCAATCTGAATAATAAGACTATGAAAGAGCTGTGTGATAATTTCAAGATCACTCATCATAATTCTTCTCCGTACCGTCCTAAGATGAATGGAGCTGTTGAAGCTGCAAACAAGAATATCAAGAAGATCCTGCAAAAGATGGTTGTGACTTACAAGGATTGGCATGACATGTTACCGTTTGCTTTACATGGATACAGAACCTCGGTGAGAACTTCGACAGGGGCAACACCTTTCTCACTGGTATATGGAATGGACGCCGTGCTCCCCATCGAAGTAGAGATACCTTCGCTAAGAGTGTTAATGGAGGCTGAACTTGAGGAAGCTGAGTGGGTTCAAGACAGATTGGATCAGTTGAATCTCATTGACGAGAAGCGTTTGACAGCCATGTGCCATGGGCAATTATATCAGAAACGGATGAAAAGAGCGTTTGATAAGAAGATTCGTATCCGCGAGTTCCGTCAAGGAGAGCTCGTACTCAAAAAGATCTTGCCAGTACATAAAGATATGCGTGGAAAGTGGATGCCCAATTATGAAGGCCCATTCGTTGTAAAGACTGTCTTCTCCGGAGGGTCTCTAATACTTACGACAATGGACGGTGAAGAACTAGCACATCCCGTGAATTCTGATGCAGTCCGAAAATATTATGCCTAAAAACCCGCTAAGTCGAAAACCTGCAAAAGGCGACTTAGGCAAAAGTAAGGGTTGAGAAAAAAAGAAATAATAATAAGAAGCTCGCTAAGTTGAAAACCCGGAAGGGCGGCTTAGGCAAAAAAGAGCGTCCCGGTGGATTGAAAACCAGAGAGGGCGGTCCAGGCAAAAGTTAGGGACAAAGGCATTTCATTGCATCAGAAGACACTGATTATCTCGAACACACTTTCCGCATGAGAGCCATGTTTCAGTTCTTTCATCCTTGCCCAAAGCAGGATTCTGGATTAGTCTTAGATATTAGTGTCAGTAGGTGTCATTGGATTCGATGTAACCTTTCCCATGTTGCCAATTTCAAAACATAATCATTCGTGGAGCTATGCCTTCAGCGAGCTACCGTCCTTTAAATAAAAGAAACCATCTCGTTACTTACATTCTTTGGTGCATTGCTCTTTGTTTTCTATTTGTTATGCAAAATGCGTTTATTCCTAAAATTTGAAAATGAAAGGTGCGTTGTAGATTTTTCAAAACTGTTTTTCAAAAACAAAACAAATTTGAAATGTAATAATTTACTTTGACGAGTGGAAGTTCCGAAAGGATCTCTTCATTCCCCGGAAATATCATTATTGCAGAAACACTTTCAAACCATTGCCTCATCACAGTCCCCAGCGAGACTATAAGCTGACAACCTTTTCTTGGGTAACTCAAAAGTGTCCCTCAGGTTTTCTTCTCCCCAGGTGAAGACATGATACTGTGCACTCAAGCAGATTACTTTCTCCCCAGAGAATTCAGAACTTTAAAACCGGATGTGGTTCTACCATTGATCTTTCTTACCCATGATTGACGTATTGGTTGCAGAGAACGCAGGGTGTTTCCGTCGAGATGTTTATTTCATCTCTCGTCCCGTCTCTAGTCAGTTTCGTCAGCATACACAAGGGCATAAGCATCACATGCCTATTTCATTACATATTCATTACATATTCATTACATACTCATTACATACTCATTTCATAACATCTTGCATACATAGACATTAACATACATTCATATTCACGTATTTCATTAACATACGCGTTAGCATGCGCAGGTTCCATGTGTCTCTATCATTGGTCGTTACCGCCGAGTAATTGGGTTCGTCCATTCTCTTCAAATAGATTGTCAGCCCTAAGCATAAAATACTTACTTGTTTCCAGTTTCCCCACAGAGCTCGATCCTCGTGGATGACGGTTACTTCAGCTATCTTTCCTCATCAGGATAAGATGTTTACCCTTCGAGTTCGTTTCCTCGATGGAGTCTTGATTACCAGTTTTCTTTCTAGCTCGATCCTAGATTGAACCTCAGTCTTGTCGGTCGTCGAGCCCAACCGGACGTGCATTTATTTTGCACCATCTAAAGATTTTCACCATACCATGACAGATACGCGACTATCTCGCTTGAGAAGTTTATCACTGTACCCGGCCGTGCATTTATTTTGCACTATCTTTCAAGAAAATCAACTACCATCCTTTACAGATACACGCCATTTCACGCCTGGAAAATATATCAGTACAACACTTTACAATCCTACATGTTACAACCCTTTACACTTTACATTTTACAGCATCAACATACGACATTTCTCACCTAAGAAGTCGATCCTATCCTCGTTATGACTCGCAGCAAATGGCCATCTCCATGGAGCAGTTGGGCTTCCATTTACCTGCCGTCTTGAGGTTTGAACCAAATCGTATTCAGGAGAGCACGATCTGGAGTTACGGGGAGGTTTGAGCAGTTTCATATTCAGGAGAGCACGATTCTGAAGTTATGAAGAAGTTCATTTATCCTTTAGTAAAAGAAGGAGCGGAATCATATTCAGGAGAGCACGATTCTGAATTATGAGGAAGTTCAGTTGGCCGTTTTTCAGGAGTGCACGATTCTGAAAAATGAGGAAATTTCAAGAGCCGAATCATATTCAGGAGAGCACGATTCTGAAGTATGAGTATATTCAGTCATCCAGTTTCATATTCAGGAGAGCACGATTCTGAAGTATGAGTATATTCAGTCATCCAGTTTCATATTCAGGAGAGCACGATTCTGAAGTATGAGTATATTCAGTCATCCAGTTTCATATTCAGGAGAGCACGATTCTGAAGTATGAGTATATTCAGTCATCCAGTTTCATATTCAGGAGAGCACGATTCTGAAGTATGAGTATATTCAGTCATCCAGTTTCATATTCAGGAGAGCACGATTCTGAAGTATGAGGAAGTTCAGTTTACCCTTTTCATGTTCAGGAGAGCACGATCTTGAAGCATGAAGAAGTTTATTTATCCTTCAGTAAGAGAAGAATCAGATTCCAGGCGCCGACCTTAAATACGAGAAGATTTATTTATCAGATAAGCAGCAGCCTCTTTATTTTGAGTGCTTATCCATTTTGGCACATAAGTCCCTTCCAACGATAAGTGACAGTTCTCCCTCGAGAAACTTATCCGGGCAGTTCCCATCAAAGTCCATTTATTTTGGCATACAGTCGGTCTTTACCCTGTATATTTGATACGGATTTCCGAAAAGTTCGTTTGATCCTGTCACGAGAGATAGTTTACAGAAGCTTGGATGTTATTCTTTGCTCAATGCTCCAGCATTCTGTAAGCGATCTTGCAATCGTACGCGATCCAGTTTTTTATCCTTTAGATTCCCCAGTGGGGGCCGTCTCGTAGGTACCATCTCCATTTGAGGACCTCGTTCCTTTTCTAAAAGTGACAATTGGTCATTCGCACCAGTTGACTATCATTTTTTAAATTTCCCCAGTGTTGTACTGTGTCTCAGCGCGTCATTTTCCCCAGTGAGTTCTCCTCGTGGCGTCTGTCCCGATGTCTTCATGTTCGTCAGCATTTTCGCATTCATACGCATCATACCATATTCATGGCATCATCTGCATTAAGCCATTCCAGTTTTGTCCATAGCATTGCATATCATCGCATATAAGGGCAAAATTTTCGGTTATCTATATTTAAATCTCTCCACCACGATTCCTCGAGTCTCTGTCACTCAAATCGTCTGGTGTAGCTATTTAAATAGGGGCAACTGTAATACCCCAAATTTTACCCTTACATTTAGTCAGTCATTTCGCATAGCATTTCATTTTGAATCCATTAACCACTAACCAGTCATGGAGCATAATTTGTTTGCAGGAATTACCCCAGGGGCATTTTGGTCATTTTACATGGAAACCGCAAGTTTTGAGACATCATTCCTGAGGCATTTATTTGCCACGTGGGTCAAAGTGCCTGTATGTTTTTCAGAATTAACTAGACTTGGGCCGTTCCTTGCTTATGGTTTTTGTTTAAGACATTCTTGAGCAGTTTCTTTTCTCTTAGTAATGCGCAATTTTGGATTGAAAATGGAGTGGATATTGTCGGGTTTGTTTTGAGAAGTTATGTGACCAGCGAAAGTCAGTTTGAATTTATTCGGGGATTAATCAGGTTGTTTTAGAGAATATTTCAAACTCAATTCATAACACGAATTCTCCCTTTTGTTATCATGTCTTGGAACGGGAAATTGAGGTTTTTATGGTATGTTCAAATATTCAAAGGCGATGGGCATAAGTGGTATCTTTATTGCATAACAGTGAAATATTTCAAAGTTCATGACCCATGAAACATAAACCATTCAAGGCATAAAAGAAAATTGAGAGAAAATTGAATGGGAGGAAAATATTGAATTTTATTTCATTTGAACTCTTTGTTTACAAATTACAAGAGAATCCTAGTTACATTATTTTTTCTGTCCTAAGACATAAGCCTAAAAAGCTAAAGTCTTCAACCTTGTTCTCAATGATTTCCGTTTCCGGTTACCTGCATAACAAAGACAAAACAGAAACAAGAAAAGTGTTATAAGTGCTTTGACACTCTCAGAACGATGTCATCATCGAGTGCCGGGAGTGGCACAACCGAAGCTGCATCCTACCCCGTTACCGATCCGCGCCATTGGCGTCAGATCAAGTGGCTATTTGTTTCTTATCAATGCGGGACAACCGAGAAAGATGAAGAGGTAAAAGAAGTTCGGGCCGATAAATGATTAACCGATAAATGATCTCTACCTCAAAGCCAAAACAAAATGCCATTCATCAAGTAAATATTGTGGTAGCAACTATCAAGCAAATCTGTAAGGCCAGTTGGAGGTTGGAAGTGCACGAAGTTAGCAAGAAAAACATCCAACACAGAGGCTCAGTTGAGGACAACATCATAGCCTCTTATCGCACACCAAACAACACAAGTAATCCAGCCCTGAAAATCATAGAAGGAGATGTTAGGACCAAAAGAAACTAAGATTCATGCCTTGGAATGAGAACACCCCAAAACTGAATTCATACGCCACAAGTAAAAGGAAATCATGCTCAATTCACAAGCTGTAGCAATAAAAGGAAATCATGTTCAACTCGCAAGCTGTAAGACCAGTTCAGTCCAGAAAAATAAGTCACCAGCAGCAAACTCAATTCATGCTATGCAAACTCAATCAAAAGAGCAAGATAAATTCACATAACCACATTCACCTGATCAGCTCAGGGCAAGCCTCAACCAAGGGTGCAAGTCACAATGAAAAGCCAACAGGCAAAGTCTAAAGCATGGTAATGAATACCCTGATTAATGACAGAAAACCACCTCAGAAACAATTTCATAATCATGCCGAAGACTGCGATTCAGTTTGCTGCATCAGTCATAATGATTCCAACCGAATGTGTGGGTCTCTATGGGAAAGCTAAAATATAAAGCTCAAAGCTCAGTGAAAGCCATAGCCCAAAAGTCACAGCCACCTATCAGTTCAGGAAAAAGGAGATATGAGTTTCAGTTCAGACAAAGAAGAATCGAGGTATCAAAATGGATGGAACAGGGATTCAGCCCTCAGTTTAACCATCATTGGGCATGAGAATTCGAGTGGCCGGGAGAGCCGCGGCCGAAGCCGTTACCAACTCCCTACCGAACTTCGAACTGCAAATTCGTGCGAACTATCAACTCAAAAATATCAGCTCAGACCCGAAGGTCATCATCGCTAAGGCAACGCAACCAAAAACCACTTGGCAATGGCATTTAACACAGGTTCAGACGAAGCCGTCAACCATAATCGAAAGCAACCACACAATAGCAGTTCAGACCCTAAGGTCATCATCACCGCGTAATCTTCCTCGGCAATTTTGACCCGACCGAAGCATCAGCTTCAATTCCCTGAAAGAAGAAGAGGAAAAATTAATGTATGTTTCAAAACCGGAATCCAGAAAATCAGAAATCCAACCCAGACTGCATCAAAAATGGTTCAATTTGGTTCGAAACAAAACCAAACCAGTTCAGATATCAGAATCCAAAGCAATGTCCAAATGAAATCAAAACAGATCAGTTCAGATTATCAAACAAATCGAATAGGGTCAAGTGACGTTCAATCAAGGAATTCTGAAAAGAGAAAGATCCGAATATCATCAGAAAAATGAAAACCCAATTCGATCCAATCAAGGAAACGAAGAAACTGGATATCCACAAATCAAAACAAAGCCATTCAGTTATCAAAATCAAATGAAAATCTGGGCAAATCCATAACCAAGAATAGGGAATCCTGAAAAAGGAAAGTTCAGATCAGATGAGATCAAATATACCAGAAAAAACGAAATCCAATCTCACCAAAAATCCCAGACAAAATCAAATAAAATCTCAGCCAAATAATAACGTAAAAAAATCATCAGTCCAGGCCCAAAAAGATGAAATCGGAAGAGTATAAGAAGGGAACAGTCTCACCATGGTAAAGACCCTAACGGACCAATCGCGAACAAACCCTAGGCGGCGCAAACAAAGAGAACAGCCGAGACTCAGAGGAACCAATATCCTCGTCATCGTCTTCGTAAGAAAGAGGAACGAAGATCGCAAACCCTAGTGACCGCGCGATTGAAGAGAAGAAGAGGAACAACGAAACCCTCGCGCAAAGCTCCCGTGATCACCGCGACTGCCTTCACCGACGGCGGGTAATCAAAGGCGATCACCGTCTGGCCTCAGACAAGGAGTCATCACCGACCATTGAAACCTCAGAGACTCACCGTAAAATCATCATCGTTCAAAACGTAAGCGACGAGTGCATCGCCTTTCACATTTGACGGTTTAAGCTTGTGTGTTTTCAGGTTTTTAGGGAACCAGATCGCAGCAAAACGAAGCAAAAGAGATGAAGAGAGTGGATCGGCGCCGTTCGAAAGGAGATTGGGGTCTCAAACCCTAAATCTCAATGTTTCTGATTGCCACGATTGGGGTTGGGTCCGGGTTGATCACCGGCCCATTTCCTCTTTATTTACTTTTTTTTATTTTTATTTTTACAGTTTTTCTTATTATATTTTAATTTTATTATTTTTAAATCTTATTAGGTTATTTAAAAAAAATAAAATAAAATAAAGCTTTTAATTAAATTAAACTTTTTTCTTTTTTATAATAATAAATAAAGACTTTTTTTTTATTTTTAAAATAAATAACTTAAAATTTCTTTTTTAAAATAAAAATTAAAACTTTTTCTTAATACAAATTGAAACTTTTTTTTAAGGTTAAAATTAAAGTATTTTTTAAAACTAACATTGTTCTTTCTTTTATAAATTAAATTAAAATCTTTTTTTCAAAACAATAAAAACTCTAAATTTACATCTTTTTCTGCACTATCTCATTATCCACTGTATTTATGTCTAACCCTACTAACATCCTTTTGTTTTTTGCTGCTCAACTGATTGTTTTAAATTCGTTTATCATTGATTAAATTTTTCATTATCATATTGTATCTGCTCCTATCATGTAACCTCGCGAATCCTAACAATCGCGCTTTAATTTCTGCCTTTAAATTTCTGCTTGCATGGTTTAAATTATGACATTATCTCTCTGTTTGCATGATTCAATTATCTCACGCGTTTACCATTATTTCTGTCACATTGCACACATCCGAAGGTTAGGTCTAACTGTTTGGCCGTCGCGCCAATAGTCCGTAAAACTTCACACATTCAATTTCAAATCCTCAAAACTACAAACTACAAACCCTAATTTTCACAAATGCCTCGCCGCAGGCAAAATTACAATTTTACCCCTAGCATTAGGTCAAAGAGCCGCCGCGCTCATTTTAGGGTTTCCCGCCGTGGAATCCCTAATTTAACCCTAATTACAATTTAACAATTTACAACGTAGATATTGGAGTTTCTACACTCCGCGTAAGCGTGTCCCTAAGATACGTTTATTCCCCATTGAAACCTTGGCCACAGTCAAGACGTTTCTAACCTCCCTTTTGAGGGGAACTACGATTACTCTGATTCCACTCCCGTAAGGATACGTAGGCACAAGATGCGATGTCTTGCCGAGTAAACTTAGAATTAACCCTTAGGTCTCTTTTCTCACTTTTAATCTTTTGTACATATACCTTAAGCAAATAATAAAGCAAAATAGTAAACATTTGAACAAAAGGTTCCTGTAGAGTACTACAGAAGTTTAGGATGCTAATACCTTCCCTAAATTTAACCAACCCCCGAACCCTAGATCTTTCCCCGCATTGTGTTTACGATGCAAAATAGGTTTTCCCTCTTTTGACCTTTTCCTTCGGATAAATCAAAGAGCGGTTGTGAATTGAATTGCGATTCAAACTCATTAATAGTTTGTGATCCTATTTCCACCGCAACACACGGCTTCGTTCCTCTCACTTCGAAGCTGAGCTAACTCCTTCTCTAATCCTGCATTCACCCTCTTCAGCTCATCTCGCTCAGCCAATACCTGGTTGTGCTGATGAATGGACACAGTGGTAGGCTCTTCGACTGGTGGAGGACTTTCTGGTCTGACATGAGGGAATGGCATCCCTATAGCGCTGGCTCTGGCTCTGATCCAATCTGAATAAGGAGGGTAGGCTTGGCTGTTGCTCTTTCCCAACAACGGCTTTCCTCTCGTGCTGATATTGTTCCACGCATACTGAAGCTTGGACAACAAATCCCCCTCTGGAGTACCCGTGAGGTACAGAGATTCCCGTACCTCTTCTTCCTTTGTTGGAGTCCTCAAAGCATATGCGAACTGACGAACTAGCAGTGATGGATTGTAGTTGATGCAACCCTTCCTACCCATCAGAGGTACATTAGGAAACCCACTACAACTGAAGATCACCTCGGTGCCTAACCTGTCTCTGTCAACGAACCAATCAATGTCTTCTGCTGACAAACTCATCAGACGCTCAGGCCACTCAGCTATGGCTGCAGACAAGATGGAAGAACCCCTCTTGGGAAAATGACTATCAAACCACCTGTACAGCAACGGTACGCAGCATGAGACATTCTTCCCTCTCCGGTTCTCATTCTTGTAATGCACTGAATGGTAGACGTCTCCGATCAGAGTAGGGACTGGATTCCCTGAGGCGAAGATGTGGAATGCATCAAAGTCCACGAAATCAGGCATGCTGGGGAACATGATAATGCCATATATGCACAAAGCAAGGATGGCATTGAATGCATCCCAACATTTGTCCTTAGCACACTGCTGAGCCTTAGCTATCAGAAACTGCATAGAGAACCCTGGGACCTTGTTCCAGCTCGTCACCACTAACTCAGAAGCGCTCAAATGGAGTGAGGAAGCTAAGCCAGCCAGATCAGGCTCAGCATCCATGTGGACAAAAGGCATCTGCCTTTTGATAGGCACACCCAGCATATCAGCATACTCTTCCAATGTCGGCGCGAGAATGAAGTCGTGAAAGGTGAAACACCTCAAGGGAGGGTCATAAAACTGCAGAAGAGCATGTAACCCATTCAACTCGGACGTAGAAGGTTTGCAAATCAGACCAAGCAACCTGCCATAAGACTTCCTGAACCTATCCTTCACAGAATCCCCTGCCAGGGCTATCAAACCAGTTAGCTTCGACACGTCGGGGGTCGGGAACTTGTACGCAACAGTCTTCCTGAGAGAGGCCATGATAACAGTAGAAGGCGAGAAATCCGGGATCGGGGAAACGGTACCTGCAACACAGACACACGTTAATGGAATGCAGATGAATGTGCAAACTAATGCAAAATGCAGGCATGCAATAATATATCCGGATGGCTGCTGTGGAGGTTCTGTATCAATAGTCGCTGATGAGAAGGAAACCCCGGTGTAAGACCACTGATCTGATCTGCTGAGAATAACCATCTGATAGGACCGAGATCAAAATTCTGTTCTGACAAGAATAAGTGACTGATAATGAGGACCCCGGGTGCAAGATCAAGTAACATCTGTTGATGAAGTCTTCAGACCCCAAATAAACATCTGCCCTATCAAGAACAAACACACAGCTGCTGATGAGATCTTCAGACCCCACTCAAAATCTGCCCTATCAAGAACAAATAACATCTGCCGATGAGGTCTTCAGACCTCACTCAAAATCTGCTCCATCCAGAACAAACCACTGATAATAATATACTGATCAAAGCCTGCTTTATCAAGAACAGACAAACACCCGATGATAAGATCCTCTGATCAAAAACTTGCTTTATCAAGAACAAACATATCTGCAACTGAGAACCCAACATAACTGATTCACTGTCAAGAAAACCAGGTAGTCTGAAGGTCTAAGTTTCCTGCAATAAACCCAGTCCCACTCACAGGTATGGACCTAAACTGACTCAAGGTACGGCATCCTATGCGTTCATCAGCGTCACAGACTTTCAAAACTGACGATACGATTCCCAGAAGGAGTGGCATCATCAAGTCTTGAAGAGGCCTCACTTAGCTGAATCACAAATGATCGGTCCCCAGAGTCGACAATCCACCAAACCAGCAACCGTCTCAACCCAAAGGGTTGAAAGTGAAGCCAACCGGATGAACCTCGTCTGAGCGTGGATTTCATGAGACACTAGTGCCTGCAAAGCAAGCACGCGCCCACTAATTTCCACTCTAAGTCTATGGTGCACTCAAGCCTGGGTCTGGCTTTTCACTCATCAGAACTCCCATCCCACAACAGCACAAATAATCATATTATACTGGAAATAAAAATGCGGGAAATAAAGTGCGAGAAGTAAAAATGCGATAAATAAACGCAACCCAACATGTAAACATACAAACGATAGGATTGACTCGCAGGGAACCGTTGGAGTAGCCAGCAGAGTCGCCAGCTGTCGCTTGCGCGAAAATAAGGTGCCGGCAAAACAGAAGAGTCGCCACCTTTCGTTATTTATCCCTCGGAGCGGGAAAGGGAACGATCGGAAAAACCTGACGAATAAGGGTAAGACAAGGTCATCGCAACCATTGTCTGGGTTCGGGAGTCGGTTACGCAAGGGGAAGGTATTAGCACCCCTCACGTCCGTCGTACTCGACGGGATCCTCACTTGTTTGTTTACTTGGACGGGTTGGTTATAATCTATCTACCTATCAAGGCTGGCTGAAAAAGAAAAGAAAAATGACTCGGCAAAGCGTCGCACTTTATGCCTACGTATTCTCATCAGAGAATGAGAAATCAGAGTCAACATAGTTCGGCTAACTACGGGTGAAGGTGGGGAAGGTTGCTCGCTAGGATATCGCATCCTATGCTTACGTACTTCCACACAACATGGAAGATCAGAGCGAACGTAGTTCGGGAAACTACGGGTTATCTCCTGAAAGAAGTGTTTTTTATTGTATTTGCGATTTCAACCGCACTAGAGGCTATGACCTGAGAGCGAATGCGTCGCATGTCACCCAAAGGGTACCATACTAAACCTCCAGACTGTGGAAAATAAGCTCTCCCACAATCCTTTCTCAGATAGCTTAAGGCTCGTAACGTACGAAAGAAATCATTCCTGATTACTGTATCTTAAACTGTTTGAGATGAGAAGAGAATAGGCCCAACTAGGAGGGAGACTATCAAGTCCTACTGTTGTCATGGCATGGATTCATCCTATGGTTGAGGTTTGAACAGGGAACTCCTAGATGTTGTCATGCATAGGTTTCAACCTAAAAGTCTATCATCAAATCCTTATCAAAGGAAATGAGAGTCCTAAGGGATCATGTCGATGATACACCAAAACAGACAAAAGCATCAGCTTTAACAGTAAAATGCATGCAATGCAAGTGAGGGAGGAAATGTGTGTGGGGCTTCAGCCTCCACAAGCTCATCTCAACCTCAAGCCAGTCATGAAATAACAGTAATCATACTGAAAATAAACAACATGCTATCAAGCAATAAACAGTAAACTGCAATCATACAGATAAAAGGAATGAAATGCTATCAAGCAAAATAAACACATGGGCAAGGGAGCTGGGCTCTACCGAATACCCGCAAGCAAAGCCAAGCAATAACAATACAAGCAGATGCACTCATGCTCTTAGACTGAACTTATTCTAAATGGGCTTAGTCTAATGCAACAGACAAATCAGACAAAACAAACAATACAGAAAAGAAACAGAAGAAAGCTTCAGCTCCTCCAGCAGCTACTCAGTCTTCAGACTTCAGGGATCACTTGCTTTCCAGGTATCAACCCTACAATATGAGTATCAACTCATCTTCTCCCTTAAGCTTCAGCTTCTTTGATCAGCTCCACCTTCAGGCTTCACTGTCTTCAGGGATCTTCAAGCATCAGCTTGATCTTCACAAAGTCTTCAGACTTCAACAATCTTCAAGGAATCATCCTTTTCAAAGCTTCAGCTTCTATCTTCAATGGCTCAAATGCTCCAGCAAACAAGATTCAGTCAACAAGATGAGGTGAGGATGTTACAGTGCTCACTGACTTCCAAAGGATGCCATTGAGGACTTAACATCAACCGGAAAGGCTCTCTCAAAGTTCTACCTCAGAGGGCAAGGTCACTAATCCCTCCAAAGGAGAGAGGTGAATACCCTTAAGGGACTTTATGTCATAGAGAAGGAAGGAGGTGAACAAGACACTCCTTGTTTATTGAATAGAAGTATTCTATCTAAGGCTCTACCTATGCACTTATAAGCCTATAAACAAAACAACAAAAGCTAAGCTAAAACTCCTCTTCAAGGTCTTCAAAGCTTCAATGATGATCCACAAGGTCTTCAACTCAATCTTCAAAGCTCACACACTCAAAGGAGAAGAAAAGAAAACAATACAATACAAACTATGCCTTTAAGCAACACACATACTATCCATACATTCAAAAATCAATGAAAAATACTAAAGCACCATACAATATTCTAGCACAATTCTAGGGGATTCTATACATACTTACCCTTAACCCATATATTCCCCATACACTAATATGGCCTATAAACCCCAAAACAAAATTGTTCAAGTCTATTTATACAACCTAAAACCCTAATTTGAACACCTAAATGTCAAACAATCAAACTACATCAAATTTTAATCTACAAATTGAGAATTAAATCCTACATGAAACTAGGGTTCAATACCTAACTATGCCAAAAAGAATGGCTCAAAAACCCTAAGGGAAAGTCCTAAAACAAATTGTACAAAATCAAGTGTCAACTAAAACATATTAAAAAGACTATTTACAAGAAAATATGCTAAAAATATTAAAAGAAAAATAAAATGGATATTTTATTTTTATTAATTTTCTAGACAAAGTCATGAATATGTGAAAAAAAGAAGAAATGAAAAATATTAATTTTTGGATTTTTTATGAATTTTATAAAATGCAAAGAATTAAAAGAAATTAATAAAAAAGAATATAAGAAATGAAGGGGTGGGGGTGTCAAAAGAAGGGCGCCCCAGTTCATTCTGATTGGGCCAGGAATGTGGGAGGTGCAAATATCAAACATGGTAAGCCCACCTGCGCTCAGAAAAAACAAGGAAAATCAAAAGAAAAAATGGTAAGACAACGGTGCAAATAGCAGTGAATTGTAGTGTTATTCTGGATTGGGCCCGTTGTGGGGGTGCGAATATCATTGGTCTGCTGAAGCCCAGAACTTCCACTTTAATGAAACGCTGCGTTGGAGCGTGGGATTTCCCTCCATTTCTGAATTCAAATTGTGGCCGTGCGATTAACTGAACTAGTTAATTATTATGGATCATCCAACGGTGGGACTTCATCGTCCCCAAATGAACCCTAGGGTTTGCAGAAACCCTAACCCCATGCAAGGATTTCAACCTGATCGTGCTCCTCCATTTCTCCATGAATTCACGAGCTTCCAAAAGCAAAGTTGTACTATTAGTCACCCAGAACACGATGCTATCAATAATTGTCCCTGAAACCTCTTGAATCATCTTAACAGAGAGCCCCAACACTCGGGTTCCACCATTTCCCTCTGATATCAATCTTAATGGAACTTCAAACTAATGATCCAGAATTATTCTACATGCTTCCCTAACCAAACTACGCAATACCATATCCATTAATACATCCTACAAAGCTCATTAACAATCTTGCAAGAATTGGTACCCTGCTACGAAACTTCATAGATCTTCCTCTAATCCTCAGAATATAGTCCTCTACCTTAACCTAACCAGTCTAAACCTAGAACTATGGTGAAATGCACATAAATAAGGTGATACGATTGAAATCACCAACCTGTCAAACTTCAATGGTGGATATGGTTTCACTACAATTCAGTGCCTGCAACTTCCCCTGATTGATCTCCAATGGCAGATATGAATTCTGTATGCAACAAGATGGATGAACAAGGCTTGAATCTTGTGTTTGATCTCAATATGCTCTTCTTGCAAATTCTTCAAAACAGCTTCAAACCTCCATGGATCTACCTTCAATTTGGTATGCAATTGCTCCTAAAGATCAGAGTAGTGTGTTTGTGGAGGAGAAATGAATGAAGATGGAAGAGAAAGAGAGTTTGTTATGGAAATGCAAATGGAAGAATCTCACTTTTCCCACTCTAACCGCACCACTCACCAACAATTATCACCAACCCTGGCCTCATTGTGATTCACCCTTCTTATAGCAATCAAAAGAATGATCTAGATACATCTAGAAACTTGTGGAATCATTTGGAAAGTTTTAGAACTTCTCATGAAATGATACATTGGATATCCATTATCTCATGCCTTAGGCTTGCCAAATTGACTTTAAAATCTCCTTACAAGAGATATTGAGAAAGAATGAGTGAAAAACATGCACTTCCTTGCCTTTGGTGAAGCTTTATCAAGTTGCCTTATTATGCAAGAATGAGAATTACAAAGTAACCCCCATTTCTAAGCTTCAAATCAAAATTATACTTGAACCATTGTTTTTAAAATATTGTTTGGAGTCAAAATGACATATTGGATGACCCATTTTGGATTTGTACATCTCCTAAACCAATTTCCAACTTCAACTTTTTCAACTTATAAGCCATTTTTAGGTCATTTTTACCCAATCTTGTAAATCCTTGCTACAAGCTCTTTCAATAACTCATGACAACTTTTCTAGACTTAAAATCCCATTTTGAACAACTTTCATGTTTTGAGTTTTTCTATTTTAGGCTTGGAAATAGGAGATATGGCCTTTGCTTAAAATGACCTATAACTGCCAAATGACCAAAATACCCCTGTCTTGCTCAAACCATAAGTTGAGTTCTACAAATCCTATCAAGGACTTATAGTACTCTATAGAAATCTAAGAAGATTCCCTTCAACATTCATGTTGACCAAGAAATCATAGGAATCATCCTACTAGGGCAAAAGTTGTCTGCAAGTTGGGTGACTTTCAAGGACCCAAATTCACACACCTCTGTTGACCTGTAATTTGTCAAAACCATAACTTGAGCTCTGCAACTCCTATCAAGGACTTCCACCACTCAAATTAAAGCTAAGAACAAGCTCTACAACATTCATGTTATGGGGGAAGATGAGATATCAATCACATCTTGAGCTAAAACTGCCTGGAAGATAGGGATCAAATTAGGGTTTTTTCACTGACAATCCTCAGAAACCCTAACTTGAAACTTCTCAAACTCCTCAATCATGATGAGTTGGTCTAGGAATCATCTTTATAACCTCTCTATGCATCATTCCATGATCTCATGGCCCTTGGATTAGGTCTCAACCTTCTCCAAATCTTCAGTTGACCTAGGGTTGACCCAGTCAAAACCCTAGTTCTATCACTCATGATCGAATCTTCTGAATTCTTGCACAATGACCTCTCTGGGCTTCATGATGGCTTTCAAGACATCTCATAGGCTTTCTAAAATCTTCAAGTTCACTCTCAAAGTCTCAGAATCATCTGAGGAGCTCTCATAACTCTCAAGCTATGAAGCACACAACCTTGGTTTCAACCAATTCTTCTGAGGATCTCTTGAACTTTCTGGTGAAGATATCAACTTTCACACACTTGATAGATAAATAAGTGTTGGTCAAATTTTGGGGTGCAACACCCGTGAAGATTAATAGTGATGAGTTATTATTTTTAGATAGTGAATACTTAGTTTATGCCAATTTTATAAATATGTGATTGGTAAATGTAATTATTATTAGTAATAATTCATATTTTTATTATATTACTTTCTTAAGCCCATAAGTTTGTTAGAGGGTATTTTAGTATTTATCTTATTCTAGTAACCCTAGTTTTAGCTTATAAATAGGGTGACAATCATTGTAACCAAATATCATGTTTTGTAGCCGTCATTCTCTTTAATAGAATATTTCCCTATTTCATCATTTATTCTATCTTTGCACCAACAAATTGGTATCTAGAGCTCCGGTTCAGATTCATTGGGAAACACGGGAAACACGAGTGAACGTGAGGCCTTGTGTGTTTGATTTTGTTTCTCAGATTCTTGTTGAATCTTGAACAAAATCTGATCAGAATTTTTTAATTCTGTGGGTTGGGAAACACTGTGTGAGAAAACTCTGAGTGTATTGTGCAAAGTAGAAGATGAACGGAAACGGCAACATGAACACCAAACTTCCAGTATTTGACGGTAAAAATTGGAATCGTTGGATGATCCAAATGCGTGTACTATTTGGTGCTCAAGATGTTCTAGATCTTGTCACTGATGGTTATGTTCCAGTAGCAGCAGATGCAACTGATGAACAGAAAAACGCGCAGAAGGAAGTAAGGAAGAAGGATCAGAAAGCATTGTTCTTCATTCATCAATGTGTGGATGTAAACGTGTTTGAGAAGATTGCAGACTCTACAACAGCAAAGGCTGCATGGGACACTCTGGTGAGATGTTATGGTGGTGACGCATCAGTGAAGAAGGTGAAGCTTCAGTCCTTGAGAAAGCAATATGAGAATCTCAACATGAAGAATAATGAGAAAGTTTCTGAATACATCTCCAGAGTGATTCTGATCACTAATGAGATGAAGGCATGTGGAGAAACTCTTTCTGAAGAAACAATCATGGAGAAAGTGTTGAGATCCCTTACTCCTCAATTTGATTACATTGTGGTAGCAATAGAACATTCCAAAGATCTGAGTACCATGAGAATTGAAGAGCTGCAGAGCAGTTTAGAAGCGCAAGAGTTGCGTTTGACTGAGAGAACTTCTGAAAGGGAAGTAGAGCAGCAGGCTCTGAAACAAACTTCTGATAGGAGGTATCAGAAGCAGTCAGAAGCCAAGAGAAGATCTGATGGTGGTCAGAAGTTAGAAACCTCAACCTCTGATAGACAAAAGAATGCTCAGAAGGGAAAAGAGAAGTATGACAAGAAGAAGATCCAATGTTACTGTTGTAAGAAGTTTGGTCACTTTGCTAGAGATTGTTGGTCAAACAAAGAGAAGAAATCAGAAGAAGCAAATATAGCCAGAAGTTCTGATGACGAATCTGTGCTATTGATGGCCTCTGAATCTGATGATCTGACAGACTGGTGGTATATGGACACTGGCTGTTCAAATCATCTTACTGGAAACAAGAAATGGCTGGTTGACTTTGACTCTGAAAAGCGAACAAAGATCAGATGTGCTGATGACAAATATCTTAATGCAGAAGGTATGGGAAATGTCAGAGTGACTCTGAACAATGGGAAAATAGCATTAATTCAGAATGTGTGGTATGTACCTGGCATCAGAAGCAATCTGATGAGTGTGGGACAATTAATTGAGAAAGGTTTTTCATTTACCATGAAGGACAATCTTCTGAAGCTGTATGACTGCAATCAGAAGTTGATTATGGAGTCAGAACAGGGAAGGAATAGAACATTCAAGGTGAATGTCAGAACTGCAGACTCAGAATGTCTTAGTGCAACATGTGCTGAGAAGGAGAGTGAGCTGTGGCACAGAAGATTTGGTCATTTGAATTTCAGAAGCCTAAAACATCTGAATTCAAAGAAGCTGGTACATGGAATTCCTACAATTAAGAAGCCTGAGAAGTCATGCAAAGTTTGCATGGAAGGAAAACAACCACGTTTGCCATTTGCGTCAGAAGTTGCTCCAAGAGCAAAACATGCCTTGGGAGTTGTACATTCTGATGTGTGTGGTCCATTTCCAGTAGCATCAATTGGAGGGAATAAGTACTTTGTGTTGTTTGTTGATGAATTCACAAGAATGACATGGGTATCCCTTATTAAATTTAAACATGAGGTGTTTGATGAATTCAAGAAGTTCAGAATGAAGGTTGAGAATCAGAGTGGTCAGAAGTTGAAGATTCTTAGAACTGATGGTGGAGGTGAGTATAACTCCAAAGAGTTCCAGAAGTTCTGTGAGGAGAATGGAATTGAGCATGAGGTTACTGCTCCTTATACCCCTCAACACAATGGTCTTGCTGAAAGAAGAAACCGTACTTTGCTTGATATGGTGAGAAGCATGCTAAAGGAGAAGAAGCTTCCTCAGAAGCTCTGGGGAGAAGCTGTTGCCACTGCAACGTATGTACTCAACAGATGTCCTACGAAGAAGTTGAAGGAAATAGTTCCAATACAGAAGTGGACTGGAGATAAGCAAAGTGTTAGTCATCTAAAGGTGTTTGGTTCTGTTTGCTATAAACATGTTCCAGAAGCCAGAAGACAGAAGCTGGATGATAGAAGCAAAGTGATGATTCTGATAGGGTACCACAGTACTGGTGCTTACAAGCTCTATTGTCCAGAAACCAATAAAATTGAATTCAGCAGAGATGTGATTGTGAAGGAATCAGAAGTTTGGAATTGGGATAAGTCTCAATCTGATTCTGATGTTAGAACCTCTGAAGAAAGGCCAGAGTTAAGAATTTCTGAAGTTGAAGTAAACCCTGATATTGACTCTGACTCTAATACTGATTCAAACTCTGAAGAAGACTCAGAAGATGAAGGTGACTCTGATGACCCAGACTCTGATGATTCAGACTCTGATGGCAATCCAGATCTTGGTGGCAATTCAGACTCTGGAAATATGCCAGACTCTGAAGATGGTCAAAGCTCTGAAAGTCAATCATCTGAAGCCCAAGACTCTGAACAAGTTCAGAGACCACAAAGAATCAGAAGCGTTCCCAGAAGATATGCAGAATTTGACATGCTGCAAGACACTGAAGTAGACTCTGAAGGAGAAGTTATTCAGTGTGCCATGTTAGTAGACTCTGAACCTATAAGTACAGAGGAGGCTCTTAATCAGAAGCTCTGGCTGAAGGCCATGAAAGAAGAACTTGATGCTATAGAGAGAAACAAGACTTGGAAGCTGACAGAACTTCCAAAAGACAAGAAAGCCATCAGCGTCAGATGGGTTTTCAAGCAGAAGTTAAAGCCAGATGGTTCAATTGGCAAACATAAAGACGGTTGGTAGCCAGAGGATTTCTACAGAAACCTGGGCTGGATTATTCTGAAGTGTTTGCACCTGTAGCAAGACATGAAACAATCAGAATGGTGATTGCAATAGCTGCTAACAGGAATTGGCCTCTGATGCATTTAGATGTAAAATCTGCATTTCTGAATGGTCCATTAGAAGAAGAAGTTTATGTGTCACAACCCCCTGGATTTGTGAAAAAGAATCAGGAAGGGATGGTGTACAAATTATACAAAGCTCTATATGGACTGAAACAAGCGCCCAGAGCTTGGAATCAGAAGATTGATTCATTTTTCAAGAAGCAAGGCTTTCAGAAATGTGAGTTGGAGTACGGTGTCTATGTTCAGCATACTTCTGAAGGCAATATGACTCTGGTATGTTTATATGTTGATGATATACTATTGACTGGAAGTTATGAACAGGAGATAGCCAAGTTCAAGAAAGTTCTGATGAATGAATTTGAAATGACTGATCTAGGCAAAATGACATACTTTCTAGGGATGGAGTTCAGATATTCTGAGAAAGGTATCATTTTGCATCAGCTCAAGTATGAATTAGAACTTCTGAAGAGATTTGATCTGAAGAATTGTAAGATGGCTGTCACACCTTCTGATACAAATCAGAAACTAGATTCAGACTCTGAAGGAAAGGATGTGGATGCTACAACCTTCAAACAGTTGGTTGGTTCTCTGAGGTATCTGTGCAATACCAGACCTGATATTTGCTACTCAGTTGGGATGGTTAGTAGGTTCATGAGTAAACCTAAGTGGTCCCATTACCAAGCTGCTGTCAGGATTCTAAGGTATATCAAAGGAACTCTGAAGTATGGAGTGTTATTTCCCTCTGGAGGAAATAATGAGTCAGAACTTCTGAGTTATTCAGACTCTGATTGGTGTGGAGATAGAGTTGACAGAAGAAGTACATCTGGGTACTTGTTCAAATTTCTGGGAGGTTCCATTTCTTGGTGTTCCAAGAAGCAACCTGTTGTGGCGTTATCAACCTGTGAAGCTGAATACATTGCAGGTGCTGTTACTGCATGCCAAGCTGTGTGGATTCTGAATCTGTTGCAGGATCTGAAGATTAAAGTAGACAAACCTCTGAAGTTGATGATTGACAACAAGTCTGCAATCAATCTTGCTAGAAACCCAGTGTTGCATGGGAGAAGCAAGCATATTGAGACCAAGTATCATTTTCTGAGACATCAAGTTCAGAGTGGAGTGTTAGAAGTTGTACACTGCAGCACTCAGAAGCAGTTGGCAGATGTTCTGACGAAAGCTATCAAGACTGATCAATTTCTCAGATTAAGGGATGGAATTGGTGTTACAAGTTTTGATGGAATATGAATTAAGGGATGGTATTAGTAATAATTCATATTTTTATTATATTACTTTCTTAAGCCCATAAGTTTGTTAGAGGGTATTTTAGTATTTATCTTATTCTAGTAACCCTAGTTTTAGCTTATAAATAGGGTGACAATCATTGTAACCAAATATCGTGCTTTGTAGCCGTCATTCTCTTTAATAGAATATTTCCCTATTTCATCATTTATTCTATCTTTGCACCAACAATTATCACGAATAGAATGAATAAAAATTTTAGTTTTAAAATAGTTTAGTCTTTTTTTTTAGCATAATGGTTATTTATTTCATGCAGTAGACAAACCATGTCCATAACAAATGGTGCGCCATGAATTGTCTCCTCAATTACTACCATTTTGACCCTACCACTGTTGAAACCATAAGCCTATCAACATTCAAGTTCCATCACTCACAACTTCATCCCTACTACCTTATTATCATGTTCCACTCTTCAGCTTCATCTTCACCACCCTGCACCGGATTAACTATGGCATTCTCACAACACTACATCCTTTCTCCAACCAACAATCTCCATTTCTAAACCAAAAACCAACAACACCCAGATTTCATTTTCTAATTGCATGAAGGGGAATCCGATTTTTTCATATTTTTGTAAAAACTTGACTTTTTAATATTTTTAAAAAATTTAACTTTTTTATATTTTTGAAAAAATTAGATTTTTTTTCGTATTTTTGAAAAATATATTTTTAAAATTTTTCTTTTAGAATATTTTTACTTTTAAATAACTTTTTATTACTTTTATTAAAAACTAATTAATTTATATAATTAAATCAATTTATAAAAAAAGAATTGATTTAATTAAATAGTTTGAATTATTAATAATTTAGATGGTTCCGTTTTTTAAACTGTAATACAATTCAATTCAAGAATACAATTCAGATAACTATATTTTTAAACACCCTTAATTCCACCCATATAACTAATGATCCCTAATTCCATGCCCAAAACCTCCATACAAAACCCATTAATTTACTGTCCAACTTACTTTAGCCATTCAGATCTTCACCAAGGGCCAATGATACACCCAAATCCTTTAATACATGAGCCAACAAATGACTTCAAAAGTTTCACTACATTCACCCCTTCTACCTTTATCCTTTTCATAACAGGTTTTTCTATTCTGAAAGTCAATCAGTGACGAACAACATGAAAATGTTGTTGCGAATTCCATTTCTCAAGTAGTGGAGGACAAAAATAAACTTGGTAATAGTGTCTTCAAGCATCATAATAGTTTGAATCGTATACCAGATATCCCCGACAATAAGTTTTCTTTTGAGCAACAATAAGTTAACTTGCCACACAAAAAATTATTACTTTTGGTAGTGAACTCTTAATCCTAAGTTCTATAAGCCCATGAGGATTAATAGTGGTGAAACACTACCCTTTAGAAGGATTTAGATAGTGAGTAATTGGTTTATATCAATGTTATAAATATGTGATTAGTGAATGTAATTATCATGAAGAAAATGAATATAAAAGTTAGTTTTAGAATAGTTTAGCATTTTTTTTAGTGTAATTACTATTTATTTCATGCAGTAGCCAAACCATGTCTATAACACTTCGTAAAGTAGAATCTCTTATTATTAATCTCCCTCATGAATGAGATGGTGATCCCTTTCGTGCCAATTAGACAGAAATAAAATAGTTCATCAAAACTCAACTTATGCTTAGTTTTTCTTTGTTTTATTTAACCAAAATTTATTAGATCAATACCTGAGTTGTAAGAGCATGGCAGACTATGAATTTCTTTTTCTCAAACTATATAAAAAGAAGAGGAAGATGTTATGAGTTGGCAAAATAATACCGTTGGAGGAAAAGGACAAATAATAAGCAATGAAGGACAGATGACAAATGATCCTAACATTGTGGAACCAAGGAGAGGCAAGAGAGTGAAAATCCCTAACAGAAAATATTCTGCGTGTCAGCATATATAGCAAGGAGGATGCAGTGAGAAAGGGGGGTATCAAGTGACACTATTCTCTCTTCCTCTATTGGCATTCCTTGTGAATGATTTCTCTTACTGTTCTATTGCATTAAGTGTATTGTTTCATTCCAAGAAGGATTGAGAAATTATTCTCAATCTGGTATCTTATAGATTCTTCATTGTACTAACTTTTATTATAATGAATTAAATCTTTGTGAAGAATTTGTCTGCATAATTTTTCATATGTTACCACTTTCTGTTGCATAGCATAACACCCCTTACATTTGGTGCTTTCATCGACTTACCATGGCGGAAAATACGCGAATGAAAGGTTTGGAAGCTGCTATCAATGGTATCAACACCACGATACAGAAGATGATGGAAGATGCCGACGCACGACATAACGACTATATGCAACACTGACACAACGATATAGTGCGTCTCGAACGGGTTGAAGCACAACTGAGCTCTTTACAACTCTCTTCCGCCTTGAATGGTAGCGGGAACTCAAACGGAACTCCACGGCAGCCGTTTCAGATACGCAACGTGAAGCTTGATTTTCCCATGTTCGACGGCACTGAGGTATTGAACTGGATATTTAAAGTTGAACAGTTTTTTATTATTACTCGACACCGGACAATCAACGCCTTACCATTGTGGCGATGCATCTTGACAAAGATGTAGTACCTTGGTATCAAATGATTACCCGTAACAACCCTTTCCGATCTTGGGGTGCTTTCACACGTGCTCTGGAATTAGAATATGGTCCTTCTCCATACGAATCTCCACGACCTAACCTTTTCAAATTAACACAGCCCTTAACGATCAATGAATACTACTCCACCTTCATAACCCTTGCTAATCGCTCCCATGGCCTATCACCTGATGCAATCTTGGATTGTTTCATTAGTGGGCTTAAGCCCGAGACCCGTTGTGATGTCATAGCCCAAAACCCTACCTCTCTCTCTCACGCCCTTTCCTTAGCTAAATTATTTGCAGAAAAATACACCCCCTTCACAAAACCCTACCCACAAACCACAAAGCCCATTTACAATCCTAGCCCACACTCTCTGACCCGACCCACCAACGCCATTCTACCCACCCCATCAACGAACCCAAACTCAAACACCAATTCCCAAACATCCTCCTATTGTGATGACAAGTTCACACCCAACCATCGTTGTCCAAATAAATACTACCTCCTTCTCCAAATTGATGATTCTGATTCACCCGAGCAAGAAACAGATCCGCCAGATGCTGATTCTTTACTTCAGATACTTGCAACAGAGCATCATCTCTCATTTAATGCCCTCAGTGGTGCGCATAGTGCAGGCACACTTTGTTTTCAAGGGCACATTCAAGGAGTACAAGTCCAGGTTCTCCTTGATAGTGGTAGCTCCAATACTTTTTACAGCCACACATAGCTCAGTGTTTGAAATTGCCAATTCAACAAGCTCCTCAATTTCAAGTTCTTGTGGGAAATGGTAGCACACTGACGGCTTCGGGATTGATTCAGGACTTACCAGTCACGATACAGGGTCATAATCTCCACCTTCAAGTGTGTTTACTTCCTATTACTGGTGTTGATTTGGTACTAGGAGCACCATGGCTCAAGACTCTAGCGGACTATGATGCGTTAGTGATTAAATTCTACTGCAAAAACAAATTCATCACTCTTCGAAGTGAGCAGTTCATGGAACCGAGTCAGTCTCAATTTCATCATATTCGTCGTCTCCATAACACACATTATATTCATTCATCGTATACTCTGCAATTCCACTCTATAGCACCATCATCATCAGTAGCTACTCTTGATAAATTACCATACGATTTAGCTACATTGTTGCACCGTTATTGGAAGGTTTTTGAGGAACCTAATCGTTTACCTCCACCAAGAGTACAAGATCATTCGATTCCTCTTTTTTATGGTAGTAATCCAGTTAAGGTCAAACCTTATAGATATCCACACAGTCAGAAAGCAGAAATTGAACGAATGGTTTCTGAAATGTTACAACAGGGTATTATTCAACCTAGTACTAGCCCATTTTCATCCTCGGTTTTGCTGGTTAAAAAGAAAGATGGATCCTGGCAATTTTGCACTGATTATCGTGCATTAAACGCGATTACAGTCAAACATAGTTTTCCAATACCAACGGTTGATGAGTTGTTGGACGAATTGTTTGGAGCTGCTTATTTTTCTAAATTAGATTTGAGAGCAGGCTACCATCAAATCTTAGTTAATCCTGAGGATCGTCATAATACTGCTTTTCGTACACATCAAGGGTTGTATGAGTGGCTTGTCATGCCGTTCGGGTTATCCAATGCACCAGCTTCGTTTCAAAGTCTTATGAATTCTGTTTTTCGAGACCAATTACGCAAGTTTATGTTAGTCTTATTCGATGATATACTGGTGTACAACCCCTCTTGGTCTGCACACCTTGTGAAGGTGAGAAAATTACTTAGAAGGGGGGGTTGAATAAGTAAGACTAAAAATCAGAGATTTAAACACAGATATTTTTATCCTGGTTCGTTGAATACAACTACTCCAGTCCACCCTCTCAAGAGTGATTTGCCTTTCTCTGTCAAGGACTTAATCCACTATTTAATCAAACAGATTACAATAGTAACACCTAAGAACAACTATTCTTAGTCTTCTCAAGAGCAACTGATCCCAACTGGATCCTCTTAAGGAAAACCTTTTACAAACAATGTAAAACTTTTACAAGAGTATGAATGCTTCTAATAAGCTGTTATCACAACGGTGATATTTCTCTTAAGTTAAGAACAATGTTATAGCAAAATAAAATAATAAGAGCTTTGAGAGTTTTGCTTTGATGAGTGATTTTGCTAGAAATTTGATTACTGAAGAAGATGGAGTGGACTTCTTTATATAGGCACTTAGATCCATGAAGTCTTGTTAACGTTGAAGGCTGTGCAGAAAAGCCTGAAGCCTTTTGTCTTTACATTGGAGGTTGTGCTGAAACAAGCCTGATGCCTTTTGTCTTTACTTTGCAGAAACTTTCCTTAGAATGGAATGCACAGATAAAACCTTTTTGTCTGTGACCTTGTGTCTAGCACAAAAGAGGAAAGAGCTGTTGAGATAAGCCAACGTACATATTTAAATCTTCTTCACTAAGTAAGTTCAGCTTTCAACATTAGAATCTGAATCTTCAGAATCTCCAGAGTAGAGATCTTCTGGATCTTCAGAGTCTTGGATGTTCTTCAGATTGAGCTGAATCAGAGTATGTGCAGCTTGTGTGCTTGAGCGTGTAAATCTATCAGAGCAGAGTCTTCTATGCTTTAGAGGCTCCTGCTTCAGAATCTTCAAAAGACAGTAATCAGATTCTTCTGGGAGCAGCGTTCAGATCTTCACTTAAGATGCTCTTGAACCTATGAAACCTTTCATAATCACATTGTTCAGATCCAAATTTGCTTTCTTAAGAGTATTTTCTTTAGTACCTGTAGCAAACAGTCTAGAACAAATTTAGAGTATATAATTCTTGAATACAAAATTCATAAGTGTTATCATCAAAACATAGAGATATAACTAAGAAACAATCTGTGTTCTTACAATCTCCCCCTTTTTGATGATGACAAAACATGAGAAATTTTGTTCAATAAAGAGTATGAATTAAAACTCCGCCTGAGATTAACAATCTCCCCCTGAAATAAATACTTCAATAGAATAGAATACTTCCCTTTCTGATTAAATATATTTCAGATTCAAAGCCTGATGAAAGAGTTCATAATCAAATCTTGATGCCAGATAAATATGACTTCCTTTAGTCAGAGCGCCTGGTTATCATCTTGCTTGAATTCTCTTTCAGAATAAATGTATCAGAGTAAGATATCAGAGTTATCAGAGTTGATTGAATACTCAGATTTTCTTTGGAGGATCAGGTTCTGGTTGAAACAGTCTCAGGGTAACTTCAATGAATTATGTCAGATATATCAATGTAATCTGAAAGACTTAAATTCAAGGTAAGTTAATAAAATGTCTGAATTTCAGTTTTAGTAATTGCTTATAGGTTGAACACTCAGTTTCTCTTTTTCTCCCCCTTTTTGTCATAATCAAAAAGATTTGCAAAGACAGAAAGATACAGAAGAAAAGAGGCATATAGGAGCAAACATATTATCATGCAATTAAAATAAACCAAAGTTCACAGTCAAATAGGCAGACGCCAAAACACATAACACAACAAAAAGCAGACAGCAAAGGCAGTTCATGTGCAAAACAACAAATAAAACTAAGTCTGGCGAGAGGCAATAAGGGTCAGAAGCTCTGTCATCTTGGCAGCTGACTCTTCTTGCTTAGACATCCAGGTCTTGATTTCATCAATTGTCTTCTCTTGCTTGATCATCCAGTCCTTTATATCCTTCACATCATTCACAAGTTCTGCAACCACAGATGAAGACGGAGCAGATGCAGTAGCAGCAGGGTTCCCTTCAGATTGATTTTCATCAGAAGCTTGTTCAACTATTTCAGATTCAGGAACTACTGGAGGAGCAGCTTCCAAAAGTAACACAGGAGGAGGAGGAGGCATGTTCATCAGAGTTACCTTGATTAATTCTGCAAATTTAGTCTTAGCAAGCTTAGAGCATTTAGCTCTAACTTTTAAGGCAGCTTTGTTGAACATCCAGATGAAGCGCTTCCAAGCAGTATTTGAAACAGTTGGATCCAAACTAGACATGCATACATCCTTAACACGATCATATTCAGAATCTAACTCCTTTTTGAAAATTTCAAACATAGTATTAACACAAGATCCTAGATCTGACTGTTCAGACTGTTCAGAGGAAAAAGGATTAGGGGTGTTAACAGGAGTAGGTTCAGATGGTTTTGGTGATGGTTGTTGAGAAGTGTGGATGTCAGATTGAGGGAGTTCAGATGGTGGAGGAAAAGGCTGAGTTTCAGATGGATTAGTTTCAGGTGGTTGAGGAATGGTTTGGGTTCCAGATGTTTGAGTTTCAGAATGTTGAATATCAGATGGTTGTTGATGAGATGGAGAGTTTGGTGGAGTATGAAACATGGAAATGTTAAGATGTTTCTTCATAACACTTTCAGAACGAGCTTGTTTGAGTGACTCTGAATCACAATCAGATGAATCAGAAGATTCATCTGAGTGAACAGATGTTGAAGAAATTATAATTGATTGATTGAGGGGTTGAATATCAAGAATATTGTCAGAAAGATTTGGATCTTCTGAGGGAATTGTTTGTTCAGAGTGTTCAGTTTGAACAGTCTCTGGTTGGTTTTGTTCTGAAATAATTGTTTCTGGTTGGAGAGTCTCTAATTGGGGATTCTCTGGTTGTGACATAGTTGGTTGTGGAATTTCTGTTTGAGTGTTTTCTGGTTGAGTTGGTTCTGTTGGTGGAATTTCTATTTGAATTGTTTGAGGTTGTGGTTCAGATGGAATTGGTACAGATGAAAGATTGACAGACTGTTTGGGTTTAGAAGTTCTTTGTCTAAGGTTTGGAGAGAGTTGTGGTGATGAAAGGGGTGAATGAACAGTAGGTGTAGGATCAGATGCTAATACCTGATGAATGGTGTCTCTGATCTCTTCCAGAGTGGCTTCTCTAGAACTGATTCTGGCTTTCTTTCCTTCTTTCTTCTTCTTTCTTGAAACTTCAGATGCTTTTCTCTTCTTCTGAACTGATCCTTCTTCAGCTTTCCTCTTACTACGCCTTTCCTTCATCAGATTGGGCAATTCTTCTCTTGGTTTCTGAACAAGATTAGCAGGTAGAGGAATTCCTTCCTTTAGACATTCAGTAATGCACATCCAGACAAATTCCTTTGGTTCATCTGCACTGAATAGTGGAAAGTCTTCCACAGGAATTCTTCTGCCTTGAACCTCTTCAGAGTTTATCTTCCTTAGTTGTCCTTTCAATTCTGAAATGATTTTCATCCTTTTCAGATTGAGTCCATTTATTTCAGATCCAATGATGTAAGTCAGATCTTCTGTAACACAAACCCATGTTAGTAGTACCTTTCAGATACCTTAGAATCCTCTTAACAGCTGTCAAGTGTGATTCTCTAGGATCTGATTGGAATCTTGCACATAAGCAGACACTAAACAGAATATCTGGTCTAGAAGCAGTCAAGTATAGAAGAGATCCTATCATACCTCTATAGAGTTTTTGATCTACCTTCTTACTTACCTCTTCCTTACCTAGAGTGCTTGTAGGGTGCATTGGAGTCTTTGCCATTTTGCTATCAACCATGTTGAACTTCTTCTGAAGCTCTTTAACATATTTGGTTTGATGTATGTAGGTGCACTCTGGAGTCTGGTTGACTTGGATTCCCAAGAAGAATCTCAATTCTCCCATCATGCTCATTTCAAATTCTTCCTGCATACATTTAGCAAACTCCTTTCCAAGCGTAATATTTGTTGATCCAAAAATAATGTCATCTACATAAATTTGACAAATCAACAAATCTTTCTTAACAGTTTTACAGAATAAAGTTGTATCCACTTTTCCTCTGATAAAATTTTTCTTCAGAAGGAAGTTGCTCAACCTCTCATACCAAGCTCTGGGAGCTTGTTTTAATCCATAAAGAGATTTCTTTAATTTGAAAACATGATCTGGAAAGTTTTCACTTTCAAAACCAGGAGGTTGGTGGACATATACTTCTTCTTCTATAATACCATTAAGAAAAACACTTTTAACATCCATCTGATACAGAGTGATGTTATTTTGTGCAGCAAATGAAATAAGAAGACGAATAGATTCTAACCTTGCCACTGGAGCATATGTCTCAGTGTAATCAATACCTTCTTGTTGACTGTATCCTTGAGCAACCAGCCTTGCCTTATTCCTTTCTACTTCTCCCTTTTCATTCAGCTTATTCCTGAAGACCCATTTTGTTCCAATAACATTGAATCCTTTAGGTCTAGGAACCAGATCCCAAACTTCATTTCTGGTGAATTGATTTAGCTCTTCTAGCATGGCAATAATCCATTCATTATCTTTCAGAGCCTCATCTATAGATGTTGGTTCAATTATTGATACTAAGACAAACAATGAAGATTCAGATGTTCTGAGATAGGATCTTGTCCTGATTGGATCATCTTTCTTTCCAATGATCACATCTTCTGGGTGAGATGCCTTAATTCTGGAAGAAGATCCTCTGACATTTGATCTTTCAGAAATGTGTAAGTTGTCCAATTGAGAAGATAGGTGAATAGCATCTGGAGTTGCTTCAGATTCCTTTTCTTTAGCCTTTTCTGCCTCTGATCCTTCAGAGTCTGTAAGAATCACTTCTCTATCTGCAGAATTGTCAAACTGCTTTGGCTTTTCAGAGCCAAGCTTATCATCAAATCTTACATGAATAGATTCTTCCACAATCTGTGTTTCAGTATTGAATACTCTGTAGCCTTTAGAGCGTTCAGAATAACCAAGCATGAAACACTTCTGTGCTTTGGAATCAAACTTGTTAAGATTTTCTTTAGTATTAAGTATATAACAAGTGCATCCAAAAGGATGAAAATAAGCAATGTTAGGCTTTTTGTTTCTCCACAATTCATAGGGAGTCTTTTCCAGAAGAGGTCTTACAGACACTCTGTTCTGAATATAACAAGCTGTGTTAATTGCTTCTGCCCAGAAATATTTTGCCAGATTTGTCTCATTGATCATGGTTCTGGCCATTTCTTGCAATGTTCTATTTTTCCTCTCTACAACTCCATTTTGTTGTGGAGTTCTAGGGCAGGAGAAATCATGTGCAATGCCTTTTTCAGAAAAATATTTTTCAAAATGTTTATTTTCAAATTCTCCACCATGATCACTTCTGACTTTAATAATTTTGCAATCTTTTTCAGTCTGGACTTGATTGCAGAAGTCAAAGAACACAAAATGAGAATCATCCTTGTGTTTTAGAAACTTTACCCATGTCCATCTGCTGTAGTCATCTACAATGACTAACCCATACTTCTTGCCTCTGATGGATGCAGTTTTTACTGGTCCAAACAGATCAATGTGAAGTAATTCCAATGGTCTGGAGGTAGAAACAACATTTTTTGATTTAAAATGTGATTTTGAAAATTTACCTCTTTGACATGCTTCACACAGAGCATCTGAGTTGAACTTCAACTTAGGAAGTCCTCTGACCAGATTGAGTTTATTAACTTGAGATATACGTCTCATATTAATATGCCCCAATCTTCTATGCCAGACCCATTGCTCATCATTCACAGATAAGAGGCATTTTACATTTTGAACTTTAAGTTCTGAAAGGTTAATTTTATAAATGTTGTGTTTCCTCTTTCCATTGAATAGGATAGAACCATCCTTTTGACATACAACTTTGCAACATTTTTGATTAAAGATTATATCATAACCATTGTCACTTAATTGACTTATGGACAATAGATTATGTTTCAATCCTTCAACAAGTAAAACATTAGTTATAGAGGGAAGTTTACCATTTCCAACAGTGCCAGATCCAATGATCTTGCCTTTCTGGTTCCCTCCAAACTTCATGTCACCTCCAGATCTAAGTTCCAGACTTTGGAACATAGACCTTTCTCCTGTCATGTGTCGTGAGCATCCAGAGTCCAGGTACCATGACTGGCATCTGGATCTTGCTGCTAAGAACATCTACAACAGGAATTATTTTGTTTTTAGGTACCCAGATCTTCTTGGGTCCTTTGGGGTTAGTTGGTTTGTAGGTTTGCCTAAACTTCTGTTTTACAACATAATGTTTATTCTGGCTTGCCTTGGGTTTAAACACATAAGTATTCTTCTCAGAGCTTATGTGTTTAATGTCATTCAAGTGGCCAAATTTGAATTGAGAATACAGAGGTGTCTTCCTGATGAAAAGTTTGTCAACAGGTTTTGGATTGCTTCCAGATGAAGATTCATATCCAATGCCTCTTCTGTTGTTTCCACTAACACCATAGATCATGGAAGCCATCTTGCTTCTGTCTATGCTCTTAGTGAGAAATCTCTGAAAATTGGAGTCATATTTTTCTAAAATATTTTCACATGACTCAGATTCAGATTCTTGCTGATTTTTTTCAAAGTCATTTTTGATTTTCAAATTTATTTCTTTTTGTTCAACAAGTTCTGTTTTCAGAAGATCAATCTCAGATTCAAGATTGCTTTTCAGCTTCTTGTATTTGACTTTGATGTTGTTGTAACTTTTAAGAACTTCTGTTAAAACTTTTGTAAGTTCTTCTTTGGAAAGTTTAGCCATTACCTCTTCTGCATCATCATCAGATTCAGAATCTGATTCATATCCTGAGGTTCCTTCCTCTTGATCTTCCGTGCTGGCCATCAGTGCAACATTTGCACATTCTTCTTCTGATCCAGAAGATGATTCAGAATCATCTGAGTCATCCCATGTTGCCATCAGAACCTTCTTCTTTTTGTCAACCTTCTTCTTGGGTTTTTCTCTTTGAAGTTTGGGGCAATCATTCTTATAATGCCCAGGCTCTTTGCACTCATAGCATACAACTTCTTTCTTGCCAGATCTTCTGTGCCCAGAAGATTCCTTTCTATGATCAGATTTTCTGAAGTTGTTGAATTTCTTTCCCTTGTGCTTCCAGAGCCTGTTGATCCTTCTGGACAGCATGGATAACTCATCTTCTTCAGAAGAAGAAGATTCTTCAGAGCTTTCTTGAATGACCTGCAAAGCTTTAGCAGTTTTGTTAGATTTTAAAGCTATGGATTTACCTTTATCTTTCTTCTGGGGTTCATCTTCCTCCAGCTCAATTTCATGGCTTCTCAAAGAACTGATAAGTTCTTCTAAAGAGATCTTGTTCAGATCTTTTGCCATCTTTAATGCGGTCACCATTGGTCTCCATCTGGTGGGAAGACTTCTGATGATCTTCTTGACATGATCTGACGTTGAGTAGCCCTTGTCCAGAACTTTCAGACCAGCTGTAAGAATCTGAAATCTAGAAAACATAGTTTCTACATTTTCAGACTCTTCCATTTTAAATGCCTCATACTTCTGTATGAGCGCCAGAGCCTTGGTCTCTTTAACCTGAGAGTTTCCCTCATGAGTCATTTTGAGTGACTCAAACATGTCATGAGCAGTATCTCTGTTAGTAATCTTCTCATACTCAGTATGAGAGATTGCATTAAGCAATATAGTTCTGGCTTTGTGGTGATTCTTGAAATCTCTTTTTTGCACTTCAGTCATTGATTTTCTATCAATCTTTTTGCCATCCTCACCAGTAGGATGTTCATATCCATCAATGACCAAATCCCAAAGATCAGCATCATACCCAAGGAAAAAACTTTCTATTCTATCTTTCCAATAGTCAAATTTTTCCCCATCAAACATGGGTGGCTTAGTACTGATCTTATCCCCTTCATATTTGTTGTTGTAAGTTGATGTAGAAGTATCACCCATATTGACAACCAAATAAATATCAAAGTATCTTTCTCACTGGATCCTTAACTGTCACGGTTAAGTGAAGCACACGCAGAACCGGAGCTCTGATGCCAACTGAAGGTGAGAAAATTACTTAGAAGGGGGGGTTGAATAAGTAAGACTAAAAATCAGAGATTTAAACACAGATATTTTTATCCTGGTTCGTTGAATACAACTACTCCAGTCCACCCTCTCAAGAGTGATTTGCCTTTCTCTGTCAAGGACTTAATCCACTATTTAATCAAACAGATTACAATAGTAACACCTAAGAACAACTATTCTTAGTCTTCTCAAGAGCAACTGATCCCAACTGGATCCTCTTAAGGAAAACCTTTTACAAACAATGTAAAACTTTTACAAGAGTATGAATGCTTCTAATAAGCTGTTATCACAACTGTGATATTTCTCTTAAGTCAAGAACAATGTTATAGCAAAATAAAATAATAAGAGCTTTGAGAGTTTTGCTTTGATGAGTGATTTTGCTAGAAATTTGATTACTGAAGAAGATGGAGTGGACTTCTTTATATAGGCACTCAGATCTATGAAGTCTTGTTAACGTTGAAGGCTGTGCAGAAAAGCCTGAAGCCTTTTGTCTTTACATTGGAGGCTGTGCTGAAACAAGCCTGATGCCTTTTGTCTTTACTTTGCAGAAACTTTCCTTAGAATGGAATGCACAGATAAAACCTTTTTGTCTGTGACCTTGTGTCTAGCACAAAAGAGGAAAGAGCTGTTGAGATAAGCCAACGTACATATTTAAATCTTCTTCACTAAGTAAGTTCAGCTTTCAACATTAGAATCTGAATCTTCAGAATCTCCAGAGTAGAGATCTTCTGGATCTTCAGAGTCTTGGATGTTCTTCAGATTGAGCTGAATCAGAGTATGTGCAGCTTTTGTGCTTGAGCGTGTAAATCTATCAGAGCAGAGTCTTCTATGCTTTAGAGGCTCTTGCTTCAGAATCTTCAAAAGACAGTAATCAGATTCTTCTGGGAGCAGCGTTCAGATCTTCACTTAAGATGCTCTTGAACCTATGAAACCTTTCATAATCACATTGTTCAGATCCAAATTTGCTTTCTTAAGAGTATTTTCTTTAGTACCTGTAGCAAACAGTCTAGAACAAATTTAGAGTATATAATTCTTGAATACAAAATTCATAAGTGTTATCATCAAAACATAGAGATATAACTAAGAAACAATCTGTGTTCTTACACCTTGAACACCTGGAGGTTGTATTAAGGTTGCTAGAACAACATGAGCTATTTGCCAAGCTTTCCAAATGCTGCTTTAGCCTTACTTCAGTGGATTATCTAGGCCATACCATCTCAAATCAAGGCGTTGAAATGGATAAATCTAAGATTCAAGCTGTCATGGAATGGAATGTTCCGTCTTCTCTCAAACAGCTTCGAGGGTTCTTAGGATTATCAGGTTATTACCGTCGTTTTATTCGCAATTATGTTGCCATTGCCTCACCCCCTCACTGAACTTTTAAAAAAAGATGCTTTCCATTGGACTTCAGCAGCTACTGAACCTTTCGACAAACTCAAATAGGCCATCACACAAGCCCCTGTTTTATCGTTACCATATTTCCAATTGCCTTTTACTCTTGAGACTGATGCTTCCGTGTCCAGTATCAATGCGGTGCTAAGTCGAGCACGCCACCCCATTGCTTATTTTTCAAAAAAATTATGCCTTCGAATGCAAAAGCAATCTGCGTATGTCCGGGAACTCTACGCTATTACAGAAGCTTTGGCAAAATTTCGTCACTATTTGATTGGTCATAAGTTTGTTATCAAGACTGATCAATGCATCCTCAAATCCCTCACTGATCAATCGATTCAAACCCCCGAACAATAGCATTGGCTTCATAAATTTATGGGATATGACTTTACCATCGAGTATAAACCGGGAGTGGATAATATTGCAGCTGATAGTCTCTCGCATTCAATACACACACCTCAGCTTATTTCCATGATTCATTCAGCTGTGAATGAGGATTCTGTGTTGGCAGAGATTAGAAATCAATGCTTGTTGGGTACATGTCCTACACCTCACTATCAAGTCAAGCATGATATGTTATTCTGGAAGAATAGATTGGTTATTCCTCAACATCCTGAATTGATCAAACGCATTCTCACTGAGTTTCATTCTTCAACCTTGGGAGGACATGCTGGAGTTATACGCACCAAAGCGTGCATTGTGACTCAATTTTTCTGGGCTACTATGACTAAGGATGTCAAGGAGTTTGTGTCACAATGTTTAGTTTGTCAACAAGTCAAACACTCGACAACCTTACCTGCTGGATTACTCCAACCTCTTCCTATTCCACAACAAATTTGGGAAGACTTGTCGATGGATTTCATTACGGGACTGCCACCATCTAATTCTTACATTGTTATTCTTGTGGTTGTAGATCGGTTATCCAAATATAGTCACTTCATTCCCCTCAAGGCTGACTATAACAGTCACGAGGTAGCAGAAGTCTTTCTCCATACAATTGTTAAACTTCATGGGTTTCCTAAGACTATTGTATCTGACCGGGATCGTGTGTTCACAAGCCAATTTTGGCAACAATTATTCAAACTCAGTGGCACAACATTTTCTATGAGCACGGCATACCACCCTCAAACCGATGGCCAATCTGAAGTTGTAAGCAAATGTTTAGAACTTTATCTTCATTGTTTCACTAGCGATTCTCCTCGTGCTTGGTCCAAATTACTGCCTTGGGCAGAGTTCTCATACAATACTTCCTTCCACATAAGTATTGGTATGACACCATTCAAAGTGGTTTATGGACGAGATCCTCCAGACCTTATTCGCTATGAAGTTAACAATGGTGATCCACCATTGTTACAACAGCTGTTGACGGAGCGAGATGATACATTGGCTGCTCTGAAGGCTAATTTGATGCAAGCTCAACAAATCATGAAGAAATTTGCTGATAATAAACGACGATTTGTTGAATTTAAGGTGGGTGACATGGTGTTGGTCAAGTTGCAACCTTACCGTCAACACTCAATAGCTCTTAGGCGCAATCAGAAACTCAGTACGCGTTACTTTGGCCCCTTTCCTGTCATGGAGCACATTGGTCAAGTTTCTTACAGGCTGATGCTTCCCACTACTGCGAAAATTCACCCCGTGTTCCATGTGTCTGCGTTAAAATTATGCAAAGGTGACCACCATACACAGCTGCTACCCTTTCCATTAACTACTACTAAGCAAGGAACATTGATTTTGCCTCACGCTATTGTTAACCATCACACTGTCATCCAAAATGGCCAATCAATTCAACAGGTTCAAGTCTAGTGGGATACTTTGCCGACGGAAGTCACTTGGGAAAACTAGGATGAATTGAAGGTTCTGTATCCTAACCTTGAAGACAAGGTCCTTGTTAATGAGGGGAGTAATGTTATGAGCTGGAAAAACAATATTGTTGGAGGAAAAGGAAAAATAATAAGCAATGAAGGACAGATGGCAAATGATCCTAACATTGTGGAACCAAGGAGAGGCAAGAGAGTGAAAATCCCTAACATAAAATATTCTGCGTGTCAGCATATATAGCAAGGAGGATGCAGTGAGAAAGGGGGGAAACAAGTGACACTATTCTCTCTTCCTCTATTGGAATTCCTTGTGAATGATTTCTCTTACTATTCTATTGCATTAAGTGTACTATTTCATTCCAAGAAGGATTGAGAAATTATTCTCAATCTGGTATCTCATAGATTCTTCATTGTACTAACTTTTATTATAATGAATTGAATCTTTGTGAAGAATTTGTCTGCATAATTTTTCATCTGTTACCACTTTCTGTTGCATAGCATAACACCCCTTACAAAGGAATGCATAAGGAAGCAGGTGCACGCTAAGTCAAATTGTCAAATGATTTCCATTAAAAAGGTAGAAAACAAAAGATAGTATTATCTACAATAGTGATAATTGATGCCCCTTTTTCTACTTATTGATGATATTCATACAAAGTATTAGATCACTAAATCCAGATAAAGAAAACATATAAGTAAATTCACATAAATGATTGTGTTTGAATTAAACCCCAATGTTGTAGATAATCAGAATCAATTTTGATGGAAAAGAATAAATTCTTCTTATTAATTATGCCTCTTGTTATTCACCCTTTGTTGGAGTGAACCAATCATACCTTATTTGCAAGATTATTCAACTTTGCACTTAGATTTGAAGAGATGAAAAAAAAAATATAAATTCAGGTTTTAGAGAATACAAAAATTTGAAGGAAGAAGAAGAATGTATTTCACTGTGCAACGACACTGAATTGTATATTAAAGTGATTACAGAGTGATGAGTTGTATATAAAGACTAGAGTCTCCTTATATTTATAATGACATAACTTTCACTCCAAATAATCTTAAAATAACGGACTCAATTGTTACACGAAAATACTAAATTTAACTACGTCGAATTCTAGTTAATTCGACTTTGTTGAATATACCTATTCTTAGACTCCGTCAAATAAAACTTCTTTGAAAACTTCATATGGACTTCTACACTGTTGAATACAATCTCATCTAACATAAAGAATTACATATTTAACACACCACCTAATTCATTTTATTTAAGCTATCTATTCATCATTGTTCTTAATCTCTTGAACAATTTGACTTGCACAACCTTCGTCATTATGTGTTCAATTTAATTCTCTGGTATGTATTGTTCCAGTCTCAACCTTCCATTTTCAACTTGTTCTCTTCTCCAAGTTTATATCAAACATGATGTCAATCTTCATGTTCATTGCTCCATGATTCTTCCGTGTAATTTATTCGACCAAATTCACCATCCATGCTTCTTGGCATACCCATAGAGAGGTAGTTACGTGAGTGGAATATACTCTTAAATTTATTTTGAATGATGTCAAAATTAGGTAGCTTAGATCTTTGTGTATTTGGACCTTATAATCTTTGTCTAAATATGCACTATCATCATAGAACATGTAAGACTAGATTACATAAGTCATAACATGGAAAAATATGATTTTTTCACAAAAAGTCATTCATGGGTCAATACATCCTTTGTATGTGTCGATACATAGTGAATGGATTATAAAATAATTTGGATTTGCGTCTTATGGGTCTATACAAATGATATATGCGTCAATATATTCTATGAATGGGTCGACTCATTCTTGGTTGGAGTCGACTCAATTTTGAAAGGTGTTTTCAAGGACTTGCCATTGAGCGAATGGGTTGACTCTCCTGTGTTTGGAGTCGACTTATCTTGAAATGTTTTTTTACAAAATTGGCTACTGCCTCCAATGTATTGACTCTATTTGGCCTCGTATTGACTCATTCGGCTGATGTATTGACTCATTCCATTTTAGAGTCAATACATTTTGTACCAAATTTTAAAAATGCATTTTAGCTAAAAATATGTTTTGATCATTTCTTTTCTACAAACAAACATACATATAAATACTTATTCATGCATCATTTCTAAGCATTGAAACCTGAAAGATACAAAGAATTCTAATCATCTTCAACCTTTCTTTGCGCATTCATCAACTACACATAATCTTTTTTGATTGTTTGTTGTCAAGACAATATTAATAAGGTCCAATTTAGGTTTGTGTAGTCAAATTGGGTTGAGATTTTCTTTGGGGGATTTAGAGATAAAAACTTTAGGGTTTTACTCCAAGATTAAAGGTTGATTTAGAAGTTTTTGTGCATGTCTTGTCAACTTGGATTCAGCCGAGAGGAGGCTTAGAAGAACGAGGATTTTTGCAAAGGAGTAGCAGTAACCGGAGGGTCAATTGAAAGGCTTGGGGCAAGATTTGGTAATTTGGATTCAGCCGAGTGAAAGCTTTGAAGAACGGTTGTTCAGTCAAAGGAGTAACGGTAACCGGAGGATCATATTAGAGATCTTGTGCGACTTGATCTTGCTAAGATCAAGGGTAGAGAAGGACCTAGGATCAACATCAAACATAGGGCTTGAGGGTTTGAATTTCTACTAATTCTCTTGTAAATTGATATTGCCAAGGTTAATTCCAATATCTCAATTCGGTTTTGATTTGAGGGAAGAGATAGTGAGGACAATTAGGGAACTGCCTAATTCAAACCACATTTCCACTCTTGTACTCTCTCTCTCTCTCTCTCTCTCTCTCTCTCTCTCTCTCTCTCTCTCTCTCTCTCTCTCTCTCTCTATTGATTTTGAGAATAATTAGTGTGTAATTTAAGTTGTCGAAAATTTTGGTTGTGTTAAAGTGTTTAAAACTGTTTTTGTGAAAACATTGCAATCTAAGTCATTGCAATTAATTTTTTATAACATCAATACAAAGATAATCAGTCTTGGTGTAATACACACCAAGTGTTTGGTAAAATTACTGCACACTAATTGTTCGACAAAATTCTTTAGTCAGGTTTTATTTAATAGTCATTGGAAATCGTTTATCTTAAGTGTGGTTTATATTCAAAAAAATTATATTGAACTTATTGATTGGCTTTTATCATCTTTAGCATATATCCTAATACGAATGTACACTTATTTGATTCTACCAATAAGGGTTCGGATGGAAGATAGTCGATCCGAATTCGCTTCTCCATGCCACAGAAAAATACTTTTCAAAACATAATTTTTATAAGCAAATTTTTATTAGGCGATCTATTCAACCCCCTTATAGATTGTTTTCCTCGTCTAACAAGTGGTATCACGTGCACCGATTTATCTTGTGATTCAAATTTTCTTTTTAGATTATGGCTTCCGAACCAAAGAGGTGTATAGTAAAGCATTGGTTTACAATGGTGAGAACTATGGTTATTGGAAAGATCGTATATGTATCCATATCAATTTTATTGATAGAAAAGTATGGAGCGCTATACAAAATGGTCAATTTTAAATTACCATGAACAATATGGATGGTGTTGTTCTATCTAAACTGGAAGAACAATGGAATGAGGAAGATGAGAAAAAGTGGTCTAGTGATTGGAGAAAAAGGAATATTGTAATCTCCACTTTAGGATATAATGAATATTACCGTGTTTCTCTTTGGGAAACCGCTAAATCTATGTGGGATGCAATACAAGTTTCCCATGAGGGTAAAAATGAAGTCAAACAAGAAATAATCAATATGTTAAGTAAAGAGTTTGAACTCTTTCACGTGGAGCATGGTGAAACCATTGGCAAAATGAAAAAGAGATTCACTCATCTTGTAAACCATTTGAATGCACTTAGTAAGCCGATTTCTAATGATATTTCTACTAACAAAATTTTGACATTGGATACAACTACATTGTTTGGTAAGCTTGAAGAACATGAGCAAGAGATCATTATCTTAGAGAAGCATTGTCGTACCTAAAAAAAGCACGATCCTTCGCGAATGGTCGCGAAAAACACAGAGTCGCCACCGAACTTTATTTATCCCAAAATGGGAAAGGAAAATATCGATAAAACCTTTAGGGAAAGAACATGGTCATCGCAACCAAGTTCTAGGTTCGGGAGTCGGTTACATGAGGGGAAGGTATCAGCACCCCTCACGTCCGTTGTATTCAACGGGAACCTCTTGATTCGATTCGTAAGAAATGTTAGCCTCGTTTGTTTGTGTTCTTCCAATATAAAATGTGTAAGGGTAAATGTAAAGAGTTAGATTGTTAAGGAGAAAGGGGTGGTTTTAGAGAAGAGTGCTCGCCAAGGATTAGGGCCCTTGTGCCTACGTATTTTCACTCGAAAAGAAGTGAAGAATCAGAGCATCCGTAGTTCGTGGGACTACGGGAAAAAGAAGATAATTGTGGAATTTGGGGGAAATGTGAAGGAAATGTGCTCGCCAAGATCATCGCAATCTTGTGCCTACGTATTCTCGTTAACAGACGAGAAATCAGAGCAGCCGTAGTTCGGCCACGAATAAAAGGGGTTGACTTAACGAAAAGATACTTAGTCATATTCGACAGAAAATATTGCTTTATCTAAACTAGTGAGGAGAGAACGCTTGCACCACTTTGAATGGATTTCCATATATCAACATTCATGGGGGACACGTCACTTATATCGACTCAAGTAGGTTATGGACGAAAAAATATTTTACGTCATTCTCAAGACACCATATCTCTCGTTTAGGAAAAGGTTTTACGGTTCGCACGGCAGCGAGAGACTAAAATGAAAAGTTTATGTTTGGAGGGAAAGAGAATGTATTTGAATAGGTTTTAGGGTTTTGATCGCACGAGGGCGAGGAAACGAAAATGACTTATTAGATGATTAGCTAAAAGTGACGATTACCTGAAGCTTAAGAAAGGCTTCTCAGGCCCAAATAATCGGGAAAGCGAGTCAAAGACTTGACTCTCTCTCTTTTTCACCTCAAATGTGAAAGGATAATATGAAGTTCGAGTAGACAGATCGAATGACGATTACTCAAAGCTTAAGAAAGGCTTCTCGAGCCCAAGTAATCGGGAAAGCTAGTCAAAGGCTTGACTCTCTCTCTTTTTCATCTCAAATGGGAAAGGATAATATGAAGTTCGAGTAGACGAATCGGATGACGATTACTCGAAGCTTAAGAAAGGCTTCTCGGGCCCAAGTAATCGGGAAAGCTAGTCAAAGGCTTGACTCTCTTTCTTTTTCATCCTTAACGGATAAGGAAATTGATGATATTGAACGATGGAATATGGCTGAAGTATTTTAAATGGATGAGGATTACTTGAAACTTAAGAAAGGCTCCTCGGGCCCAAGTAATCCGGAAAGTGAGTCAAAGGCTTGACTCTCTCTCCTTTTCATCTTATATTAAGAAATGATTTTGATATAATTAGCGTTGCTTATGAATGACGATTACTCGAAGCTTAAGAAAGGCTTCTCGGGCCCAAGTAATCGGGAAAGCGAGTCAAAGGCTTGACTCTCTCTCTTTTTCATCTAAGTGTTTAAGAAAATAAGTTTCGAGTTTGTCGCATAGTACATCTTTTAGAGATGACAATTGTTTGGACTTAATAAAGGCTCCTCGGGCCCAAACAATCGAGAAGAGAAATCAAAGGCTCGATTTCAACCCCCTTTTCATCTTTATCAAAAATGTTTGAAATACAATTAAGTATATTATTTTGATTTGAGACAATGCTCGATATGAATCGAGGTTTGAAATTTGCGTACACAATAGTGCAAAGGTTGAAAAGAACATAATTAGGGAAAGCCAACTCCTAAAAAATTTCCATATAAAGGATTGCAAACCTGAAGATTCCCTTATCTCGAGCTTAATCATGAATTTCATCAAGCTAAGAATCCTTAGCATAACACCATCGTAATTTCATACACACATCTCTTATCTTCAAAGTGTGTTCATCAGCATCTTTACCAAGCAACTAACCACTTTCTCAATTGAAACGAAATAGGATTAGCATTAAAAGTAAGATCAAAATTTAGTCAAACCTCGATTCAAGATTAAAAATTAAAGGTTGAACAACAATAATTGAACAACAATAATTAACCAAATCTAAAGTGAAAAGCCAGTTAGGAGCTAAAACATATTATTAACCGAAATCTATTAAACAACAATTTTAAACAAAGCTATTAAAAGAAATAATAAAGAGATTTAATTAACAATTTAGCAAAAGTTTAACCAAAATATTAACTAGAATTATCAACTATTAAATACTTTAATCACCATTTAAAACAATTTAATAAAGTTAATTAGAATGGCTATAATACTGTGATGATAATGTAGTGATAAAAGAGAAAACCATGGAATCATGATGGGCTATGAGGCTCATTCATCCATCACTAACCAAGAAGTAAACAACCAACAAAAATAGTGTGTACCACATCCATGGGTCATGAAGTCCACCAAAGAAACCCAGCAACAACTAATAACCATTACAAGAATTATTAACAGCCATAATAACTAAAAAAAAAAAATAACAAAACAAATAAATAAAAAAATGAAGGAAATTGTGTACAAGAAGACAACACCACCAAGGGAATGAGAATAGCATCACCAGGATTGAATCGAAGACAAAAACAACAAAGAGATACGCCTTCAAATTCACAACCTTCGCGTGACCCTCCACCTGTCTCGCTCAATCTTCATGTTCGACGAACCACATCTCGCTCGTCCGTCATTTTCATCTCGTCAAGGTTCGTTTTCGTCGAGTTTTGGCTGTTTTGGCGGGCTCAGCCTTCAATCCAACCTCTTCTTCATCTCACCTCATCTTGTTCTCATTCTCGGTTGGGTTCGATTTATTTATGAGTTGATGTTGATGAGTAGTCGGGTTATATTGAAGGGAAGTTTGGTTAGAGAGATTGGGTTTGTTGTTGTCGTCTAATGCAAGCTGGGTTGAGTTTGCAAAGAAGGTGTTTGTTAAAAGTTCTAGATGTGGAAAGAATTTTGTGTTGAATTTAGGGATGAAGGGTGAGGTTAGATGAATGTTGTTGATGAAGATTTGTGGAGGTATGAAGGGAGGTTTTCGGTTTGTCGGCGCGGCAAAATGGTGGATTTTGTGGTGTTGTTGGTATGATGTCGAAGAAAGATACACCGAGGGTTTGAGTTTTATATGTTTAAAAGAAAACAAAAATGAGGTAACACAGTTGATGGTTCAATGAAGTGAAGCAAATGAAAAGATTGTTATGATTGTTGGAAGGTTGCCGTAAGAGAAGAAATACTTGGTATATTGTTTGATATTGCGGTTTAAATGACGATAGTGTTGAGGTTAAGGGTGTTTAGATGGCCATTATTATGATGTATCCAAACATGTAAATTTAATTACCAGCTTCTAATATCCTCAGGTTTTTCAGAAGAGTGACCGTGAATTGCTATGATGGTCTATGTTTGAGAAGAACGTTGCAGCTGTCAGCGTCAAAGCCAACATCAACAAACACAAACCCGCTACCTCTGTAAGTGTCACAAACCATTCCCTCATAGTTCACTGCTGCCTTAGTTGTGAGTTCATCAAAGGCCAAAACCGTGTTAGTTTTCATGTAGACAATCCTGGGTCTAGATCTTGCTCCAAGTATGCATCAAGGATGGCATCTGAGACCTGGTCACAGATCTTATCTAGGTGACCTTCATTTGAAAATTCTGAGGTGAAGAGGAAGGTTTCTGCATATCGATGTGAGTGTTAAGAGAAGGTTGGTGTTGTTGGTTTTGTGTAGTGCATTTGTTGTGGTTGATGTAAGAAGTTGAAGAAGGCTCACAACGATGATGTTGAAGGAGATTTGTATTGTGTATTGTTATTATTTTTTTGCAAGTCTTCTGCTAGGTTGCTATTGTTTTGGTTGTATAGCGAAGACAGGAAAACACAAGGTTGAGGGAGTTTCATGGATGTTTATATTGAAGGAAAGGTGGGGTTATATGGTTTGTGAGGTACACATAAGATTAATGATTTGAACAGAGGGGTAAGGAAGTGGAAAGGATGGAGGAAGAAGTATGAGGTGTGAGCAGGGGGTGTTCATGAGGAACAAGGATGGCGAGGTACTTTGTTGGAATTTTGTTGAAGTGTTCGAAAGGTGTGTAGTTGTTGTTTGCTCAAGTTTTCTTTGCAAATAAACCGTAAGGTAGAAACAATGAAAGATATGATGATGGAAATGATAAGTGTAAAAAAAAATGAAGTTGTATGGCTTATGTGATATTCACAAGAGTTCATGAGAGTGGAGGAATAGTTCATGAAGTTGAAGGAAGGGGTAAGGTTGAGAGATGGAACAGTGGTGAATTTACGATTCAGATGGAGAATAAAATGGAGAAGAAGGTTTTTGTATCCAAAACAAGCTTGAGAGCCAAAAAGGAATCCCCTCTGAGGTATTGTGTGTTCTCCTCATGATTTCTTTGTTTTTTCTTTCTCCTTTTTAAATCGTACGAGCTGTGCTGGGCTGTGAGCTTGATAGCAAGTTTTGCTGTGTGTTTTGGTACAGTTTCATTGCGGCTGAGGACTGTACGAGAGCTAGCAGGGGCAGGTTGTTATACGACAAATTTATGGTTTTTTTTGGTAGCTGCTCAGTGTTTTTATTATTAACAGGTTATGTTGGCCTGGTTTGGTTATTTGTTTTTTTTTTTGTGGTAATTATTTTTTGTCTGTTGTGATAACAAGTGGCTCTTGGTTGCTGTAGGGTAATTTTTTGCAAGGTTGTATGAAGTTGAAGGTGGGCGTAGGTGATACGGTTTGTAGCTGTTGTTGTTGTAGGCTTGGTGTGGCTTGTTTTATGATTGGTACAGGGCGTGGTGCTTAACCTTGCAGCAAGAGCTTCACTAAAACTGTCATGAAGGCTTGGAGGTGGGCCATGTTGCAGTACGGTTGGGGGCTGTTGTAGAGTGTAGCAGCTTTGGTACGTTTGGAGGGTAGTGAACTTTGTAACTTGTAATTGGTTTTGTTGGTGGCTGCTTTTGGAATTTTGCTCATAAAATTAAAATGGGCTTCTAAGATATGGGCTCAATAGAATTTGCTCTTATCATTTGATTGAAATAATATTTTTGAATTCACAATTATCCCGACAAATAAAAATGAACTTCCCTCGAGAATTCAAGAACCAAATTCCATTTTACTTAACTTTCACTTGAAATGAATGACACTTGAATGAATCTGGAGAAAAACTAAATCCCACATTGGCGTTGAATAAAATTGAAAGAACCACAATAATAAATCCACCTTCAAACTTGATATTAAGTTGGGAGTGAAATCGCATTGCCACGAACTAAATCTCATTGCCTTGAAATCAAGGGATACTGCCTTGATACCAAAGATAATGCCTTCAAATATGCACTGTACTGAAAACTCTTCAAAAGTTAGCTTCAACCAGGTGACCTGAACTATCCTCATTCAATGTTATCCACACGTCTGACCTGACATCCTCAAGTGAAAATAACAACTTATTTTTGGACTTTTTTTTAATATACAAAAATGGAGGTTGTACAAATTTTCACACAACACTGCACGCATACTCTTCTTGATGACCTGGCCTAATCCTTGATTTAACTCTATAAGACCAGAGCTTAGACAAAACGAAAAAAAAGGTACGAATCTACATGCACAATGGTAGATGATACAAATGTGATGATATGATGCATAGATGATGAAAATGCTATGAGACGTCCAGAAAGCGGTTCAGGGTCAAAATTAGGGTGTAACAGTTGCCCCTATTTAAATATCTTCAACTAGAGAGTATGAAGAAGGTCATTCTTCATAAAATCGTGTGGGAGATAGTTAAATATCAAAAAGACCCGAATATTGATCCTGAATGCATATGACCTGTTATGCTATGAACAAAAGAGAAAACTATGTAATGCAAATGCAACGCTGATGCGATGAATTCTATCATGATGATAGTGATGGGATGATAAATGCAAAAACACAGACAAGGAAAGAAAACACACGAGGATAAACACAACAATGTGAATAGCAAACTCATTGGGGATGACCAAATATAGGGAAAAAGAAAACAACTGGGAGATTTGAAAAAGGATAAGCTTCTCGGAAGAGAGATGCCACTTATCGAAAATAAAGGTGGATAAGCTTCTCGAAAGAGAGATGCCACTTATCGAAAATAAAGGTGGATAAGCTTCTCGAAAGAGAGATGCCACTTATCGAAAATAAAGGTAGATAAGCTTCTCGGAAGAGAGATGCCACTTATCGAAAATAAAGGTAGATAAGCTTCTCGGAAGAGAGATGCCACTTATCGAAAATAAAGGTAGATAAGCTTCTCGAAAGAGAGATGCCATTTATCAAAAATAAAGGTAGATAAGCTTCTCGAAAGAGAGATGCCATTTATCAAAAATAAAGGTAGATAAACTTCTCGAAAGAGAGATGCCATTTATCAAAAATAAAGGTAGATAAACTTCTCGAAAGAGAGATGCTATTTATCAAAAATAAAGGTAGATAAACTTCTCGAAAGAGAGATGCTATTTATCAAAAATAAAGGTAGATAAACTTCTCGAAAGAGAGATGCCATTTATCAAAAATAAAGGTAGATAAACTTCTCGAAAGAGAGATGCCATTTATCAAAAATAAAGGTAGATAAACTTCTCGAAAGAGAGATGCCATTTATCAAAAATAAAGGTAGATAAACTTCTCGAAAGTGAGATGCCATTTATCAAAAATAAAGGTGCCGAATCCTAAATCAACAGGATCACGCAAACAAAACAAACTTCTGGAAATTTCTTAAGCGAAAAGATCAAACGGGATCTTCAGGAACCATCAGGAAAGATACAGGGTGTTCAAACTCTTCTGTATGCCAAAATAATTGGACTTCGCTGGGAAATGCCTTTCGGATAAGCTTCTCAAAAGAGATGGCCACTTACCAACTGTAAAAGGACTTACGTATCACCAAGAGAGGATAAGCTTCTCGAAACGGAGATGCCACTTATCGAAAAGATGATAAGCTTCTCAAAAGGAGACCGCCACTTATCAAAAAAGAAAGCAAAACAAGCTTCCCAAAGGGGACTGCCACTTGTTAATAAAGAGAGATAAGCTTCTTGAAACAGAGATGCCACTTATCGTTGAAGGAGGATAAGCTTCTCGAACGAGACTGCCACTTATCGAAAAGATGATAAGCTTCTCAAAAGGAGACCGCCACTTATCAAAAAAAAGAAAGTGAAACAAGCTTCCCAAAAGGGACTGCCACTTGTTAATAAAAAGAGAGATAAGCTTCTCAAAAGAGATAGCCACTTATCTGCAATGGGGATTTGTAAAAGAATCTTGCTACAAGATACAATGCAACATAAATGCACGTTTAGGCTAGATTCAGCAACCTAAACAACGCAACCCTTGCCAGGGACCAAAGTTCAATCTAGGAACAAGCTAGAAAGAAACGGTCAAAAAAAAGACTCCAACCATTGAGGAATAAACTCGAATAGGATTTTTCTTATCCATACATGGAGAAAATAATAGAAACAACCGTCATCCACGAGGATCAAACTCTGTGGGGAATTTAGAAATGATGTGCACTTTATGCCTAAAGCTGACAACTCTACTTGGAGAGAGACGGCACAACCCGACCACTTGGGGAATAAACGCCAAAGTTGGACTTTGAATATGTCTGTGATCATGGAAGGATACACAAGACAGATTGGATGAACTGGTCTTGGATGACAGACTACCAGAAGGAAACTGGTGTTAAAGCTGACTAGACCTCAAAGGGTTTACCAGACGAAGATTGGTTTTAAAATTGTTAACTCATGTTGTGGACATATGCTCAAAGAGATGATATGCGACCAAATGCTAGAGCGAAGCGACATAACCAACGCATGAGAAAGATTTATGCCAATGATTGCAGGTTTCCACATATGCCCCAAACATGGGTAACTGATGGAAAAGTCTTGGAAGCAAAGCTTCTGGTATGTTAGAAAGCACCAGGTCATTTGGCAGGGTGACAACATGATTCCCCGACACTCGTCTTGAACTCAGAAGTTGTTGACGTATGGCCTACTCGTTTGAGTAGCTTGAAAGCATGGAGAGGATTCGTCTCTCTGTAGGACACCTTGCCCCAGTCTGTGACTTATCTTGCCCCAGTCGATTGGGTATCTGAAATTATTTCCCTTGAAAGGATGGTGGAAGCAGCTAGTCATGCCAACGGGCTTAGGGAACTTTCCCCAATGTTTTAAACTTTGAGATGCGCTCTACATCTAATTACCCAATTCTTGGGATGGTAGACTTATAGTTGACTGCTCACCGTAGGGTAGGACTCGATCTGCCTCAGTCTAAGTCTTGAATCAATTCCTCTTTGTTACTCAACTTTTGGAGGTATCGACTTCTGTGCACTCTTAAGGTAGCTTGCCATAGAATGAGCGTTGAAGCGACCTAACTTATGCTGATTGAGCACCAAAGGGATTTTCTCTTAACCAAAAGAGCCTATGGGCGACCTTCTCCTAGCTGGTAGAGTCTTGAGACGACTTGCTCAGATCCATCAATTCTTGAATGATTTTCCCTTTAATCAACTTGTTTGAGGGCTTACTCTAGATTGACTGATTCCATAGCCACTAGATGCCAATGCCTCTGCCCCATAGGGTGAAGATGTAATCTTGATTCTAGTCAACTTTGCTGGAAGACCAAATCCTCTTTGATTTCATCTTGATAGAATCTTCCCTGATGTCAGGTATTGACTTGCAGTCAAAATTGTTCATTCACAAATGGTAATTTTAATGCGATAATCATGCAAGTTTTGAAAAAAAAATCAATCATTATTGAAATGATGTGATAGTGTGTGACGAATGGACTATTAGTCCAAACGCAGTGCTGATTTAGCTGGTGTAAAAGATATAGCAAGAGAAAGATTAGCAACTCTTGTAGGAGTCAGTTAACGCAACCTTGTTGTAGTATGCTTTCAAAATAAACCCTGCCTCAATTAGGTCTTTTAAGGGTTGTAACATGGTCTGGTTCACGGTTATAGAAACAAAGGATGTAAGGCTCAAAATTTGATTTAACCCACCCCTTCTTCGTGATAATTCTCCAGTCCTACGTTCAGTTAATTCTGCACACGTTTATCTTCCAAAAGAGTTGAAGGTGTATAGTGATGATTCAAGGTATGCTTGACATGGCAGTCACCTTATTTTGTCTTTGATGGATGTCAGTGACCCTTTGACTTTGATATGGTGTTCACTGAATCTTATTTTGTTTTTGTTGAGGATTTGAATACCTCTTTTGATTTTGTTTGATCCCTAACTTTTGCATGGACTGAATTCTCTTTTCGAGTCCATCGGGATGGCCTTGATTTTTCCTAAGTCTCCTCTTGAGGTGTTCGACTTAGCAGACCTTTTTTATTATTTTTTACTTCGTTGGTAGGTTGTGATTGCCAAGTCATTGGTCATCGTAGAACAACCGTCATAGCTTTCGGATTTTGCATGATTCTTTCGACACTTCAAAATGTGTGCGAAGAATACCTTGTGGTTGATCTTCATACAAGAAGTTTCATCTTGATAATTCAAATTAACTGAACACTACCCATGCCCCAGGTTAAGTGTAAGGGTTTAGAAATCCAAAGGAAACTCCTACTTCTAGGCTCAAAGTGGTTAACTAGGGACTAACTCCTTATCTCTCCAGTGTTTGGGGATTTGAAACAATGTGTCGCAACTGCGAAAATCGGCGTCGGCTGACAGAAGAGTCGCCACCGTGCGTTATTTATCCCAACGGAGGGAAAGGAAACGCTCGAAGTAAACCTCGCGAAAAACGGGGAAAGGTATGGTCATCGTAACCAAAACCTGTATTCGGGAGTCGGTTACCCAAGGGGAAGGTATTAGCACCCCTCACGTCCATCGTACTCGATGGGATCCATGCTTGCTTGGTTTGTACGGATTACACTTCTATCTAAACTAAAGGATGAGGTCTTAAAAGGAAAGAAAACTTGACTCGGCAAAGCATCGCACTTTATGCCTACGTATTCCCGTCTGGAACGAGAAATCAGAGTCAACGTAGTTCACCTAACTACGGGGAAAGGTGGGGAAGGTTGCTCGCTAGGATATCGCATCCTATGCCTACGTACCTCCACACTGCATGAAAGATCAGAGCAAACGTAGTTCGGGCTACGCACGACACAAGCTGTTTAAGTGTCTTTTATGAAAAATCTCACCTTAAACAAGGGTTTTCTTATTGCAAAAAGGTTGATGTTTGTCCAAATCTTTTGACGGAAGAAATGAATTAATCTCTGTTATAACCTTTATTAGTGTTTTTCTGTTGTTTCGAAGGAAGAAGAGATGACACTCTAAAATCCTAGGGTTAAAAAGGGAATAAAATCTACCCTAATGTTATCATGCATGGGTTAACTCCTAATGTCTATCATGCTCCTCTCTTGCGCAGAGAGAAACAGAGATCCTAAGGGAATAGACAGAAACATAAACAGCAGATATATACAATAAAGCAGTAAAATGCATGGATGCAACAATACAAGCAAGGCAAGGGAGTCCCACTCAACCTCGAACCTAGAAAACAATAGGCAAAAGTGAACAGACTTCACTTTCAACCCAACAGGGTAAACAGCAAACAATACAGTCAATCAATACATCCGAAATAAAACAGCAAAAGCTAAACAGCAAAGCAGTCTTCATCAGCATCAGCAACTATCTTCAAGTCAACATCAGCTATCCACAGGCTTCAAGCAAGCATCAGACTTTATCTTCGATCTCCCAATGGCCTTTCTTCAAGTCCTAACCTCCAAGCTGAGAAAATCAATCACAAGAGTAAACTGGGTGTTAAGCAATTAGTTGACCACCAAGGGTGGCAAACAGACTGCTATCAACACAAAGAATATTTCTCTCAAGAGTTCTATCCCTTAGACATTAGCACCAAGCCTTCTAAAGGAAGGGGGTGAGTGTCTTAGAGAGACTCTGTATCACAGAGAAGAATGGAGGCAATCAAGACCTTCCATGTTTGAGAATCAAGTTGGCTACTCTAGGGCTCTGCCTAACTCCTATATCCTACAAACTTCAGCAGCTACCAGCAAGAGATACTCCTCATTAGCCCTGGAAATTGGTCTTCATTCTCTGATCTTCAACTGGGCTTCATCATCACAGGTCTTCAGCTCTCCCCAAATCCCAAACAAACCCAATACCCCACACAGACAAAAGGATAACCCTAAAGAGGGCACACCACACAATTAATCACATACAGCAATATACTAATAGCAGTAGGGGAATCTTAGTATTTTCTAAGGGGATCTATCCTATACCCATAACCCCTATAGTCCATACCCCAAAAATCAAATGAAAATCTCCTAAAAGAATTGTTCTATTCACCTAAGTACACTTAAAACCCTAATTTTCAACACCTAAATGTCAAATAAGCAAACTATATCAAACAAGCTTCTAAAAATCATGGTACAAAATCCAGAGAGTCTACACATTCATATTTGATGGCACAAAAAAGAATGGGATCAAAATCAATTAGAAAGTGCATGAACAAAAATTGACAAATTCATGTATGAAATGAAACACCTAAAATAGGCATTTATTTGGAAAATATGGGAAAAATATCAAATAAAAAATAAAATGCAATTTTTATTTTTTATAATTTTCTTGACTCTTTAAAGAAAATTATGCAAAAAGAATTATCAAAAAATAATGTTTTTTCAATTTTATATGATTTTTAGAAAATGAATGAAAATGAAAAGAAATTAAAGAAAATGAAATATAAAGAAATAGAGGGAGGGGTGAGAATAGCAAGGCCATTAGTTAAAATCATCGGGCCTTCGCGCGCGAGGGGGTGGGATTAGAAACTGAGCCCAATGTTGATTCATTAATCAAAACGGTGCGTTGCACCTTTTAAATTCTCCCTCCAATTTTTAAACGAATCTGAGCCATACGATTTGATTAAAATGTCAACATATCCAACGGTACGTGTTCATCTTCTTCCTTGGTTAGCTAGGGTTTCTGAAAATCCAGTTCATGCGTCAATCTTCTACTCCCTCTATCTCTCTCACCTGGCCATGAAACCTCACGATCCCAAAAGCAAAGATGCTCCCCTCTTCACCCTCTACAAGACTATGACTCTAGATTTTCTCAAAACTCAGCCAATAAGGAAACCCGATAGAAGAAAGCTCTGGGCACACTTTAATTGCACTGATATGCATCATCACCATCCTTGTTGAAACTATGCTAACACGATCTAGAGGCTATGGTGAACATTCTAAACATGATAGCTAGTATTAATACGCCCTAACATGTGAGTTCTTGATCGATGAACAGAAACTACCATGGAACCAACCTTCAAGAACAGCCCTTAAACTACTCATGAATCATCCCCTAATGGTCTCTATCACATATATCCTAACCACCTGATCTAACAATGGATAAATAGTAGGATTCGAATGAAGTTGCATACCTTGCAAGTGATGATGGCAATGGTGGTTAGCCTTCAATTCAAGGCTTGATACTTGCCTCAAATGATCTTCAATGGCTGTAGATTCTTCTGTTTGCACTGGTTCTTGCTTACACTTCTTGAATCACTCTATCCAATTCTTCATGCAACTTGGAGTGAACCTTTGGATCTCATGAACCAGCCACGAATTCCTCTCAATTTTGTTTGCCAATTGCTCTATGATGATGGTAGATGATGATGATAACAAGAATTATGATGATTGATGAAGTTTCAATGGAGTTTGAAAGCAAAATGCAATATGGATGAAGGAATTCAAACTATGGTATGCAAGCACAATCAGTCACCAACCAGGGCATGGATCATCTCTAGGGCATATATAGGTGTCAATGGAAATGTGTGGAAGCTTTGAGAACCTTCCAAGAAGTTTCTAGAATGTATCATGCAATGAGAATTTGAATTTTCCATATTTAGTAAATCTCATGCAATCTCATGATAAACCATGCAATCTCACTTAATATCTCCTTAAATGAGTAATTGGTATGAGAACAAGGCATTTCAAACCCTTATGTAGCATTTTCTCACTTTCTCTTTTGGTGCCTTAAAATGCAAAAAACAAATTTACAAAGCAAGTCCAATTTTTAAGCCTAAACTCAAAAATGTGGCTGAACCAATGTCTTTAAAATGATGTTGGGAATCAATTTGGTATATTGGATGACCCATATTGGATTTGTAGATCTCTCAAACCAATTTTTCATTTCAACTTTTTCAACTTATAAGCCATTTTCAAGTCATTTGCACCACTTTTAAAATTTCATGCTCTAAGCTTTTCCAAACTTTCACACCTTCTTTTCTAGCCTTAAAATCCCATTTTGAACAACTTTGATGTTGTGAAGTTTTTCATTTGAAGCTTCCTTGTATGCGTTTTAGGCATATGCTAAGAATGACCTGTAATCCCCAAATGACCAAAATACCCTTTGCTTGCCAAGACCATAAGTAAAGTTCCACAAATCATATGAATGCATACCATACCATTCTAGAAATCTAAGACAATAAGGAACAATTCTCATGTTGTCCAGAAATCCATTTGAAATACCCTTGAAGGTCAAAAGTTGCTTGGAAGACAGACAATTTTCACAGACAAATTTCAGTGTCCTCAGATGACCTGTAACTTGCAAGAGCCATAACTTGAGTTCCATAAATCATCTTGATGACTTCCACCACTCAAATTAAAGCTATGAAGATACTATACAAGCTTCATGTGGACCAGGAATCCATGTGGAGCTTGCATCTTGAGTTACACTGCTTTGAAGTTTGACCTAAATCAGGGGATTTTACACTGAAACCCTAATTTAGTAACTCCAGTTCTCCTTGACTCCTTTTGATTTTTCTTTATCAAAACATCATATCCATATCCATATAGCAAATAATGAGTCCCACCTTCTTCAAATGACCCTTGATGCCCTTCAAAACACTTCTTTGACCTAGAATTGACCCAGTGCTGACCCTAGTTGACTGACTTCAACTGAGGCTCTTGCAATCATTCAAATGACTTGGTTCTCCTCAAAAATGATTCTCTAGACTCTTCATAACATCCATACACACCTCAGGCTCTTGGCTCATAGCTCACACTTCCTCTGATGATCCCCAACTAGCCTCAAGATAGGAGAGAATTCACTGATCAACCTGGCAGCTCTTCAAAGCTCAAATTCTTCCCTGATGACCTGAGTAGACTTGAATATGAATGAAACCCCTGGATATACCTCTTGAGATAGGAATAGCACTTTGACTCCCTGATTAAGATAGCTTGCTCATGCTATGCAATGCAGATGAATACACTATGTACATGATGACAATGCAAATGACTATGCAATTGAAACATAAGCCTAGGTTAGAAAAGGTCGGGCAAATTTTGGGGTGCAACAGCTGCCCCTATTCAAGCGACTTGGACCCGATTGGGTGAAGAGCGCGCAGCCTTCAGACATTCGAGGTACGAGACGGTTGAATACGAAAGAACCCGAAAATTTGCCAACCGCACAAATAAATTGCGAAAACGACTACTGCTTGGGGAAACCCTGGGAACTGGCTTCTGTTGTCACAGCAACAACTAGTCATCCATCTGTCAAATAATCTGATGTTGCGCACAGACCACTCCATTCCGAAGAAATGAGCATACACCACAAGAAGTTGTTGATATCACTTATCAACCTCTGTTGACCTCACTTATCAACCTCTGTTGATCTCACTTATCAACCTCTGTTGATCTCACTTATCAACCTCTGTTGACCTCACTTATCAACCTCTGTTGATCTCACTTATCAACCTCTGTTGATCTCGCTTACCAACCTCTGTTGATCTCACTTATCAACCTCTGTTGATCTCACTTATCAACCTCTGTTGACCTCACTTATCAACCAAGCACACGCTAACCAGCGGGAGAAAATTGACTTCACTTGTCATGTTGACTTCACTGATCAACCTTTCGCATCCTGAAGAAACAAGCAAACGCTTACCCAAGCGAGGCCATGTTCGAAGACATGAACAACCGATTCTGCGGGGAAATGAGAAACTTAACCAAGCAACTCTGAGGAAAATTCTGACGACTGCCGTCAACCACCTGCTGGGGGAAATTGGGAACTTAACCAAGTAACCTTGTTGAAAACTACGAGTAATTTAACCAAACAACTCCTATAGCGAGCTCCCTGTTGGAGACTATGAGGGACTTAACCCAGCAACCCATTGAAGTAACACCCTGCTGGAGAACATAACTCTGTTGGGGAATTGCGGGTAACCACCCAAAACTCTGCATTACCATCTTATAACGCTGAATCCACAGCATCCTGAGAAAGACTCAGCTGGGGAAATACAAGTGACTTAACCAAGCGACTTGTCAAAGGATACCCTGCCGGGGACTACGAGGAACTTAACCAAGTATCTCGTTGAAGACCAACCCGCTGGGGATTGCATCTTTACTGGGGAAACTGTGGGTAACCACCCACAATCTGCAACATGCCATTTCCACAACACTCTGAGAAAGGACTCGGCTGGGGAGAAAGAGAAATGCTTGACCAAGCAACTCTGCTAGGGGAAATATGCCATGACGAACACGATCACTGCATGTCCGGCACAACAACCCTCTGTAACAAAATGAACACGATCACTGCGTATTCTACACCACCACCCTCTTGACAGGAGGAAACACGATCACTGCGCGTCTTGGCGTTGCAAACAAAACCACGTATAGGACGGATACGATCACTGCGTACTCTACCACAAATCCTCCCGACATGATGATGACCACGATCACTGCGTGCCCTGCGCTACAACTCTCTTGACATGAGAAAACACGATCACTGCGTGCTGTGATGCCACAAACAAAATCACATAATGGGACGAACACGATCACTGCATGTTGCGTTACCACCAAAATCACATCGACCATAAATCCAACTGGATGAGATAAACACGATCACTGCGTGCCAGACGGAATAAATCCACATAGAAGAGGCGAACACGTTCACTGCGTACTTCAACCACCAATATGATAAACATGATCACTGCGTGTGCCGTAATAGGACGGATACGATCACTGCATATCCTGACCATCAAAACCCCAAAATAACGTTAACACGATCACTGCGTGCCACGAAACCAACCCATGCAACAGGACGACTACGATTACTGCGTAGGCCGACCAACAAAACCAACTGACACGATAGCCACGATCACTGCGCGCTCCGCATCACAAGTTCCCATGGTATTACCAGCACGATCACTGCATGCTGTACAAATACGATCAATGCGTATCTTGAACACGATCCCTGCGCGTTCTGAGCCACAATCCTCTTGACTGGAGAAAAACACGATCACTGCGTGTTGCATGTCTCAACTAACCCACATAACTGGACGAATACGATCACTGCGTATTCTAACCATGCGTAGGGTAAACGCGATCACTGCGCGCTTCATGTCACGACCCTCTTGACTGGAGGAAAACACGATCCCTGCGTGTTGCGACACAACTTCAAACATGTGACGAATACGATCACTGCGTACTTCGGCCACAAACAACCAGATGAACACGTTCACTGCGTGCCTCACCCTATAACCAAATTGTATAACGGACGAATACGATCACTGCGTACATAGACCAACAAATCTGGATGAACACAATCACGGCGCGTCAATCTATAACCACCGTGTAACGGACGAATACGATCCCTGCGCATATCGACCACCAACTGGATGAACACGATCACTGCGTATCAACCCATAATCACTGTAGAACGGACGAATACGATCACTGCATATATCGACCAACGAAATCACATGATATGGTAACACGATCACTGCGTGTCCTGCACCACCAATAGAGTGAGCGCGATCACTGCGCGTCCTGCTCAATAAACCCCCGAAACGATACCAACACGATCACTGCGTGCCTTACAAAACAATCTTCTTAGATTGGGACGAATACGATCACTGCGCCATTCGACCATAGATACACATAACCAAGATCAACACGATCACTGCGTGTCCTACGACATGAACCCCGTATCTGGCACCAATACGATCACTGCATACTTGGGCCACCATCAACATCTCAAAACCAACACGATCACTGCGTGCCTTACAATATGAACCCCATAGCTGGTACAAAATACGATCACTGCATACTTTGACCACAAAATCCGCATCTTCCTGAATCACGATTTCTCTTATCGGCAAGGAATAACATATCCGAAACTGGAGAGGTAACCACCTGGCTTATGTTTCAAATATGCATGTTTGATAATGACGTAATGCTTCCATACTGCATGGAAATGCTACATACTCGAGTAGAATGCAAATGCTCATGATGCATGCTTATGCAAAGAGTTGCTTCAGCAAAATAAATGTTGAAGACACACTGGATCCGCCGGGGATGACCAGAATATTACCGATACGCTTCCAACAAAATAAATGTTGGAAAGATGAACTAACTCCGGTGGGAATAACCGTCCTGCTGGGAAGGTAGCTCACAAGCTCAAAACTCCAAAATCTGCTGATGACGGTCCTCCTGACGAGGAAGAGCGACTTGCTGGGGAAAGAAAGGACAATCCTGCTCGGGAAAACTCCTTTCAGCAGCTCCAACCACTTGCTTGCGCTCTGTGGGGAACCTCTCCCGCTACCACTGAGCTGGGTAAATCATCCCGCTATTACTGAGCTGGGGATTGAACTACACCTTCTGATTTGCACTGCACAAAACTCTCTGGGAAGTTAATCACAACCATCCCGACCTTCGCTGGGGAGGACTAGGCTAATGCTGAACTGCAGATACATTAATCTCAACTCTCCTGTTGAATTAACACTCAGTTTTTCCTGGGGCGACTTCACTGGGGAAGACACAACATTCATCCTCTGGAGAGGGTACCAGCCTGCCATGGACTTTCGCGGGGAACTTTGCGAGCTTTTGAATAACTGGCCCCAGTGTACTCAACTTGCCCCTATCTAACTCCTGGGAGCACTTGCTCTGAACCGCTTGCTATGAGACGACCTCGAGATTACTTGCCCCGGTATCTATACGACAAAAGATTCAATCTCCATTAGCCTTGATCACCCAGTTGGCTTCAACGTTCTCTGCGGTGACTTGCCCCTGAATGAGCGTTCTAGCGACTTATCCTGATCCGATTATCCACCTGAAGTGTCTGCTTTCAAATCTCCACGTTCTGCATGACTGCCCCTGAATGGATCTCAAGAAGACTCACCTCTGATTAGTTGCCTCTCCAGCATACTGCCTTTTGGTCCACTGAAGCTTCGGGACTTGCCCTCAGACTAACTGATTCCGAACTCAGTGGAAGTCAATGCCCCTGATTGCAATGGCTTTGCCCCTGATTAGCTGATCCAGAACAGTACCTCCAACTACGAGAGATTTACTGAATCTCGACCTGATTGCCCCAGAGTAGCTGACTTCGCATGGCTGACCTGACTGGGAATCACAATAATAGCTTGCCCCTGCTCTCGGAACATTCAGGCGCTCTGTATTCTATCCTGACCATACTTTCCATTGCAGAAAACTTTCCTGCTGTCAAGCGCTTACTCGCAAGCAAAACAAGTTATTCTGCGTAAAAGACGTATTAATGCAACACATATGACAGCTTTGACATCCAATCTGTTCACTGGGAAAAGGGAAAACAGTTTATAGCATATAATGCACAAAACATTTATCAACATCAATACCAACCTGGTAAGAGGAACCCTTTCAGGAGTCAGAATCGACGCGGACTTTACCGAAGTATGCTTTCGAAACAACCTGCTTCAATTAGGACTTTTGAAGGTTATAACGTGGTCAGGTTCACGGTTTTGAAGGAAAGGATAAAGGCTCAAAGTTTATTTTAACCCACCCATTCTCCTTGATGTTCTACGATCCTATGTTCAGCTAATTCGACCTTAGCGCTCACCTCTCAGAGGCTGAAAGATATGAGTGATAGTTCGAGAACTCATGAGTTTTTGGAGTGACAGCCACTCACTTTTCGTCTTTGACACTTAGGGTCACACGACTCGCATTTGATTTGAGGATTTTTCTTTTTGTCCTCCTTTCATCTTTTTTCTTATCCCTAACTTTTGCCTGGACGGACTCTTTTTGAGTTCTTTTGATTTTTTAAGTCCAGCGGGATGCCCTCATTTTTGCCTAAGTCATTTGTTTTCTTTTCTTGACTTAGCGGGCTTTTGATTCTCTCTTTTTCTTTCTTTTTTCGAACAAGGCGTGTGACACTGGTTGCCCGACTCATTGGAGAATAATGTGACTGCCTCACTCTTGATTTAACCATTGTGGTTTTTTTAGGCACGATCTCTAGAGGTGTGATTGATCCTCGAACGGACACTCCTTTTGCCACTTGAACGCTCGGTCAAATTAGCTAACACCTACCCTGCCCCAGGTTAAGATTGAGGGTTTTTCATTCGCAGAAAGAATTCCTACTACTAGGCTCAAAGGGGTTGACAAGGGATTATCTTCCTTATAACTCCGGTGTTTAGGGATTTGAAACAATGCCTGTACATCATCAACAGGTTTTATTTCAAAAGCATACAATCAGAAGCTTGCATGTCGTTCATTTTCGTCATCCTCCCCGAATTCCTCTTAACCAGGCGTTGGACATTTGTAAAAACAATTAGTGAACACAAATGGATTTAAACATGCATATTTATTTCATTATCATCAATTGAAATGAAAACAACAAGTTTTACGAACAAGATCGCAATTCAAACATGAAAGAAACTACAACCGTAAAGAAATGACAAGAAAAATGCCAGCTTCCGAGAACCAGGCTTTCATATTTGTCCTGCTGCTGAACCAGCTATCTTCACAATCAGTTATTAGAGGCAGCCTGCCACTGTTCTGATCTACTTTTAACGGCCCACCCGAACTATAGAACTCCTCTTTGTTCACCATACTCCAGCCTATTCATGGGTTGGCATTGGTTGCTGTGTAATATTGGGACCTTCCTTCCCAAAATTGATGGCTGAGCTATCAAGCAGATCTTGCACTTTGTGCTTGAAAGCTAAACAGTTCTCGATGTTGTGCCCGGGTGCACCAGAGTGAAAATCACAATGCTCGTTGATGTTGTACCCTACTGGTGGCTTGCCAGTCGGCGGCGCCAAGGTTCTTTTTTCAACTAGCTGTAACTTCAATAGAGTCTGAAGGAGCTCTGCGTAAGACATCGGCGGTACCTCAAATACCCTCCTCGGCCTTGGAGCCTGAAACCGCCTCTGATTCTGATTAGGCTGCTGCTGAGCCTGCTGCTGTTGTTGTCCCGGAATAGTCACACTTGCAACTTGAGGTTGTGGACGCCGATTCTGATTCCTATTTCTCCGCTGAACGTTATACACCGCATTAGCATCATCTTGCCTTTTACCACCGAAGGCTTTCCTGTTGCTTCCAGCTGAAGCAGATTCTCCCGGTTGAATCTTACCAATTTTTATCCCGTTCTCTATACGCTCCCCCATCAGGATCAGCTCGGAGAAGGTACTCATTGAGAAGTTGAGCAGTCGGTCATAGTACATCCCTGAGAATGTCCCTACGAACAAGTCCATCATTTCCCGCTCGACCATAGGGGGTTGTACTCTCGCAGCCAGGTCACGCCATCTCTGGGCGTACTCTTTGAAGCTTTCCTTGGGCTTCTGAGACATGCTTTGCAACTGAACTCTATTAGGAGCGAGATCGTTGTTGTATTGGTAATGCTTCATGAAAGCTTCCGCCAATTATTTCCAGGTTCTGATCTGTGTTGGCTCCAGGCTCATGTACCACTCCAATGATGGCCCTGACAAGCTGTCTTGGAAAAAGTGCATAAGCATCTTTTCGTCGTCTGAATACGCAGACATCCTTCTGTAAAATGAACGGACATGCACCCTCGGGCACGTGTCGCCTCTATACTTATCAAAAGATGGCGCTTTGAATTTCAGAGGTACCCTCAGCCCTGGTACCAATCCCATGTTGGACATATCCAGTCCCACAGCGTTCTGATTAGCCAGACCATTTACCTTTTCTTCCAACAATCTCATGCGGAGGCTGTCCCCTGTAGGCCTCCCGTAGCCTTCATTATGAGCAGAGAAAACGTCTTCCTGATGATCCTCCCAACGAGGTATCTCTTCATATGCAGCATGTCCAGCGTTACGACCCAGACCTGCTTGGAAGTACCTGGGGTTACCCCTCAAGTTGCCCATATCTTGGCCGTTGTTCACACCCATTCCATATCCTGCGTTACCATAACCATGGTCTCCGTATCCAGTTTTGGCGCCAGCCACATTGCCATATCCCAAATTCATACCCTGAAAGCCCTGATTACCATTGCCGCCATTCAGCCCGACGTTCTCCGCACCCAAGTTGAAACCCTAGTTGACGTTCCCTACGAACACTCCAGCAGTGTCTCCGTTAGTGTTACCAGTGTTCCCGTTCCCACCAGCAGGACCAGCTTCTCCGTTGTTCAGCCCAGCGACTTGAATGTGATCAGCACTTTGATGATTTTCAACCCTAGGAGAGTTAGCCACATTTTCACCACGCGGGGTGCCGTTGATCTCAGCACGAGCAACCAACGGCTGCACCAGACTCTGCAACTGTTCCTGCCCTTTGGCGATAGTCTCCATGGTTTGCATGAACAGGGCCATCCTGTCACGCATCTCTTGCATTTCAATCTGCATGGCGTCCATGATCTTCTTCTGGTTGATTCTCGTAGAGTAACGGTGGACCCGCCTTTCTTCAATCCTGAAAATACCTTGCACGGATGCGGGAGATAAGATACACGGCTCACAAACCTGTAATGCAAATATGGGTATGTATGCAAAATGCAATGATAAATGGGTATGCAAACAATGCAATGCAAACAGCTGCAACAGGGGATCAAGTGCCCTGAATAAGAAGCCCAAGTCACACCAAGAACAGGTCTCAGACAGATCCTCCAATACTCATCAAGCTCTGGTCTTAGACAGACCTCACAAAGAACTCCAGCCTGGTCTCGGATAGACCCAATAATATAATCCACACCTGGTCTCTGACAGACCTCATAACATAACTCCAACTGGTCTCTGATAGACCTCAAACCATAACTCGGGGCTGGTCTCTGATAGACCTCACAACTATCCATAAATACCAAGGATCTCTGATCAAGAAATAACCGGTATCTGGAGGTCTAGTTACCTGCATATCCCCAAACCCTCTCACAGGTGGATGTCCTAGTAACTGACAAAGGTATGGCATCCTATGCGGTCGTCGGCGTCACAGACTTTCAGGGTTGATGATACGATTCCCAGAAGGAGTGGCATCATCAAATCCTGAAGAGGCCTCACTTAGCCAACTTCCAAATGATCGGTCCCCAGAGTCGACAATCCAACTAACCAGCAACCCGAGCCAACCAAAGGGCAGGACAGGAGGCCAACCAGAAGAACCTCGTCTGAGCGTAGATTTCGCGGGACACTAGGACATGCAAAGCACGTGCGCGCCCACTAATCTCTACTCTAAATCTAGGTGCACTCAAGCCCAGGTCCGACTTATCTCTCAATCAAAGAACACCCGTCACACCCCACAATATAGCAATAATAATGATAATATAATGCTGAAAGGTAAATACAGAAATGTAAATCCATACAAAATCCTCGACGGGTAAACAAACGCTAGGATTAACTCTCTTAAGGGACGTTGGATCCCAAATGCATAAGGACCATCGCAGTCCTTAGCAGCCAGGGGACGTTGGGTCCCCAGCAGAGTCGCCAGCTGTCGCAACTGCGAAAATCGGCGCCGACTGACAGAAGAGTCGCCACCGTGCGTTATTTATCCCAACGGAGGGAAAGGAAACGCTCGAAGTAAACCTCGCGAAAAACGGGGAAAGGTATGGTCATCGCAACCAAAACCTGGATTCGGGAGTCGGTTACGCAAGGGGAAGGTATTAGCACCCCTCACGTCCATCGTACTCGATGGGATCCACGCTTGCTTGGTTTGTACGGATTACACTTCTATCTAAACTAAAGGATGAGGTCTTAAAAGGAAAGAAAACTTGACTCGGCAAAGCATCGCACTTTATGCCTACGTATTCCCGTCTGGAACGAGAAATCAGAGTCAACGTAGTTCACCTAACTACGGGGAAAGGTGGGGAAGGTTGCTCGCTAGGATATCGCATCCTATGCCTACGTACCTCCACACTGCATGAAAGATCAGAGCAAACGTAGTTCGGGCTACGCACGACACAAGCTGTTCAAGTGTCTTTTATGAAAAATCTCACCTTAAACAAGGGTTTTCTTATTGCAAAAAGGTTGATGTTTGTCCAAATCTTTTGACGGAAGAAATGAATTAATCTCTGTTATAACCTTTATTAGTGTTTTTCTGTTGTTTCGAAGGAAGAAGAGATGACACTCTAAAATCCTAGGGTTAAAAAGGGAATAAAATCTACCCTAATGTTATCATGCATGGGTTAACTCCTAATGTCTATCATGCTCCTCTCTTGCGCAGAGAGAAACAGAGATCCTAAGGGAATAGACAGAAACATAAACAGCAGATATATACAATAAAGCAGTAAAATGCATGGATGCAAAAGTACAAGCAAGGCAAGGGAGTCCCACTCAACCTCGAACCTAGAAAACAATAGGCAAAAGTGAACAGACTTCACTTTCAACCCAACAGGGTAAACAGCAAACAATACAGTCAATCAATACATCCGAAATAAAACAGCAAAAGCTAAACAGCAAAGCAGTCTTCATCAGCATCAGCAACTATCTTCAAGTCAACATCAGTTATCCACAGGCTTCAAGCAAGCATCAGACTTTATCTTCGATCTCCCAATGGCCTTTCTTCAAGTCCTAACCTCCAAGCTGAGAAAATCAATCACAAGAGTAAACTGGGTGTTAAGCATTAGTTGACCACCAAGGGTGGCAAACAGACTGCTATCAACACAAAGAATATTTCTCTCAAGAGTTCTATCCCTTAGACATTAGCACCAAGCCTTCCAAAGGAAGGGGGTGAGTGTCTTAGAGAGACTCTGTATCACAGAGAAGAATGGAGGCAATCAAGACCTTCCATGTTTGAGAATCAAGTTGGCTACTCTACGGCTCTGCCTAACTCCTATATCCTACAAACTTCAGCAGCTACCAGCAAGAGATACTCCTCATTAGCCCTGGAAATTGGTCTTCATTCTCTGATCTTCAACTGGGCTTCATCATCACAGGTCTTCAGCTCTCCCCAAATCCCAAACAAACCCAATACCCCACACAGACAAAAGGATAACCCTAAAGAGGGCACACCACACAATTAATCACATACAGCAATATACTAATAGCAGTAGGGGAATCTTAGTATTTTCTAAGGGGATCTATCCTATGCCCATAACCCCTATAGTCCATACCCCAAAAATCAAATGAAAATCTCCTAAAAGAATTGTTCTATTCACCTAAGTACACTTAAAACCCTAATTTTCAACACCTAAATGTCAAATAAGCAAACTATATCAAACAAGCTTCTAAAAATCATGGTACAAAATCCAGAGAGTCTACACATTCATAATTGATGGCACAAAAAAGAATGGGATCAAAATCAATTAGAAAGTGCATGAACAAAAATTGACAAATTCATGTATGAAATGAAACACCTAAAATAGGCATTTATTTGGAAAATATGGGAAAAATATCAAATATAAAATAAAATGCAATTTTTATTTTTTATAATTTTCTTGACTCTTTAAAGAAAATTATGCAAAAAGAATTATCAAAAAATAATGTTTTTTCAATTTTATATGATTTTTAGAAAATGAATGAAAATGAAAAGAAATTAAAGAAAATGAAATATAAAGAAATAGAGGGAGGGGTGAGAATAGCAAGGCCATTAGTTAAAATCATTGGGCCTTCGCGCGCGAGGGGGTGGGATTAGAAACTGAGCCCAATGCTGATTCATTAATCAAAACGGTGCGTTGCACCTTTTAAATTCTCCCTCCAATTTTTAAACGAATCTGAGCCATACGATTTGATTAAAATGTCAACATATCCAACGGTACGTGTTCATCTTCTTCCTTGGTTAGCTAGGGTTTCTGAAAATCCAGTTCATGCGCCAATCTTCTACTCCCTCTATCTCTCTCACCTGGCCATGAAACCTCACGATCCCAAAAGCAAAGATGCTCCCCTCTTCACCCTCTACAAGACTATGACTCTAGATTTTCTCAAAACTCAGCCAATAAGGAAACCCGATAGAAGAAAGCTTTGGGCACACTTTAATTGCACTGATATGCATCATCACCATCCTTGTTGAAACTATGCTAACACGATCTAGAGGCTATGGTGAACATTCTAAACATGATAGCTAGTATTAATACGCCCTAACATGTGAGTTCTTGATCGATGGACAGAAACTACCATGGAACCAACCTTCAAGAACAGCCCTTAAACTACTCATGAATCATCCCCTAATGGTCTCTATCACATATATCCTAACCACCTGATCTAACAATGGATAAATAGTGGGATTCGAATGAAGTTGCATACCTTGCAAGTGATGATGGCAATGGTGGTTAGCCTTCAATTCAAGCCTTGATACTTGCCTCAAATGATCTTCAATGGCTGTAGATTCTTCTGTTTGCACTGGTTCTTGCTTACACTTCTTGAATCACTCTATCCGATTCTTCATGCAACTTGGAGTGAACCTTTGGATCTCATGAACCAGCCACGAATTCCTCTCAATTTTGTTTGCCAATTGCTCTATGATGATGGTAGATGATGATGATAACAAGAATTATGATGATTGATGAAGTTTCAATGGAGTTTGAAAGCAAAATGCAATATGGATGAAGGAATTCAAACTATGGTATGCAAGCACAATCAGTCACCAACCAGGGCATGGATCATCTCTAGGGCATATATAGGTGTCAATGGAAATGTGTGGAAGCTTTGAAAACCTTCCAAGAAGTTTCTAGAATGTATCATGCAATGAGAATTTGAATTTTCCATATTTAGTAAATCTCATGCAATCTCATGATAAACCATGCAATCCCACTTAATATCTCCTTAAATGAGTAATTGGTATGAGAACAAGGCATTTCAAACCCTTATGTAGCATTTTCTCACTTTCTCTTTTGGTGCCTTAAAATGCAAGAAACAAATTTACAAAGCAAGTCCAATTTTTAAGCCTAAACTCAAAAATGTGGCTGAACCAATGTCTTTAAAATGATGTTGGGAATCAATTTGGTATATTGGATGACCCATATTGGATTTGTAGATCTCTCAAACCAATTTTTCATTTCAACTTTTTCAACTTATAAGCCATTTTCAAGTCATTTGCACCACTTTTAAAATTCCATGCTCTAAGCTTTTCCAAGCTTTCACACCTTCTTTTCTAGCCTTAAAATCCCATTTTGAACAACTTTGATGTTGTGAAGTTTTTCATTTGAAGCTTCCTTGTATGAGTTTTAGGAATATGCTAAGAATGACCTGTAATCCCCAAATGACCAAAATACCCTTTGCTTGCCAAGACCATAAGTAGAGTTCCACAAATCATATGAAGGCATACCATACCATTCTAGAAATATAACACAATAAGGAACAATTCTCATGTTGGCCAGAAATCCATTTGAAATACCCTTGAAGGTCAAAAGTTGCTTGGAAGACAGACAATTTTCACAGACAAATTTCAGTGCCCTCAGATGACCTGTAACTTGCAAGAGCCATAACTTGAGTTCCATAAATCATCTTGATGACTTCCACCACTCAAATTAAAGCTATGAAGATACTCTACAAGATTCATGTGGACCAGGAATCCATGTGGAGCTTGCATCTTGAGTTACACTGCTTTGAAGTTTGACCTAAATCAGGGGATTTTACACTGAAACCCTAATTTAGTAACTCCAGTTCTCCTTGACTCCTTTTGATTTTTCTTTATCACAACATCATATCCATATCCATATAGCAAATAATGAATCCCACCTTCTTCAAATGACCCTTGATGCCCTTCAAAACACTTCTTTGACCTAGAATTGACCCAGTGCTGACCCTAGTTGACTGACTTCAACTGAGGCTCTTGCAATCATTCAAATGACTTGGTTCTCCTCAAAAATGATTCTATAGAATCTTCATAACATCCATACACACCTCAGGCTCTTGGCTCATAGCTCACACTTCCTCTGATGATCCCCAACTAGCCTCAAGATAGGAGAGAATTCACTGATCAACCTGGCAGCTCTTCAAAGCTCAAATTCTTCCCTGATGACCTGAGTAGACTTGAATATGAATGAAACCCCTGGATATACCTCTTGAGACAGGAATAGCACTTTGACTCCCTGATTAAGATAACTTGCTCATGCTATGCAATGCAGATGAATACACTATGTACATGATGACAATGCAAATGACTATGCAATTGAAACATAAGCCTAGGTTAGAAAAGGTCGGGCAAATTTTGGGGTGCAACACAATGCCTGTACATCATCGACAAGGTCTTATCTGAAAGCATACCAACAACAGTTATGGGTATTCAGTTTTCATCATCCTCCCTCCAAGTCTTTGCTAAAACAAAAGTTTGATAATGAAAGTGGATGAGAGGTAAATGGATTCATATTTTTATGTTTTTGATATAAGTGAAGAAAAATGAGCGAATGCGACATGATTTATTCAGAAAAAGCACGATCACTTCATTAAAATTACCATTCAAAACAACAATGTTTAAAGCAAGTAACATTTAACAGGAAATAAACTAAAAATGCAAAGATAAAAAATGATCCACCGATCACCAATGCTTGTGGATGTCTTCTTTTCTGATCCACTGGCTTGAGGAAATGTCTTATGAGGTCTTCAAACTCATTTGGGCGGGAAATTAGCGTGCACAACCAACCTACCTTATGGAAAGGATATGCATCCTTAGTCAATCAATTGTTGAACTTTGGCTCGGAAGGCTTTGCAATCTTCAGTTGAATTCCCCATTGATCCTGTATGATATCCATATTGCACATAGGGATCATACCCAGGTAGGTTTTGGCTTTGGAGCAAACTCTAGAGGCTTGGGGACCACCAACGAGCTTTGAATCAGAGGCTGCAGAAGTTGACTGTAGGACATAGGAATTGGATCGCGACAATCATTCCTTCTTTCCTCAACAAAGCTCGCAAAGTTTCCAAGACCCAATTCATTAGGATTTTCAAAAGATTGACCTCCCCTTTCAAAGCTTCTTATCCTCTTACTAGCTCATCCACCATTTCTTGAGACATGGTTCTTCGTTCTAAACGAGTGTCAGGAATCACCTTACTGGTCACAGACGAAATGAGTTTTTGGTTTGGGAGAAGAATATGCAATGCATATGAGATGCAGATGCAATGCAATGATATGCAAATGCAAATGAAGCCAAGCTCAGGATCACAGGTATCACGGTCTCAAGTCAGGCAATGGCAGCGGGTAAGTAACTGATATTTCTGATCAAAGGATCCCCACGGGTAGGCTTTACACAGGTAGGTGCCCAAAGTCATGGATCTTTTAGAAGATATTATTGCCATGACAAAGGCTCATCTGACAATAATACCCTTGAAGGATCTCCTCTAGGTGAGGTTCTCGCGTCGTCCCACGAGAAAGGCTTCTCGCAAGTCTCCACTACACAACCATCAAGTCCAAGGTTTCTAAAGGTATCTCAGAGTCATAGATCGAGGTTGAAAATATCATTGTTAAAATAACGACACGTTAAAGGGATCTCATCTGATTGGGGCGTTCGTGTCAACCCTCACGAGTCAACACTACCAACCACCATGGAAAATGGTAAAAGGTCCTTAGAGTTATATACTCAACCTCAAAAAATTATTGCCATGGCAAAGGCTCACCACGACAATAATATCCCAAAGGAATCAACTCTAAGCGGGGTCCTCATATCCTCCCAACGAGAAAGGCTCCTCGAGGGATTCCACTATACGACCACCATTCTAATCCTAAGTTTTCCTCAGACTCGGGTGTAGAGCCATCTCACACAATGCCCATATCAGAGAAACCCAACAATCATAAGAAATACATATAGGATATATAATAAAGATAAACAAGTGAATAAATAAATAAGGACGCAATAAACAGCATAAAAAAACACAAGCAAGTGAAACTAACGCTTACGAATCGAGTCAAGTAAGGCTTGACCCTCTCTAGCATAGGGCTATGCAATTCCCCGGCAGAGTCGTCAGCTGTCGTACCTAAAAAAAGCACGATCCTTCGCGAATGGTCGCGGAAAACACAGAGTCGCCACCGAACTTTATTTATCCCAAAATGGGAAAGGAAAATATTGATAAAACATTTAGGGAAAGAACATGGTCATCGCAACCAAGTTCTAGGTTCGGGAGTCGGTTACATGAGGGGAAGGTATCAACACCCCTCACGTCCGTTGTATTCAACGGGAACCTCTTGATTCGATTCGTAAGAAATGTTAGCCTCGTTTGTTTGTGTTCTTCCAATATAAAATGTGTAAGGGTAAATGCAAAGAGTTAGATTGTTAAGGAGAAAGGGGTGGTTTTAGAGAAGAGTGCTCGCCAAGGATTAGGGCCCTTGTGCCTACGTATTTTCACTCGAAAAGAAGTGAAGAATCAGAGCATCCGTAGTTCGTGGGACTACGGGAAAAAGAAGATAATTGTGGAATTTGGGGGAAATGTGAAGGAAATGTGCTCGCCAAGATCATCGCAATCTTGTGCCTACGTATTCTCGTTAACAGACGAGAAATCAGAGCAGCTGTAGTTCGGCCACGAATAAAAGGGGTTGACTTAACGAAAAGATACTTAGTCATATTCGACAGAAAATATTGCTTTATCTAAACTAGTGAGGAGAGAACGCTTGCACCACTTTGAATGGATTTCCATATATCAACATTCATGGGGGACACGTCACTTATATCGACTCAAGTAGGTTACGGACGAAAAAATATTTTGCGTCATTCTCAAGACACCATATCTCTCGTTTAGGAAAAGGTTTTACGGTTCGCACGGCGGCGAGAGACTAAAATGAAAAGTTTATGTTTGGAGGGAAAGAGAATGTATTTGAATAGGTTTTAGGGTTTTGATCGCACGAGGGCGAGGAAACGAAAATGACTTATTAGATGATTAGCTAAAAGTGACGATTACCTGAAGCTTAAGAAAGGCTTCTCAGGCCCAAATAATCGGGAAAGCGAGTCAAAGACTTGACTCTCTCTCTTTTTCACCTCAAATGTGAAAGGATAATATGAAGTTCGAGTAGACGGATCGGATGACGATTACTCGAAGCTTAAGAAAGGCTTCTCGAGCCCAAGTAATCGGGAAAGCTAGTCAAAGGCTTGACTCTCTCTCTTTTTCATCTCAAATGGGAAAGGATAATATGAAGTTCGAGTAGACGGATCGGATGACGATTACTCGAAGCTTAAGAAAGGCTTCTCGGGCCCAAGTAATCGGGAAAGCTAGTCAAAGGCTTGACTCTCTTTCTTTTTCATCCTTAACGGATAAGGAAATTGATGATATTGAACGATGGAATATGGCTGAAGTATTTTAAATGGATGAGGATTACTTGAAACTTAAGAAAGGCTCCTCGGGCCCAAGTAATCCGGAAAGTGAGTCAAATGCTTGACTCTCTCTCCTTTTCATCTTATATTAAGAAATGATTTTGATATAATTAGCGTTGCTTATGAATGACGATTACTCGAAGCTTAAGAAAGGCTTCTCGGGCCCAAGTAATCGGGAAAGCGAGTCAAAGGCTTGACTCTCTCTCTTTTCCATCTAAGTGTTTAGGAAAATAAGTTTCGATTTTGTCGCATAGTACATCTTTTAGAGATGACAATTGTTTGGACTTAAGAAAGGCTCCTCGGGCCCAAACAATCGAGAAGAGAAATCAAAGGCTCGATTTCAACCCCCTTTTCATCTTTATCGAAAATGTTTTAAATACAATTAAGTATATTAATTTGATTTGAGACAATGCTCGATATGAATCGAGGTTTGAAATTTGCGTACACAATAGTGCAAAGGTTGAAAAGAACATAATTAGGGAAAGCCAACTCCTAAAAAATTTCCATATAAAGGATTGCAAACCTGAAGATTCCCTTATCTTGAGCTTAATCACGAATTTCATCAAGCTAAGAATCCTTAGCATAACACCATCGTAATTTCATACACACATCTCTTATCTTCAAAGTGTGTTCATCAGCATCTTTACCAAGCAACTAACCACTTTCTCAATTGAAACGAAATAGGATTAGCATTAAAAGTAAGATCAAAATTTAGTCAAAGCTCGATTCAAGATTAAAAATTAAAGGTTGAACAACAATAATTGAACAACAATAATTAACCAAATCTAAAGTGAAAAGCCAGTTAGGAGCTAAAACATATTATTAACCGAAATCTATTAAACAACAATTTTAAATAAAGCTATTAAAAGAAATAATAAAGAGATTTAATTAACAATTTAGCAAAAGTTTAACCAAAATATTAACTAGAATTATCAACTATTAAATACTTTAATCACCATTTAAAACAAGTTAATAAAGTTAATTAGAATGGCTACAATACTGTGATGATAATGTAGTGATAAAAGAGAAAACCATGGAATCATGATGGGCTATGAGGCCATTCATCCATCACTAACCAAGAAGTAAACAACCAACAAAAATAGTGTGTACCACATCCATGGGTCATGAAGTCCACCAAAGAAACCCAGCAACAACTAATAACCATTACAAGAATTATTAACAGCCATAATAACTATAAAAAAAATAACAAAACAAATAAATAAAAAAATGAAGGAAATTGTGTACAAGAAGACAACACCACCAAGGGAATGAGAATAGCATCACCAGGATTGAATCGAAGACAAAAACAACAAAGAGATACGCCTTCAAATTCACAACCTTCGCGTGACCCTCCACCTGTCTCGCTCAATCTTCATGTTCGACGAACCACATCTCGCTCGTCCGTCATTTTCATCTCGTCAAGGTTCGTTTTCGTCGAGTTTTGGCTGTTTTGGCGGGCTCAGCCTTCAATTCAACCTCTTCTTCATCTCACCTCATCTTGTTCTCATTCTCGGTTGGGTTCGATTTATTTATGAGTTGATGTTGATGAGTAGTCGGGTTATATTGAAGGGAAGTTTGGTTAGAGAGATTGGGTTTGTTGTTGTCGTCTGATGCAAGCTGGGTTGAGTTTGCATAGAAGGTGTTTGTTAAAAGTTCTAGATGTGGAAAGAATTTTGTGTTGAATTTAGGGATGAAGGGCGAGGTTAGATGAATGTTGTTGATGAAGATTTGTGGAGGTATGAAGGGAGGTTTTCGGTTTGTCGGCGCGGCAAAATGGTGGATTCTGTGGTGTTGTTGGTATGATGTCGAAGAAAGATACACCGAGGGTTTGAGTTTTATATGTTTAAAAGAAAACAAAAATGAGGTAACACAGTTGATGGTTCAATGAAGTGAAGCAAATGAAAAGATTGTTATGATTGTTGGAAGGTTTCCGTAAGAGAAGAAATACTTGGTATATTGTTTGATATTGCGGTTTAAATGACGATAGTGTTAAGGTTAAGGGTGTTTAGATGGCCATTATTATGATGTATCCAAACATGTAAATTTAATTACCAGCTTCTAATATCCTCAGGTTTTTCAGAAGAGTGACCGTGAATTGCTATGATGGTCTATGTTTGAGAAGAACGTTGCAGCTGTCAGCGTCAAAGCCAACATCAACAAACACAAACCCGCTACCTCTGTAAGTGTCACAAACCATTCCCTCATAGTTCACTGCTGCCTTAGTTGTGAGTTCATCAAAGGCCAAAACCGTGTTAGTTTTCATGTAGACAATCCTGGGTCTAGATCTTGCTCCAAGTATGCATCAAGGATGGCATCTGAGACCTGGTCACAGATCTTATCTAGGTGACCTTCATTTGAAAATTCTGAGGTGAAGAGGAAGGTTTCTGCATATCGATGTGAGTGTTAAGAGAAGGTTGGTGTTGTTGGTTTTGTGTAGTGCATTTGTTGTGGTTGATGTAAGAAGTTGAAGAAGGCTCACAACGATGATGTTGAAGGAGATTTGTATTGTGTATTGTTATTATTTTTTTGCAAGTCTTCTGCTAGGTTGCTATTATTTTGGTTGTATAGCGAAGACAAGAAAACACAAGGTTGAGGGAGTTTCATGGAGGTTTATATTGAAGGAAAGGTGGGGTTATGAGGTTTGTGAGGTACACATAAGATTAATGATTTGAACAGAGGGGTAAGGAAGTGGAAAGGATGGAGGAAGAAGTATGAGGTGTGAGCAGGGGGTGTTCATGAGGAACAAGGATGGCGAGGTACTTTGTTGGAATTTTGTTGAAGTGTTCGAAAGGTGTGTAGTTGTTGTTTGCTCAAGTTTTCTTTGCAAATAAACCGTAAGGTAGAAACAATGAAAGATATGATAATGGAAATGATAAGTGTAAAAAAAATGAAGTTGTATGGCTTATGTGATATTCACAAGAGTTCATGAGAGTGGAGGAATAGTTCATGAAGTTGAAGGAAGGGGTAAGGTTGAGAGATGGAACAGTGGTGAATTTACGATTCAGATGGAGAATAAAATGGAGAAGAAGGTTTTTGTATCCAAAACAAGCTTGAGAGCCAAAAAGGAATCCCCTCTGAGGTATTGTGTGTTCTCCTCATGATTTCTTTGTTTTTTCTTTCTCCTTTTTAAATCGTACGAGCTGTGCTGGGCTGTGAGCTTGATAGCAAGTTTTGTTGTGTGTTTTGGTATGGTTTCATTGCGGCTGAGGACTGTACGAGAGCTAGCAGGGGCAGGTTGTTATACGACAAATTTACGGTTTTTTTTGGTAGCTGCTCAGTGTTTTTATTATTAACAGGTTATGTTGGCCTGGTTTGGTTATTTGTTGTTTTTTTTGTGGTAATTATTTTTTGTCTGTTGTGATAACAAGTGGCTCTTGGTTGCTGTAGGGTAATTTTTTGCAAGGTTGTATGAAGTTGAAGGTGGGCGTAGGTGATACGGTTTGTAGCTGTTGTTGTTGTAGGCTTGGTGTGGCTTGTTTTATGATTGGTACAGGGCGTGGTGCTTAACCTTGCAGCAAGAGCTTCACTAAAACTGTCATGAAGGCTTGGAGGTGGGCCATGTTGCAGTACGGTTGGGGGCTGTTGTAGAGTGTAGCAACTTTGGTACGTTTGGAGGGTAGTGAATTTTGTAACTTGTAATTGGTTTTGTTGGTGGCTGCTTTTGGAATTTTGCTCATAAAATTAAAATGGGCTTCTAAGATATGGGCTCAATAGAATTTGCTCTTATCATTTGATTGAAATAATATTTTTAAATTCACAATTATCCCGACAAATAAAAATGAACTTCCCTCGAGAATTCAAGAACCAAATTCCATTTTACTTAACTTTCACTTGAAATGAATGACACTTGAATGAATCTGGAGAAAGACTAAATCCCACATTGGCGTTGAATAAAATTGAAAGAACCACAATAATAAATCCACCTTCAAACTTGATATTAAGTTGGGAGTGAAATCGCATTGCCACGAACTAAATCTCATTGCCTTGAAATCAAGGGATACTGCCTTGATACCAAAGATAATGCCTTCAAATATGCACTGTACTGAAAACTCTTCAAAAGTTAGCTTCAACCAGGTGACCTGAACTATCCTCATTCAATGTTATCCACACGTCTGACCTGACATCCTCAAGTGAAAATAACAACGTATTTTTGGACTTTTTTTTAATATACAAAAATGGAGGTTGTACAAATTTTCACACCACACTGCACGCATACTCTTCTTGATGACCTGGCCTAATCCTTGATTTAACTCTGTAAGACCAGAGCTTAGACAAAACGAAAAAAAAGGTACGAATCTACATGCACAATGGTAGATGATACAAATGCGATGATATGATGCATAGATGATGAAAATGCTATGAGACGTCCAGAAAGCGGTTCAGGGTCAAAATTAGGGTGTAACAAGCATGAGAAGAAAGTTAAGAAAGAAAATAACAAAGAAGTATATTTCTCTTGTGGCTTCTAGTTCAAAGTCCTCAATAAAAAAGCATGATGAAAGTAGATCTAGTGATAATGAGAAGTTGGATGATAAGAAAATGGCGTTGCTTGTTAAACAGTATCATAACTACATGAAGAGAAACAAAGTAAATCACTCTGACAATAATCTCATCGACTTCAAAATAGAAGTTGACTCCTCAAAACATGATGGGAATAAGAAAGGAAAGTCCAAGAGTTCATGTTTTATTTGTGGTAAATCCGGAAACTACAAGTCAAATTGTCCACAACTTAAGAATGATAAAGATAAGGGTAAATACAAGAAGTCTAGAAAGACTAGAAGAGCATACATAGCTTGGGATAATGATAACAAATGCTCAAGTCAAAGTAGCTCAAGTGAAAGTGACGAAGAAGAAAATCTTTGTCTAATGGCCCATCATCATAAAAATAAAAATATAAGTCATTCTAAATATGAACTTTGTGATGGGGTTTTTTATTGAGTTAAAAGTTACTTTTGAAAGTCTATATGGTGAAGTAGTAGATGCTTTTAAAAGGTTGGCTTCAAATAAGAAAATATTTTCATATTATGAAGCTAAAAGTTTATAAAAAGAAAAACAATTGGAAGCCCGTAAGCAAACATTTGCTATTAATCCTACAAAATTCAAAATATATTTAAATGTGTCATACAAGAAGTACAATTATGTGGAAAAGGAATCTAATAGCGAAAGTCACTCTCATCGCCACTTGGCTTGTTATTATTGTTGTAAGAAATGTCATACCATTGCCAAATGTAAATTTGGGAGATTTTTGGTTCCTAAGAGTGTATTTCAATGGTTTTCCAAATGCAATAATATTCCCAGTCACTCTCAAGGACCCAATTAAAATTGGGTACCTATCACTCTTGATTAATTTTGTAGGTTGAATGTCTTGACTCCATAGAGAGAATAAGGTTTCTTGGTAGTGGATGCTTAAGGCATATGATGGCTGACATTTCTCTATTCATTTACTTCAAGCCAAAGAAGAAAGAATGGTGATCTATAGAGATAACAACAAGGGTGAAATTCTTGGTACCTCTTCTACTACTATCTATGACGTAAAACTTGTTGAAGGCCTTAAACATAATCTTCTTAGCATAAGTCAACTATGCGACAAAGGCTATAAATAAATTTTACAAATACTTGTTTCATAATTGATCATATTGAAAAGAAAGATCATTCGTTTAAGGGCTTGAGAGTTAACAATATATATATATATATATATATATATATATATATATATATATATATATATATATATATATATATATATATATATATATATATATATATATATATATATATATATATATATATATATATATATATATATATATATATATATATATATATATATATATATATATATATATATATATATATATATATATATATATATATATATATATATATATATATATATATATATATATATATATATATATATATATATATATATATATATATATATATATATATATATATATATATATATATATATATATATATATATATATATATATATATATATATATATATATATATATATATATATATATATATATATATATATATATATATATATATATATATATATATATATATATATATATATATGCTTAACTTGGATGATGTATCTATAATAAGTACTAAGTGTTTAGCAACCATGTGTGAAGACTCTTGGTTACAGCATAGACGCTTGGACACATGTTAATTTTGATCTAATAAATAAAGTGGTCTCAAAATATGTAGTCATCGGTCTACCGAAAATTAAATTTTCAAAAGACCAAATATATGATGCATGCCAAATGAGAAAGCAAACAAGGGTCTCTTTCAAATCCAAAAATATTTTTTCAACTTCTAGACCTCTTGAGCTTCTCTATGTGGATCTTTTTGGTCCTTCTAGTACAAAAAGCCAATCTGGTAATTACTATGGGTTTTTCGTAGTAGACGGTTACTCTAGATTTTGTTGGACTATCTTTTTGTGTAGAAAAGATGAGACCTTTTCAGCTTTTACATCTTTTGCAAAGATGTCCCAAAATAAATTAAGTTCAAATATAGTTGTTATCTAAAGTGATCATGGAGGTTAATTTGAAAATTGTCTCTTTGAAGATTATTGTGATAAATATGTCATTGAACATAATTTTTCCGCTCCAAGAACTTCACAACAAAATGGTGATGTGGAGCGTAAAAACTAAATTTTAAAGGAGTTGGCAAGAATTATGCTCAATGAGAGTAGTCTACCAAAATATTTTTGCGCCGATGCTATTAGCACGACGTATTATGTTTTTAATTAATCATATTTTGAACAAAACATGTTATGAACTTTTAAAGGGTAGAAATCTAAATTTATCACATATTCATGTCTTTGGATGTAAACGTTTTGTCTTAAATAATGGAAAAGATAACTTTGGGATGTTTGATGCAAAACCTGATGAAGGTATCTTTCTTGGATATTCTTAATCTAGTAAAACCTACAGAATATACAACAAGAGATTACTTATTATTGAGGAGTCGACTCATGTCACATTTGATGAGTCTTATTTGAAAAATATTGGAAAAAGTATTTATTTTCATGATACAGGTGTATCATCAGAAGACATATTCAATGACACCGAAAAAGGGATTGATCAACCTGAAATGGTGAAACCTGAGGAGGAGGAATATGAAAATATTGAAAAGGAAAGGTATAAGAGTCCAACTAAAGTGGACAATCTTCATTTGGCTTGGAGGTCTTCCAAGGACCATCCAATCAACAATGTTATTGGGGATATTACCAAAAGCGTGACAAACCGCTCTAAATTAAGTAATTATTTTTATCACTTTTCTTTTGTTTCACGAGTTGAACCCCAAAAATGAAAAAGATGCCTTAATTGATGAGCATTGATTAATGGAAATGCAAGATAATTTAAATCAGTTTAATGATGTATGGGATCTTGTCCCACCTCCGCGAGATCATCAAATCGTTAGCACTAGGTGGGTATTTAGAAATAAGCTAGATGAAAACATAGTGATAACTCAGAACAAATCTCGACTAGTGGCTCAAGGATATAACCAAGAGGAGGGCATAAATTATGAGGAAGCTTATGCTTCGATTGCCCCCTCGAGGCTATACTCCTTTTACTAGCTTTTCCTTGCTCTAAAAACTTCATATTGTTTCAAACGAACATGAAAAGTGCTTTTCTTAATGGTCTCATAAATGAGAAATTATAAGTTTCTCAACCTCCTGGATTTAAAGCCATGAGTATCCTAATGATGTTTATAAACTTAAATTATATTTGTATGGTCTCAAACAAGCCCTCAGGGCTTGGTATGAGCGATTTAGTAAATCTTTTCTTAATTAAGGATACTCTATAGGGAAGGTAAATATTACACTTTTCATTAAACGTCAAGGAAAATATCTTCTTCTTGTTCAAATATGTGTTTATGATATAATTTTTGGTTCTACTAACATGTAACTAGTCAAGGAGTTTTCTAAGTTTATACAGGGTGAGTTTGATATGAGTCTAATGAGAGAGTTAAATTATTTTCTCGAACTTTAAATCAAGCATCTCAAGGAAGGTACATTTGTATGTCAAGATAAATATTGTCACGAGTTTCTTAAACGCTTCAGAATGGGAGATTCGAATTCTATTGGCACTCTAATCCCCACAAATGGAAACTTGGATATATATGAACATGGTAAGGATGATATCGTTAAAATGTATAGTGGTATGGTCGGATCTCTTATATACCGTACTGCATCTTGGCCTAATATAATTTTTAGTGTATGCATGTGTGCTCGATATCAATCCTCTCTCAAAGAATCACATTCAAAAGCGGTAAAGCGTATCCTTAGATATTTTCACGGTTATTCTAATGATGGGCTTTGTTTTTCCAAAGGGAGTGATTTTATTTTGGTTGGTTACTCCGGTTTTGATTTTTCCAGTTGCAAATCGGATAGGAAAAGTACTAGTGGAACATGCCATTTGTTTTCAAACTCCTTAGTTAGTTGGCATAGCAAGAAGCAAGTCTCTATTGCCTCGTTAATTTCCAAGGCGGAATACGTCACAGTTGGTAGTTGTTGTGCTCAAATTCTCTGGCTCAAACAATAACTACTTGACTTTGATATTAAACTTGAACATATTTCTATCATGTGTGGCAACACTAGTGAGATAAACTTAACCAAATATCCGATGTTACATTCTCGTACTAAACATATTGTGATACGTCACCACTTCCTATGAGACCATGTTGAAAAAGGCGATGTCATTTTTTAGCATGTTGATAGAAAAAATCAACTTGCAAATATTTTTACAAAACCACTAGCGGTTGAGCCTTTTTTTAAATTCATCGGGAATTGGGTATTCTTGATATCTCAAGTTTTGCCTAGCATAGGTTATTGCATGCACTCTCTATATTTTATTTAACTTTTGTTTGAAAGTTCATTTTCTTGTCTAATGCATTTTGTGTCTCATCCTATGAGGTAATATCAATCTCAATTCATCTTCTTTCCCTTAACGTTTATATGAAATATGTTGCTTAACTATGACTAAATCGATTGCATGTTTATGATCCATGATTATGTGATATAATTGATGAACCATGAATTTCATGTATTCAGTTCCAAAAATGTCAATTTACTACACATGAGTTTTCAATTTATATTCTTATAATGACATCTTATTTTCTCTCATCATCATATGCATCTCATATCATTAATGTCAAATATTTGAAGTAGTTTCAATAATATGTGTAGTTTAGCGTGTTATTTATCTTATTCTTGCATGAACAATGCATTTATGCTTTCATGTATTTTGTTTATTGTATTCTTATGTTGTAACCTCTTATGAAAAATATAATTTGGATATTATATTGCTATACTTGGTTGTGTGTTTATGATTTAGCATCATTTTTAATTTGACGTAATTCTATGTGAGTGCATGTTATAGTTAATTTGTTTACTCTTTGCAATGCTTCTGAGTGTGTTTATTTATATATGTTGTTAGGTATTGTTCGTGATGTTTCTCATGTTTTCCATCTTTGCCTCTTTTTGATGTTGTCAAAGAGGGAGAAGCACAAGGTTTATAATGCACATATTCTGGGGGGAGCTTTGCCAAAGACATCAAGAGTGCCAAACATATTTTGCCATCATCAAAAAAGGGGAGTATGTGAGTGCAATATGCTCTTGAATGTATTTTGAATTATATCAAAACCAGTTAGCTTAGATCTTTGTGTATTTGGACCTTACAATCTTTGTCTAAATATGAATCATCATCATAGAACATGTAAGACTAGTTTACATAAGCCATCACATGCCAAACTATGTGTTTTTCAGAAAAAGTCATGCATGGCTCGATACATCCTTTGTATGTGTCGATACATTCTGAATGGATTTTAAAAGAATTTGGATCTTCCTCTAATGGATCAATACAGAGGAGAAATGGGTCGATACATCCTATGAATGGTTCGATTCATTCTTGGTTGGAGTCAGCTCAATCTAAAAGGTGTTTTCAAGGATTTTCCACTTCCTTAAATGTATCAATATGTTGAAGGAATAGGTCGATACATTGAGAAAATGTGTCGACTCTCCCGTGTTTGGAGTCGACTCATCCTGAAATGTTTTTTACAAAATTGGCTACTGCCTCTAATGTATTAACTCTATTTTGCCTCGTATTTACTCATTCAGCTGATGTAATGACTCATTACACTTTAGAGTTAATACATTATGTACCAAACTTTAAAATTTCATTTTGGCTAAAAATATGCTTTGCTCATTTCTTTTCTACACACACACATAGATATAAATACTCATTCATGCATCATGTCTATGCATTGAAACCTGAAAGATACAAAGAATTTTTATCATCTTCAACCTTCCTTTGACGCATTCATCAACTACACATAATCATTTTTTATTGTTTATTGTCAATACAAGATTGATAAGGTCCAATTTAGGTTTGTGTAATCAAATTGGGTTGAGGTTTTCTTTGGGGGATTAAAGGATAAAACCTTTAGGTTTTTTACTCCAAGATCAATGGTTGATATGGAGGTTTTTGCACAAGTCTTGTCAACTTGGATTCATCTGAGTGAAGGCTTTCAAGAACGGGGATTCTTGCAAATGAGTAGTGGTAACCGGAGGATCAATTAAAAGGCTTGGGTAAATATTTCCCAATTTGGATTTAGTCGAGTGCAAACTTTGAAGAACACCGGTTCGGCTAAAGGAGTAGTGGTAACCGGAGGATCATATTGGATATCTTGTGTAACTTGATCTTGCTAAGATCAAGAGTAGAGAAGGATCTAGGATCAACATTAAACATAGGGTTTGAGGGTTTGAATTTTTTCTACTTCTCGTGTAAACTAATATTGCAAAGGTTAATTACAATATCTCAATTCTATTTTGATTCGAGGGCAGAAGTACCCATAGTGCAGACAATTTGGGTACCGCCTAAACAAATATTGGTCCTCTCTCTCTCTCTCTCTCTCTCTCTCTCTCTCTCTCTCTCCCTCTCGTACCCATAGTGAGAAAAATTCGAGAACTGCCTAAATGAATCTTGGTCCTCTCTCTCTCTCTCTCTCTCTCTCTCTCTCTCTCTCTCTCTCTCTCTCTCTTGATTTTGAGAAAATAAGTGTGTAATTTTAATTGTTGAAAATTTTGGTTGTGTTAAAGTGTTTAAAACTGTTTTTGTGAAGACATTACTATCTAATCCATTGCAATTAATTTTTTATAACTTCAACACAAAGAGAATCAATCTTGGTGTATTACACACCAAGTGTTCGATAAAATTACTACACACTAAGTGTTCGATAAAATTCCTTAGTCATGTTTCATTTTACTTGTTATTGGATATCGTTTATCTTAAGTATGGTTTATATTCAAACAAATTATATTGAACTTGTTGATTGGCTTTTCTCATCTTTGGCATAAAATTTACTACGATTGTACGCATACCTGATTCTACCTATAATGGTTCAGATAGATGATAGTTGATCTGGACTCACTTCCACTTTCCATAGAAAAATAATTTTCAAAACTACGATCATGCTACAATAGGTTGCTTTCCTGAACTCCAAGCAACTGGTGCACAACCTAACATGAACACATATCCAGCTGTGTATTTTTTATCTTCGGTATCACACACCAACTAGAGTATTGTATCCCATAAGTTTTCCTTTTTTCCCTTCATTTAATGCAGGAAACAAAAATCCTATAATGTATCCTTTTGGTCGCTGCAAGATGAGATGTCTTTGGATTCTGCATGAATCTACTTATCTTGCCTACACTATAGGCTAAATCAGGTCGTGTGTGATAAAGGTATCTTAATGATCAAATAAGTATTTTGTACTATGTTTGATCAACTCCATCTTCATCTGAATCGTTCGTCGACTGCAACTTTATGTTAGTTGGTGTCGAAGTTGCATTGGATTCCTCCATCTCAAATCTTTTGAGTATCTCACTTTCATATCTTATTTGGTGCAACATCAATCCTCTACTACTCTTGTAGGATTTGATTCCAAGGAAATATGAAATGTTACCCAAGTCATACATATCGAGTTCCTTGCATAAGTCACTTTTGAAATCTTCTATATCCTTTTAGTACTGCTTGTCATTAATAGGTCATCTACATAGAGACATAGTATATGCATTTTACTCCTGCTTCTCCTAAAATATACTCCATACCCATTCATGTGTTTTATAAAATCTTTCTCATTTAGGAAGCTATCTATATTCTTGTTCCAAGCTCTTAGAGCTTGCTTGAGTCCATGTAGGGCTTTATGCAGCCTGTATACTTTTCTTTGTTGGCCTTGCTTCACAAAACCAATTGATTGTGCTACATAAACTTATTCATCTAAGGGGCCATTCATAAATGCTCATTCCACATCCATATGACACATGGACCAATTATTCATGTTTGTTAGACTAACAACCAATCTCATTGTTTCTATCCTAACAACTGGTGTAAAAATTACATCATAGTCTTGCCTTGTGTATGGTTACTTCTCCTTATGGATTTAGCTTTACCTTTTACACCCACTTCACATTAATTTTCTTCTTACCTTATGGAAACACAACTAATGACCAAGTTTTGTTGTCTTATATGGATTTTAACTCCCCCATCATAGCTTGCATCCACTTTGATTCTTTCAATGTCTCAGCTACATTGACTAATTCAATATCTACATAGAAGGTATAATGTACTAGCTCACCTTTATCATCTACCATAGCATCTGATGTGATTACATATTCATGCAACATTGAAGGCATGTTTCTTATTCTTTGAGGTCTGCTAGTGCCTACTTGACCTCTGGTTTCTTTTGTCAAACTTCTCTTCCAGCTTCACTAGCTAGTTCATCACATAAGATTCTCATTGAATAATTCTTGATGTTTTATTCTAGTATCATTACTTAAGCTTATATATGATCACATCCCTGTTGATCGCAACTTGCTTGTTCACTGGGTCAAATAGTTTGTTTCCACCAGTTGAGTGATATCCTATCAGGATCATCTGGCTTGACTTGTTATCAAGTTTTCTTCTCAAGTGATCAGGCACATGTCTATGTGTTATAGATTCAAACACCTTCAAGTGGCTTAGGCTAGGTTTGACACCGGCCCAACTTTCTTTTGGTGTGATACCTTTTAGCCTCTTTGTTGGACATATGTTCAGTATGTAAATTACAATGGACACAACCTCACCCCATAACTCATTTAGTAAGTGCTTTCAATTTAACATATTTCTCACCATATTCATAATGGTTATGATCTTCCTTTCAGCGGTACCATTTTGTTGTAGAGTGTAGGGTGGAACAACCTCATGCATAATCCTTTCTCTTTCACACAATGCATCAAAATCTCTCAGCACATATTCTCCACCTTCATCAATCCTGAAAGTCTTGATCTTGTGGCCACATTGTCTCTCCATTATAGCTTTGAACTTGGAAAATACTTAAATCACTTCACTTTGCTTCTTGATTAGGTATGTTCATAATTCCTAACTTAAATCATATATGAACATGATAAAGTACATGTTACCTCTAATTGAATCTACCTAAAGAGGACAACACATATCTGAGTATATGATCATAAGGGTTGCTTACGACTTACTTTCTACATCTTTGTTGAAATTGTTCTTGTGTTTCATTTCTTGAACACATTCTTCGCATATTTCATTTGGAATGTCAAATTTTGATAACTTAAAACCATGTTTATTCTCTTCAGATTTTTGATGTCTTTGAAATTAAGATAGCCAAGTCTATAGTGCCTTGCCATTCAGCCCTGGTAGCTACAGTTTCCAGACAGTTGTGTTCTAACACATCAATTTTATTACTAAAGGTTCTATTATGAGACATAGAAGCCTTCAAGATTAACTTGTCACTTGAGTCTAGTACTCCCATCACCTTTTCTTTTATCACCGCCTTTTAGTTCTTCTCGATCAAATGGCATATACTTAGCAGATTAGTTTTCATGTCAGCTATGTACAACACGTTGGAAATCACTGATTGTTTTTCATCCTTACTCATGATTAGAAAATCACCAATACCTTCGGCACTTAGTGTATTGTCATTAGAAATTTTTACATTGTTCTTCATCAATGGATTCATGTTTTTGAACCAATCTCTTTTCCCAGTCATGTGTGATGAACGTCCTGAGTCGAGATACCACTGATCTTTAAAAATTTCTTCTTATTTTGTTGTGACCATCAACAACACTTCATCTCCTTCTTGTTTTGCATGTCTTACATAACTTTATTGGTTTTATTTCTTGCCTCATCGATATTGACTTGCATAATGTCCATACTTCTGAATGTTATAACACTGAATATGGCTTTTTCTCCCATCACCTTTTCCTCTACCTGCAGCATCACCTTTGTGATTGCTTTATTTTGAAGATTGTCTATGATTTGATGAACTACCTTCTTGTTGGTTTCCTCTAATAATTGAATTTTTTTAGCCTCCTCTACTTTTATTTCTGTCGCGGCGAAGAATCGAAGACCATAGCTATTGGTTAGCTAGACTTACAAAACATAGATGTCACCATCGATCTTTTATTTTTCTAAGGGAAGGGGAAAAGAATGAATAAACCCAAAGTAAGCATGCAAAGCATAAAGTAATACTAAAAGCTAAGCAAAAGAAGAGATCTGAGGTACGTGGGTTGATTATACTAAGGGAAGGTACTAGCACCCTAGGTATCTATAGTATCCTATAGGAACCTCTTGAAATATTTGTGTTATGTTAAAAGTGTTTTCTAAAAAAGGTTAGAGAGATGAGAAGAGAAGTGTTTCTTATTGTTTTTGTGTTTGTTAATACATAAAGTCTTGTGTCTACGTGCCAATAAAGGATCAAAACCTCGTAGTTCAGGGTATAAATAGAAAACGGTTTGTTATGGTGGATTTTAATGAAGAAGAGACATGTTGTATTCTTAAGGAAAATAATCAATTAATCCACAACAAACATGTGGAAGAGGGATCTTTTCTTCACAATGAGAGAAGAGCTCCAACTTGGATATAGAATAAACAAGTATGCCTTATACCTCCCCTAAGTGGAAAAGAATCAATATCTTTCTCAACAATATTATGGGGTTGGATAATTATATCTCAACTAGGAATGACTCATGTCTAATCTATTTCGAGAAAAGGTTTTAAAATGAAAATCCATATGGCAAAATATTTGAATGAGATTTGTGTATTTGAGTCTTATGAAAATGTTTTAATATGCTTAAGATATCTTGAAGCATTTATTAAGAAAAAGATTTGAAAAGTCAATGACCTAATGTCAAAGTTTCTTATGAAAAGGTTCAAGTTAGAAAAAATGGGAACCTAATAGTGAATCCTCTAAGGGTAAATAACCTAAGGGATACACAACCTAAAGTAAAAGACAACAAACTAAGGGGAAACAAGGATCATACAATAGGGAAAGATGCAAAGAAAACAAAGATGCATATGCACATGATAAAAAAAAAATCAACCATAAACCCTTCCCTTGGATTTGGACATAATCAATCATAAAGATTCAAAATCCACAAGTGAATGTCAAACAAAATATACATCATGAGAATAACATCAACAAAACAAAGTCTCAAATGTCAAATGCTAAGCTCATAAACAAGTAATAATACATGTGTAAAGCATGTATCCAACATAAACTCACAAGACAAAATATCTCAAGCCACCACAAACAAAACCCTAATCATGCACATTATGGAGTCATCAAGCCAATGGTACAAAGGTTATCAATACATACCAAAGATCATCATTCAAAACAAACAAGTCAAGTCATCTTAAATGAAGCAAGGTTCATGGCACAAACATCACATGGATACATCATCATCAAGTATCAAACCTAAGGCATAGTCAAAAAGTCAAGTAACCATCTCATAAAGCACATATAAATATCATACATCAAGAATCAAAGTAACAAATCAAAGCATAGCATAATCATTTGCATTTATCACAAAACATATGAAAGAAAGGGTCAACAATAATCCATCAAAGAATCCATAGCAATATAAAAATAGTCAAAACATATTATTATAATAAGCAAAGATTAGAACAAAATGAACATTTTTTAGGTTTTTAATATAAAATACAAAAGTGATAAAAATAAATATTTAAAAGAAAAAAAATGTTTTTGGTTTTTTAAATAAATTAATATGAAAAAATAAATTAAGAAAAGAAGGGAATTAAAAAGAAAAAAAAGAAAAAAAAGAAAGGAATAGAAAATATAAAAGAAAAAAAATGTAAAGGAAGAATAAAGAAATGAAACAAATGGTTAAAAAATAAGGGAGGTGCGCTAGGTGTTGAACCCACGCCCCCAGGGTTCTAGCAAAACCACATTACCACCAGGCTAGGCCTTATGGCCTGTAAGTTAACTCGCTTCATGAAAATCTATATTAAAATAATATTAAAAAATGAAATGGCGCGAATGAAGACATCGTCTTCAACCTCTGAACGACCAAAACTCTCTAGAAAATTCAAAATACGAATTTCTCAAATGTGAACCAAAACTGACAAATGAATATACAATTTTGCTCAAAATTCAAAGAGGAATCCAACTATCATCTTAGTTTCCATTTATTTCCAATCTACATCAAGAATTTCACACAAAACCAGATAAACCCTAGTTCTAAAAAATAAAATTAAATCACGTATGAACATAACCAATGGCCATAAGTAGAGGGCTTTTAATCAACACATCAACATGAATAAATTAGTAACAGTAAACAGTTCAAAAGGTAACCATAAGCTTGAGAACAGAAACACGAAAGTGTACCTAGTAAGGTGAAGTTGTGCTCCCTTAAAATGGCATTGCAGAGGTGAGATAACTACTCCTTTAGCTTGCTTGAATTTTCCCCTTGATCATCAATGTGAATCATCAACTTTGACCTTCAATATGTTCCATCTCAAGAAAGCTTTTGATCTCAAATTTTCTACCATGATAAAGTAGAAAGTATGATCTTTAAATACAGCTCCCAAGTGTTTCAATTGGACTCTTACATTTATCACATATTGACCACAAAGTCATGCACTTGAAAAGGTTAAACACTTAGAAATTTTTTTAAGTATTTTAAATCTTGCAATAACTTGAAACTCCAACTTTAACCACCAATTTCTTCCACTTCAAGAAAGCTTTTGACTTCCAATTTTCATCAACTTGTATTATCAAATTACCTCTTTTAAGGAATCCCTCAAGTGTTTCTATTGGTTGCTTGAGGAAGAAGTTACAATCTTGGAAAGTTGGTCATTTGATCATGGGTTTTTGTACTTAGGAAAATTTCAAAAATCCTAATTTTGACAATTCTTGATCTTTTCTTGATTTCCTTAATTTGACTTGATAAAAATCAATCATTTTTCACATTTCCATGATATTTGACTTGAGAAGTCCATAGTTGACCAAAAATTCCTAAAGTTAAACTTTGACTTTGAGCATCAGTTGAACCAAAACCTTTCAATTGTCAACAAATCAAACTTCTTGAGCCAATTTAAACATATGAATGAACTACAATAATGTAATTGAAGTCTTTGAATCAACTTCCACTCCATGAGATCATGTCTTGACCAAAAACTCAACCCCAAGTTGATTTTGACCAAAACTCTAATATGGAGCACTTGATGAATTGTAACTTGGTGAACTTGAATTGATGCACACTCAATATTGATTTTTGATGGTGGGAAAATCTTGATCATCATGAAGGGTAGAGGGACTTAAGATATTGGAAATCACACAGAACCTTGACCAATCAACCACATGAACTCATTGATGCAAAACTCTAACTCATAAACAAAGCAAAGCTAGACATATTTTTGTATTTTCAAATGGGGTTAGCAAAACATAAAAAATACACACAAAGGTGGCTGGTTCTATGCTAAATGATGAAAAATAAGGTCGGATCTTAGGGTATAACAATTTCTATTCCATTTTCCTTTGCCTTTCTTATCTTTAGTTGATTGTGTCTGTAGAGCCACATCCTTCTTGTCTTGCTTACATATCTTTTAGTCATTTTTGTTCATGAGATTAAAGAGTCCATTGGATAACTAATTGTGTCATACTTGACAAGTCCTTCGATTCTTTTATGTCTACTACCACATGATTGAATTTTACAAGCAATGACCTCAAGATCTTTGTAACTATTGATCTTGTTGTCAACACTTCTTCACACATCTTGATTTGATTAACCAGCCTCGTTACTCTGGTGAATAAATAAGTAACACTTTCATTTTCTTCGATTTGAAGCAATTCATACATTCTTTTATGAGTTTGTAACCTCGCCTCTTTCACCTTCTCAGCACATCCAAAAGATTTCTCTAGGAAGTCTCATGATTCCTTTGATGAGTCTACATCACTAATATTTTCAAAGTTGTATAGATCAACGCATTGATGTATTATAAAGAGATCTTTATAATCTTTATCCTTCAAATATTTATGTGCAATCTTTCGTTCATTTGTGGCATTCTTGCCAATTAGTGTTACTCAATTCTTCATAAGATCGCAAATGTCTTGATAGCAAAAGACAACCTTCATCTTCTCACATCAATTATCATAATTCTTGCCATTAAAGATGGGAATATTTTTTTGGAAAAAATGCATTTGGATGAGAAGTCACTATTCAATGTTTCCCAAGAAGCACAGTCAATACTCTAGATACTAGATGTTGGAATTAAACCCCAATCTTGGAGAAAATCCATATCAATCTTGATGAATAAAATTCAATCTTTTTTATTGATCGTGCCTCTTGTTCTTCCTTTGTTGGAGTGAATCAACTACCCCTTGTGTTGCAGTGAGAATCGGATATCCAACTATTGATTAACTTCAATCTTAATTCATTGAAATTCACCACCGATCATTGATTTATCCAAAGGAAAGGTTAAAGAAAGAAAAACCTTTTGCGCGATGTAACAACAACGCTAGAGTTTTGGGGGTCGGGGTTGGTTATGTCTAGGGTAGTTCTCACATGTTAAACATTTGTAGTACTTTACAGGAACCTTTTGGGTGTATGTATGCTAAGTTATCTCAGTTATTGTTTGCTAGGGTCATGGAATCAAGGTTAAGGTAAATTTCTAGGTAAAGACCTAAGAATTGTTCTAAGTTTGCTCGAAAAATATAGCATCTTATGCCTATGTATCCTTACTAGGATGGAATCAGAGCAATCATAGTTTTCCTCACTAAGGTTGATGAATACTTGCTTATGGTCAAGACTCCAGCGGGGAATAAACATAACAATGTTTGTATAGAGTTTGACAAAACTCACTAGATCTAAGTTTAATACGCAAGGGGATGGAATTTGACAAAAGTCAAGAGGGGAGTAAGTAAACATGACAATGATCCTTACATAGAGTTAAAAAAATCTATCTTAAAGTTCTAATTGAAGGATACTCCTAACAAGGGGTAGGTCTTTAGACTTAAAGAAAAGTCTAATGGATGTAGGATAGAACTTAACTAAGCTAAAGGACCTGATGACTTAACCAAGTCAAGGGGAGGGGTAATGAGCTATATATGACAATAAAGTCAATAGAGAGACTTTCCTTTAGAATAAGAGGAAAAAAGGCAACTAGATGAGAGCTAAAAAGCTACATCACTTAGGGGAGACTTAACCAAGTCTAAACACACATATTCATTCATTCAAACATGATTAAGATACAAAATCAATGGTAACAACCAAAATAGATAAGGGAAAACATGTAACAACATCAAGCCAAGAATAAGGTTACAACCAATTATCCACTAACAAGTTTTAGAATTAAACCAAGTGGTTACAACCAATGGTAAACATAGATGTTACAACATCTAAAAGGGGATGATGATAAAGTTCTTACAAGACCAAACATCACAAGCATATGTGAATCATGCATAAGTTAAAAGATTACTTAACATGGAAAATTTCAAAGATCAACATGCCAAATCATGACAACATTCAAGAATGGATATAAATCAAGTAGAGGTAACAAACAAAACCACTTGAACAAAATGTGACATGTGTGACAACAACATGGGATTTGTGGTGAATCATGTTCATCAAAAAAGGTAACTACCAACATATGTAACAATAACATTTAATCAATGGTATTCAAATAACACTCATGAAAACAAGTTACAACTTGAATCAAACATGGTATATGAATCAAACAAAGACAAATGTAACAACATTCAAACATATTCAAGACATGTTGATGACAATCAATAATGGATGGGCAAGAAAAATAACAAAAATTCAAGCATGGATATAAACTTCACAAAGGGAAAAACCTAAACATGATAAGGTTCTAACAAGACACATAAACAAGTAAGATGAGGGTGAGGGATCATGTTCATGAGGATACAAAATCAAGAAGCAACTCAATGTTTACAAAGAAATTTCAAAGCATACTTTCGTATTCATGCATTTACAAAGGCAAGTATGATCATAGTAAAGCAAAGAGCCAAGTGTTTTTAAACATATAAACATGTTACACATTAAAAAATGATTAATACAAGATAAATCTTACAAGAAAAATCAAGTACCATGTCACAAAAGGTCATGAAAACCAAAGAAAAACCCTAAAAAAGGCCATGTCATTCAAGTGAACCAAAGTGTTTCAAAAATAACAATTCTTGAATTCTTTCTTCACACATTGAAACTAGACATATTAATGAGCATTATTCAAAAAGAGTGGCATCAAAATGAGGCAAACTAGGGCAAAAATCAAGACAACTTGACCAAGGCTTAGGCAGATTTGCAAGAAGGACCATAACTTGCTCAAAACTTAATGAAATTGAGTGAAACAAAAAAGAAAATTGTGTATTTTTTCACAAGAAATCCAATAGTGATGGTGGTTTTCTCAAATCATGCATCATATGTAAAACTCAAAGACATCATTGAAATATGAAAGTTATGTGCAAAAGCAAAGTGACAGTCCAACACACATGTTTTAAGCAGCAACTGATGATTCAAACACATCATATATGACATATAGAGAGTGCTTACAAGCATCATACACCAATAGATAGGCTAGATCAACAAATAGCATGTGAAATGGAAAAATGACAAGTTTATGCAAGAACCAAGTGACAGTCAGAAATAGACCAACTTAGCATCAACCAAGTGATCAAACACAACATATATGACCCATATGTGATGTCTATAAGTACCAATCACCTATGCTTAAGCAGAAACAGAAAGTTGCATATGGAATTGACATGAAAAACAAGTTATCAAGCCAAAGCAAGTGGACAGTCATGAAAACACAAGCTTGTGAGCAAGAAAAGGTTCAAACATGGCCTATAAATGATGTCTAGTATGTTCAAAGTCAGTGTACCTCAAAGCATAGCATAACCTTAAATGTAGCAAGTTGAAACACTTACCTCTTGTAGATTTTTCAAGTCAAAACTCCAAGCAAGAAATCCAGTTGATGGATGATTATCCAAATAGCTCCAATATGCTCCAAATGAGATGTCTAAATGATCAAAACTCCCCCAACTACACTATCTTGACATAATAGCTTCTTTTTGCAAGAAAACACCAAGAGTATCAAAGTTAACCTCAAGGAAATGGTGTTACAGAACTTTGGTAATGCTTTGGATAGTTCAAACAACTTATATGGAGTGTGCTTGAAGTGTTAGAAGGATTGGAAATGGTCTAGGCAATGAATTAGCTTTGAAAGTGCAGAAAAGTCAAGATTTCAAGGTATGAGATATAACTTTCTGTTCTAGTAGGTTTTGGATGGTTGCAAGGGTTTGAACACCTTTAACACATTTTATGTGATGTGTTAGAGTGATTTTCTTGGTGGTTTGATGATTGGAAAGAGTTTTGGAAGAGTTTATGCAAAGGCATAATTCTTCACAAAGGGGCAAGCTTATACTTTTACAAGAAGGTTGTGATATGAGGAATGAGAGAGATTCAACTTGGTTTCTAGTTGATTCTGGTGTGGTTTTGATGTGAGAAGTATGTCCTATTTATAGGCAAGCTTGTAGGGTGATTGGCATGGGTAGATTTTGCAAATTTGCCAAGTTTACCCTTCTTGGAGGCAAAAATGAGCAAATCTATCTTGAGATCTCTTTTCTGAGCATGAGCCACTTACCTATGTGTTTCATCATCATCCATAGCCTGAAAATAGTTGAGATGAGGTGAAAGAAGAGAGCAGTTGCTGTGTTAGCTGAGGTATGGCAGAATTTGCATAAAGTTTCTCTCTCCTTGCCACTTGCTTGTACTTGCAATTCAAAACAATTCAAATCTTGTTTTGGCTCGTGACAATGCAATGTAATCTCATCAAATAAGTCCCTAAGCATCTAAGAATGAGTTAAGAAAGTGTTTAGAAAAGGTTTGAATGGTTTATGCATCAAAATGCAAGTGTTGAACTTGGTTTTGTGACATGAAAAATGCCTAACTTGTCCTCTTCGATTCTCCATAACCACAAAGGTTGAGAAAATGGTCTTATACTTTTTAAAAATCCCCAAATATGATCTACAACTTTCATGTTTGGCCAAAGTTCAAATTCCAAAGGGAACTATGTCAAAAATCCTCATGAAGTTTGTTGCAAAAGCTGACTTACAAGCCAAGAAACAAGGAAATTTTCTAAGTGTGGTAATCCTTCACAACTTGATGAGCTTATAACTCCAAATATATATATTTTTGGACCTCAACCATATAGGACACTTTTGTAGGACTCCTCAAGATCTTTCCAACCATCTTTGGACACTCAATTTGGATGGGTGGTTTGAGAGTTATGACCAATCCAAATTAGCTTGTAATTAGGGTTTTTCATAAACCCTAATTTCTTGATTCACAAGTTATCAATTAATTATTGATTAAGTCTTAACCAAACTCACTAGTTAGGCATAAAATGATGTTTGAAACTTTTATTTCTTCCATTTGGGGTCAAAACCCTAAAAGTCAAAGAGTTGAGTTTCTAAACAGACGAACCGAACAGTTGAAATCTTCAGGATCGATCCTTAGTGTTCTATCTTGGGGGAACTTCAATAAGTCACAGAAACATCACGGACCATGTTTCAAGCTTTGGAAACCCATTTAGACCAAAAGTTAAACTACAGTTAACTTTTTCAACTAGAAACCCTAATTCGGGTTTTACACAACACTGCTTCAATACTCTGGGTAATGACGTTAAATAGCACTTGTTCTTGGTAAGATATGAACCTCTTGATAATGTAAAGACTTGATATGTAGAAGATCAATCCAAAACCTTGACTGATCAGTCCAGAGGATTCTTGATTTTCACAGTATGAAACCCTAATTCATCTGCATCTTGCCAAAGACAAACTTGAAAGAGGTTAGGGTTAGATAACACATGCTTGATGCACCTAGAATGATAATGGAATATAAGGGTAAAAATTTGGGGTGTGACAGCTGCCCCTATTTAAATATCTTTATCATATGGCAATGAGAGATAACAATCTCCATAGAATCATGGTGAAAGGTATTTAAATATAGCAAACCGAAAATTTTTCCCTTAGATATGATGGTATGCAAAAGGAAAAATGCTAATCATGAAATGAGTTCTAAGCATGATGCTTTATGATGCTTAAGTGCAAGAAAATGCTGACACACGAGCAAAAGAAAAAAAAAAGAACAAAACAAACGAGTAACCACTCACTGGGAACATAGACACACTGGGGAGAGATCCAAAGAAAACTAACCAATAGTTCAGACATGACTAATGACAGTTGTTGCGGTTATAATAGGATATAAAATTATTAATTAATTTGAATCACATCCTTAGTTCACAACCGGTCTTTAATTTATCCGAAGGAAAGGTCAGAGAAAGGAAAAACCTAATTTTGCATCATAAAAACAATGCGGGGAGAGATCTAGGTAAGCGGTTGGTTAAGCTTAGGGAAGGTATTAGCACCCTAAACTTCTGTAGTACTCTACAGGAACATTTTGTTTATTGTTTACTAATTTTCTTTATTACTTGCTTTAGGGTATATATTGAGCTAAGGGTGAAGAGTGACCGAAAGACCTAAGGGTTAGTCCTAAGTTTACTCGTCATGATTCGCATCTTGTGCCTACATATCCTGGGTAAGGAATGGAATCAGAGTAATCGTAGTTCCCCTCGAAAGGGAGGTTAGAAACTTCTTGACTCTGGTCAAGGTTTCAATGGGGAATAAGCATTCTTAAGGAAGCGCTTACGTGGAGTTCGGAAACTCCTATTTCCACGTTGAATTTGTTAATTGAAATTAGGTATTCCACAGCGGGAACCCTAAAACAAGGTACATCAACTCTTTGACCTAATGCTAGGGTAAAGGTTATTTTTGTCCACGACGGGACACCTAGGCAAATTAGGGTGTGAAAACGTCAAAGGTTAGGGTTATTGACTCGGCGGTTAAACAGCTAGACCTAATCCTTCGGAAGGAAAATTAACGGTAAAATAAGTAGCGAAAAATTAACGATTGGAGACGTTGAGATGACATACAAATGATAATGGAATGTAAAATAAATGTACAAAAATAAAAGAGTTAGTAAGCAATGGATAAACGAGAGTGAATGTCAGGAAGGATAAAGTGGACTGCTGCAAGTTTTGAAACGATGAGAAGTATATGTAGTTAGAAAAAAAAGTTAGAATTTGGAATTAGTTACAAAAAATATTTGTTTTTTTAAAAAAAAAAGTGAGAATTCTTAAGTTTTAAAAATATTTATATAAAAAAAGGGTAATAATTAAATTAGAAATAAAAAAAATAGTGTGGGATTTTCATTTTAAAGTAGAGGTTAATTTTAATTTTCACAAAGAAAGGTGATTTAATTCATAAAGAAGTGATTATTCTATGTATTTGAAAAAAAATAATTAATAAAAAAACAAAATAAAACAGAATTACATAAAAAAGAAAAGGGCGGTGGGTTCTGTGTGAGACGCATGTGAGGTTGCACCGTGGACTGCACGTCCAGCCCTGTGATAAAATCTGAAGTGAATGATTATTGATGATGATGGTGTGTGTATACAGTAACACGGTAGGGTCCATTCATCAAATCAAAATCACCATATATAATAAAAACCCTAAAAAAATATTGACATCCCCCTCATTTTGGATTTTGTCCGTTGCCCCCTCTCTTGTCTCTCTTTCTCGGCTTCAACTGTTTCATCCTTTTCCTTCTTGCATGTGATGTCCTTCGTGTTACCTAAAAAAGAAAAAAACCACCACCAAATCTTGATGTTTCCATGACTTACGTTTGGCTATGATGTTTTGAAGGATGCTGGTTCTCGGTAACCGATGGTGATTTTTTTGTTGATACTTTTGTAGTGTTTTTGGCCGCGGATGGGGTGATTGGTGGTCGGTGATGGTTTTAGGCTGAGGCTCGATGGCGTTTTGGTTTGTTGTGCAATTATGGATGATGTTGTTCTTATGATTCCGGCAGCAGATCCTTCGTTAGGGTTTTTGTGCTTGCGACTGCCGTTGGGAATTCTTCTGGGATGAATTTCGGCTGCGGATGGTTGGTGAGTTCTTCGTTAGGGTTTTGGTAGTTGTTCGCGGCCGCCCCCTTTTGGATCCTCTCTCGTTAGGGTTTTCGTCCTCGGTTTTAATTCTTTTCGACCGTCTTGGATGTTTTGTGCTGATGACGATGTTTTATGATTTTAGGGTTTCGGCCGCCCCTCTCTTCTGATTTTTCTGACGGATTTATATTGTCCTTTTTTCTCGATTTGGAAGCGTTTTTTAATTGATTTGGGCAATGATGTTCAACTGAGCCCATGGGAAATTCGGATTTGATTAAGTTCAGATCTGATTGTTGGATTTGATATCATCTGGATTTGATTTGAATATCCATATAGTTTACTGGGTAGAATTGGATATAAAGCTGAATCTGATTTTGGCTTAAGGAAATGTTTGGTTGAAAAATCACTTTTCAAAACTCTTTTTCGGAACAAGTGCTTATCCAAATAATCACTTTTGAAAATAATCACTTTTTCTCTCTGGATGCCTCGAAAAATAAGAACAGAATCTTCCGGTTTTAGCCCGAGGTCGGAAATATGAGTCGGGAGCCGGCTTCGACTTTGTCGTTGCCCTCCCGACGTGCCCGATGATGAGTAACTGAGGGTATCAGAACTATCGAAAAATAAATTTTCTATTATTCTGACATTAACACTCTTTTCGGCTTTCGTCTGTTTTATGCGCAGGTACGAAAAGGAAACAGGTCTGAAGGAATCAGCATGAAGACCAATCTTAGAAAAATAGGACTTTAGGATTAAAAAATGTATTTTAAATTCCCTTTGTAACAAAATAAATATGAATAAAAGAAATTCACATTATTTTCATCCAATATATATTCTTTTGATTACTCTTCAACTCACTTTGCCACACCCGAATGAAACACTTAAACAAAAACATCTGATTAAATCCAAATGATTAAGTTCCTACGAATACACTTGACCGATTAAAATTTAACTGAATCTCAACCAACCGGATTAAATTCACCAAGTAAATCCGTACGAATAAATCTCAAAAAAATACCCGAATAAACTCTTGTCGTTCCAAAACATGTTGCTCAATTTAAGCTTGACGTAATTGAGTTCCAGACAAATCCCTTTCCAAATTAAATAGTGCCTGATAATAGAAACGGCAAACGACCTTGAACGAATAAAGCAGAGAAATCCGATTAACAGCAAAACCAAATATTCTCCGCACTGGAAAATTCAACTTGTGTCTCCAATGGTTAAATCCAATACCCTGAACCAACTCGGCCAAAAACTAACAGATATAATAAATCCATACACGAGCCGAAATTTCCATTTTTTCCCCTTAAAACTTGACTGGCAGATAGCAGAAGAATAAGAAAATAGGCCCTGTTGTCGCTACTGCGAAAATCGGCGCCGGCTGACAGAAGAGTCGCCACCGTGCGTTATTTATCCCAACGGAGGGAAAGGAAACGCTCGAAGTAAACCTCGCAAAAAACGGGAAAAGGTATGGTTATCGCAACCAAAACCTGGATTCGGGAGTCGGTTACGCAAGGGGAAGGTATTAGCACCCCTCACGTCCGTCGTACTCGACGGGATCCACGCTTGCTTGGGTTGTCTAAAGGATGCAAAAACAATCTATCTACGGCTGCTAAATCTAAACGGAAGGGAATTGACTCGATAGAGCGTCGCACTCTATGCCTACGTATTCTCGAGAGAGAAAGTCAGAGTCAACGTAGTTCGGGACTACGGGGAAATTGGCTCGCCAAGACCTCGCGTCTTGTGCCTACGTACTTCCACACTGCATGGAATATCAGAGCTTACATAGTTCAGGCTAACTACGGCTAGGCTGGGTATTCTCACACAGCAGTGAGAAATTAATCTGGTTTTAAAGGTACGGGAACCTATGGGAAAAACTACGGTCTGGTCTCAAATGTGCAAGGGAAAGAGAAAAGGGGTAACATCAGTCGTCAGCGGGAAAGTCTCGATCGCACAGCAGCGAGAGAACTAAAGGTTAGTTGTTAGTGTGCTCGCTAGGATATCGCATCCTATGCCTACATATCCTCGTCTGATACGAGGAATCAGAGCAGCTGTAGTTCGGCTACTTCGGGACCACAGCTCAAATCTCGTTTTATTGATATTCTGAAAATGATTACAATGATTGAATACTGAAAAAGAAACCCCTAGGAAATACTATCCTATCCTATGAAGAATCAAATGGAAAATAGTCCCCTAACAAGTGGACTTCAAGAAAACTACCCCTAAAAGTGTAAAAAGTCCCCTAACAAATGGACATTTGAAACTATCCCTAAAATAAACTCCATGAAGAAAATATACTCTAAAAAATATTAAATCTACACTAATATTTTTCCTCTTTTTCTCAACATTTCTTTTCCCTTTTCTTTTTTCAAAATATTCTTCATATATTTTTTCTATATTTTTTCTCTATTTTTCAACATTCTTTCACATATTTTTCTTTTCTTCTTTTTCAAAATATTTCTTTTTCCTCAATATTTTCTTTTACTCTTTTCTTTTTCTTTTTCTCCTTTTTTCCATCTAAAAAACAAGAAAATATTACAAAAGAAAAAAAAAACAAAAAAGAAAATAAGAAAGGGGAAGGGGGGTACAGCAGTACAAGGGGGGTACAGCAAAAATAATGCTGAAAAGAAATTGGGCCCAGCCCATAAGCAATTCAAAAAATAATAAAAAAAACAAGGGAAAAGGGGGGGGGGGCGAACTGAGGAAACGGAGGGTGCATGTTGGGCTCAGCCCATATTCCTTCAGCGAGCAAAACGGAGGGTATGGCACAACAAGGGGGTGTGTATGGGTCCGAATCACAATTGGGCCTCAGAAGCCCAAATCCAACACGGTCCAACTCTTCTCCCCCTTCTCAAACCCTAGATCCCCTTCTCTGCACTGTTCATGGCCGCCGCTTCCCCTTCTCACACCCTCGTTGCTTCTCCGTCTCCATTCTTGCTTCAATCTCCTTAATCCAACAACATCAACAACCTTAATCCTCTTTCTTCATTCTAACCAAGTGCAGTTCTCACAAAAACGAAGACGAATTGCTCCATCACTTGGTGAGATCAGGTGAATCTTGAAGCTACGAAGGTCTATGGTCTTGATGGAAGACTTCTGGACAGTTGATGAACTCGCGAAGATGATTGTTCTTGACCTAGAGAACTGAGTTTCTGAGGAGGATCTTTGTGGATCTGGAGCGCGATGATGTTCTGGAAAACTGGAGAGGACCTTCAAGGAGATGATGAACGTGCAAGAACATTGATGATCCTGAAGATTTCTTGAAGATTGATGAAGACGATCTTGAACGATGCTTTACGTCTTCTGGAGATTTCGCGTGACGATAAGGATGGTGATGATTTCTGAAGCGATGACTTCAACAACCTGGACGACGATCTTGATGCTGAGGATCTTGTAAGCTGAATCTGGAGATGATAGTGGACATTCTTGGTGAATCGCTCTTCGTGGTGGAGGTTGGATTAGGCTCACACGGATGAACATGAATCCAAGCTGATGAACACATTCTGGAAATCTGTACGAAGTTTCTTGAGATCTCTCGAACTTGATGACGATTGTTGGTGAAAATCTGAAGGATCTGGATAAAGCTGATGACGATTATTGATGAATTTCGTATGAACGGGTGATGAATCTCTGGAAATTGCTTGAAGGACACTTGAAGGTTCTATGAACTTGGACCGGAGAATGAATTTCTGGGGAAGAAGATGAATTTCTGGTGAAGGTTGATGAACAAGGTGGATGAGGAAGATGAAGATTGGAGGTTTTCTGGGCAAAAATGAGTTTTCCGGTGTCTAGTATGGCGGCCGGAGTTGGTTGAGGGTTGGTTATGGTGGCCGGAAAATGGAGGTTGGGGTGGTTGCATGGCCGCCGGCCATGCAACCGGCGAGACTCAGGCGTTGCCAAGTGGCGGGGAGATGGAGTCAGTGGAGGCCATGCATGCAGCCACGTGGTGGGAGGGAGAAAGTGGAAAAAACGTGGTAGATTCTGGGGTGAACGAAAATGTGAGGTGGGGTCCTTCTGATAGCACGCGTGGCTCAATATATAGGGGACACATGGCATGCAATCTGGACAAAAAAGAGCAAAAGATGTACTGATGGATATTGGGCCTCCAAAAACTCTCTCAAACTGGGCCACGAAACTGATAAACAAAAACCTGAAAAAAACTGAATTAAAAAAAAGGGTTAAACCCAATTAAACTAATCAAAGATTTAAACCTAATTAACTAATTAAAACCAGACTAATTAAATCTAAATGACAATTAAACTAATCTAATCCTAATTAATTCTAAATGACTCAATTAAAACCTAACTAATATTAGACTCTAATTAAACCAATTAAGTCCTAATTAACTCTAAAAGATGATTAAAATCTAATTAAACCTATATTAAACTAAAATCAATATCTATTAAAATTCTATTTGATCTCTAATAAAACCTATACTATTTAACTATAATATCTATTAAAATTCTATTTAAAACTAATAAAAGAAACATCTATTAAAAGATTAAATCTATATTAAAATAAACTCTATTTATTTCTATTATCCAAAAACTATTATATTCTAAAAGAAAATCATTATAAAATCTATTTAAAACAATTTAAATTCTAAAAAAGACTTAAAGCTATTAAAAAAATATTAGAAAAATCTAATTAAATCCTAAAAAACCTATTTAAAATCTACAAAAGGCTATTAAATTCTAAAAATGCAGACAAATGCAAATAACCAATATAAAAGAGAGCATGAGACCAGATCGAAGCAAAACAGTAACCAGACATCAAAAATCTCAAAAATCACTGCATAAACTGAAAACACCCAGGAAGCGCGCGACTTCTCAAAATAAACTCTGATTATCCAAACCGGTCTGAGGCACCTGAAAAGCGACAGCAGGGCTGTAATCCCGATAAAATCACCATGATTGAGGAAATGCGCTATATGCAGTATGCAAATGCGAAATGCGAAATGTGTCGAAGCATAAACCGAAAGCGGCACCGGTTGGTCAAATTTTAGGGTGCAACACCTGTTAAAATAAATTCTGCACAGTGAATTCTTGCACCGATTTAAATCGAACCAGATAATATCTCAACATAATCAGCCCCAGGTGATTAAACAATGGCTCTGAAATACCCTGATGATGAAATCTCGGCCTTTGGATAAATTATGGTGTCTTGAAAATCCCGACGTCGAAATTACTGTAAAATTCAATTCATCCTCCAGTAAACCCCAGAACTCGGAAATGGGAATCCTAATTACTCGAGAGATTCCTAACTATGACTCTGCTTCCTAAACTTCCAGCAAATAGTAAATAAATGAACATTTCGCCCCTCCACAGTTAAAGTGCTCTTGACGTGATTCTCCTGCAAAAACAACAGACTATGCAACCCGTTAGTTGTTAGTTAATATGTAAAGCAAAATGAAATGTATGTGACATGAATCGACCAACCCTAGGGCAAAATTTGGGGTGTTACAGTTGCCCCTATTTAAATAGCTTCACCGGATGATTTGAGAGACATAGGCTCGAGAAATCATGGTGGAGGAATTTAAATATAGATAACCGAAAATTTTTCCTTTAGATGCAGTGATAAGTAATGCTATGGACAAAATGGAACAATATTATGAATCTAATATGATGTGTGTGAGGGAATGATAGATGCAAAAAATGCAGACGACACGACGACACAGGGGACAGATGCGACAGACACACACTGGGGGATACAATGCACTGGTGGAACAGCACGACAACTGGGGAACTCTAGAGTGACAGATCAACCGGTACAAGCACGACCAGTTGTCACTTTAGGATGAAACGGTGACACAGGATCCACACATCGGTAAGATCAGGTAAATGACAAGTGCTGGAATTTCTGGGACATTCCTTTAAACGAAGAGATCGAGCGGGATCTTCATGAATCGTCGGAAAATACACAAGGAGAAACAAACATCAGAAACATCCGGAAGAACATCAAATGAACTCTGAAACACACCAGAGATACTCAGAAAAACATCAAATAAACTCGGAGACAAAGAAACCAATTTCAGGGACCTTCGGAAGAACATCGAATGAACTCTGAAACACACCAGAGATACTTGGAAAAACGTCGACTAAACTCTGAGACAAAGAAACAAAATGAGAACATCTATAAGAGCATGAAATGACGACAAGGTCTTTGAAGGTACATCTGAAACTTTTAGGAAAGCAATAAATGTACGGGACAAATTTGAAGACATATCTAGAAGAACATCAGATAAGCAACAAATGAGTTCTGGAAGAACATCAGAATAAAAACTCAAACTGGAAAAACATCAGAGAGAGGAACGTATCCGGAAAACCATCGGATAGATTCTGGTAAACCATCAGAATTAAAGGATAAATAAATCCGGAAAACCATCGGATAGATTCTGGAAAACCATCAGAATTACAAGGGTATCTGGAAAACCGTCAGATGATGTTTTGGAAGAACATCAGAACAAAGACTCGATCTGGGAAACCATTAGGAAGAGGGATAAATCCGGAAAACCATCAGAAAGATTCTGGAAAACCATCAGAATCACAAAGGAATATTTGGAAAACCATCAGATAAGTAATAAGGAAGTTCTGGAAGAACATCAGAACAAAGAGACTCAATCTGGAAAACCGTCAGAAAGAGGAATAAATCCGGAAAACCATCGGATAAGATTCTGGAAAACCATCAGAATTGAAGAAAAATATCTGGAAAACCATCAGATAAAAGATACTCAATCTGGAAAACCATCAGAAAGAGAAATAAAAAATAAGGGTACCCGACATCCAATAATGGCTTTGAATGAAAGGTATAAACATAATATATGAGAAGAGTATTGGACGTAGGAGAAACAAACACATCCGAAAAACCACCGGATAAGAAAAACGTCATATATGGAAGAACATCAGATAGACACGACACAAAATCTATTTGGTAAGTGCCAAGTAAGTTGGACTTCGACCACAAGGTAAGACATGGATAAAACACGACCTCGGGAAAAATGCAAATGAGGATGAAACACTCATGATATGAATATGTATATGAATTATGCAAATGGTGTATGATCAAATGCAAATGCAGATGCCGTCGACAAGGCTCGACTCTTGTGTGAGATGACAAGACTGGAAAATTGATTCCTCAACATGGAGATCAAGGTTATTCCGCTCGGGGACTAAAGATGTTATTGTTGAGCACATCTCTGCCATAATGGTAAACTATGTCAAGTTGATGATCCTTGTAGGAATAAAAGATAACTGCATGGGGATTCTTCAAGTAAACTGCCCCAAATTAAGCTTTCTGTTATAGATGAACTGATAATTGCTTCAGCTTGTCTGATTATGTAGAAAATAACTATTTTATTGTACCCTCGGAAGGCTTGCCCCAGTATGAGTCTTGAAAAATCTTTTGGATAAACCAAATCGGAAAATGGCTTTGTCTTGAACAAATCTTGAACTGATTCTTAGACAGGATGTAAAATGAACTTGCCCCTATTAGGATCACTTGACCAAGTTTCTTATTGTTTGAAAATTCCTTAGAGGAAAGCTAGTTTACAAACAACAATATTCATACAAGCATGGTAATGCAAATTCATGCAACTTTTGAAATCAAAAGTCATTTTTGAAAGATGAAAAATAAATGAGACGTTGGTTAGAACACGGTGGTTCAAGACGCTCAAAGTTTAAAACAAAAGTGTACTGCCAAAATAAATGATTCGCAAAGATCTTTTGGAGTCAGCTTACGCAACCTTGTTGTAGTATGCTTTCAAAATAACCTTGTTTCAACTAGGTCTTTTGAGGGTTGTAACATGGCCTGGTTCATGGTTTAAGAAACAAAGGATAAAGGCTCAAAATTTATTTGTACCCACCCGATCTACGTGATAATCTTTAGTCCTGCACTCAGTTAACTCATATTATGCATTCAGGTTCCTATAGGTTAGGCATTGCACTGATGGTAGCAACGATGGTTCAGAAGTCGAGGACCTATGAAAGGGCAGCCACTACTTCCCTATAACATTTGGTATATTTTGAGATTGAGGATTTTCAGGGCAAGGATTTAAATACTTCCTCTTTTTATTATCCCTAACTTTTTCCTGAACTGTATCTTAAGAAGATTACAGTCAGCGGGATGCCCCAGTTTTTCCTAAGTCTCCTTCGTAGGTTTTGACTTAGCGGGCTTTTCTTTTGATTTTGATTTGTTTTTTTTGAAAGAAAGTGACTGCCTAGCTTAATGATATGGTGAACCATCATCGGCGTTTTGACTTGGAAAATATCTTCGCCACTTACTCGTTGTGTGCAAAGGAAAATTGTGAGTGCGGCCTTTATATGAAAGGTGTATTGTAGGAACACACAACCAAGTTAACTGAGAACTACCCATCCCAAGGTTAAGATTGTAGGTTTTGTTTTTTTATAAAGAAAGAAACTCCAACTTCTAGGCTCAAAGGGGGTGACAAGGGATTAACTTCCTTATTTCTCCAGTGTTTGGGGATTGAAACAATGCCTTACATCGTCAACAAAGTTTAATTGAAAGCATACTGACATCAGTTATGGGTATAACGTTTTCGTCATCCTCCCTCCAATCTTTGCATACCAAAAATTTGGACAAGAAGTAAATATTTGAAAGATAAAGCATAAAGATGTAAATAATAGACAAAATGAATTGAAATTGAAAGTTGCAATGCTCAGTTCATTAATGTAAAAGTACAAACATAATTTGAAAAAAAACAGCTAATAAAATAAGGAAAGTACAAACAACGAGAAACCAAAAAGCCTAATGACTAAATCAGTACTGGCTAAAGCTTCACTTCTGATGCACTGGCAAAGGATTTTTTTAGACATTCGGAGGATTATCCGCAAAATCAAGTATTCCATCTCTGACCAACTCACGTACTCTGGCCTTCAGTGCAAAACAGTGCTCCAAGTCGTGGTCTAAGGCACCCTCATGAAAAGCGCACTATAGATCCGTCCTAAATCCAGCAAGAGGAGGATTAGGAGGAGGTGGTAAAGCCCTTGTAGTGATCATTCCTTGTCGAACTAGGTTAGGATATAGCTCTGTGTTTTCATGAGAATAGGATCAAATTGATTCCTATTTCGATACTGGTCTTTTCTAATAACTGGTCGTTGAGGAGCCTGAGCTAGCTGTTGAGCAACAACAGGTTGAGATCTCGGGCGAGGCTTTCTCGATTCAGTCATGACAGCATTAGTCTGCTCCTCTTTCTTCTTCTAGAAATTCCCATAGGATTTCTTTTCCCCATTAGAAGATTCGGCAGCTTTGGATACCTTACCATTTTTCAAACCTTCTTCTAGCCTTTGGCCAATAGTCACCAGATCTGTAAAGCTTGAAGAGACACTCCCAATCATCTTTTCCCAATAGAAAGGAGACAAAGTATCCATGAACATTCCTGTCAATTCCTTCTCTGCTATAGGGGTTCGACTTGGGAAGCTAACTCTCTCCAGCGCTGAGCATATTCTTTGAACGACTCTTTTTCCTTCAGAGACATACTTTGGAGTTGACGGTGATCGGGAGCCATGTCGAAATTGTATTTGTATTGCCTCATAAAAGCGTTGGCAAGATCTTGGAAGCAGTGGACGCTGTTATGCTCCAAGTTCATATACCATTTGAGAGAATCACCACTCAAACTATCCTGAAAGCAATGGATGAGCAACTTCTGATTGTTGGTGTAAGCCGCCATCTTTCGGAAATACGTGACTAGAAGGGCTATTGGACATGAGTGACCTTGATACTTCACAAATTCAGGAGTCTTGAACTTGGCAGGCAAAACGAGACCAGACACTAGGCACATATTGTCAGCATCAACGTTGAAGAAATCAGTACCCTCGACAGCTTGGAGTCTCTTGTTTAGGATCTGAAACTGTTCATGGGTAATGTCAGGCTCAACAAAATCTTCTTGAACACCGACAACATTGTACTTATAGGGAGGATTCTCAAAGGTAGCTTGGACAGTCTGATTAACATTGTGGACCACAGGTCTGGCCTCGGTAAGGACAGGAGCTTGAAAAACCGATCTGACAGTCTGACCCATCGTAGCAACAGATGCAATAGGTGGAGAGTAGTTATAAGGTAAACCAAACACCGGCCAAGTAGATGGTCACAGTGAAACAAGAGGTGGATCAACATTTGAAACTTCCTAAATGGCGGTCCTCTGAGGTGGCTCTCCTCTGGCAATCAGTACTTGAAACATCTCGGTAAGCCTAGTCATGCCTACTTTCAACTCATCAATCTCCATTCGGACTTCCGCATTATGTTCCTCTTGTTCTGACATCTGGCGTCTATAGTTAGCTCTAGTCTGATATCTATGTCGAGGAATCAGCTTGGCGACTCAAACAGACACTGGAAGATAAAGACAATTGGACATGACAAACCGGGGGAAAATGCAATGCAAGGCATGATTTTAATGCGATGAAATGGTTTTAAGAACTTCAACGGTCGATTGCAAATGTTTTCTAAGAAAGCTGGAAAATGTTTTAGACTTTAAATGTAAGACTTTTTGACATGTTGAATTCCTTGAAACTAGGAATGATGTTTTATGAATGCCATGCACAAATACACATAAACAACAAAAGGTCCTAGGTTAAAGGTATAATGAGCGGATTCAAGGTCTACCCTTTCCAAACGGTAAGTACTATAGGGTTAATTGTACCTGCAGAACAAGGGTTCTAAAGCGTTGCCCAAAGTCATTAGTCCATCTTTCGGATATTATCAATTTCCCAATTGACTCGGTGGTTAATAATATTCTCAAGAGAACCTCTTTTGAGTGTAGTATCGCGTAGCAACTATTTTGGGAATACTCCCTAATAGTCCTCGCACTACGTCCTAGATAAGGCCAAGGCGGTGTTAAGGTACCACAGTCCTGAAGGTGTGAGAAATACACAAGAAATGGGGGGTTTGAATTGGGTATTCACTCCATTAATACTTTTTCTGATTTCTTCACTTGTTGCTTTCTATAGAGTTCTTTAAGATGCATTGCGAAAGCATATATAAAAAAGCATAACACAAGTAAAGAACACGTGATATATCCTGATTCACTTGAGCAACTCTCAAGCTAATCCAGTCCACCCTTCCAAGGTGATTTCCCCTCACTCAAGCAAGGACTTAATCCACTACAACCAAACTTATTACAGTTGCACAGGCTAATTACAGGTGACTAACAAATACACAATGACACGTTCAGGGATCCCTTAGGATATAACGTTCATTGACACCTAATAGAATCCGATCATAAAAGATCTCCTATTAGGATACCACAAATGACAACTGTCACTTGTCATCTCAAGTATTCTGATCTTTACAAGATCACTTGAGGAACCACTAATTCTAAGTAGAATTTGTGTTGCTGGAGATTACATGAGTGCTTCTTATCAAGCAGATTACTCCTAATTAAGTACATAGCAAGTATTGAGCAACAACTCCTAGCTTCCTAATACAGAAACTAATCTAAAGATAAATCTCTTGAGATTATTAGAACAGCAGTTTCCATATTGCTTAAAAGCTTTCTTATGTGAGCACTGCGGCTTCTTAGCATAAAGCTTTTCTTGTTAATCAACTATGTTGCTAACTTCACTCATCAACATCATTGCTTTGTAACAAGCTGACTTGCTTTTGTAATGAGCTAACATTTGAATGAATCAAATGTTCTTCTTTTATAGTGCATTCAAAAGAGACGTTGTGAGGGTAGAGATGTCCATTCAAATATTTCAACGGTCATTTCCAACGGATAGAATAAGCACGTGTTGGATAGTACATCATTTACTTTGTCCTTTTCTTGTAATGTTAATATATTATTGTGGGAGACATATCTTACCCACCAATGATGTGATCTTCATTTATCAGCTTGGATAGATCAACTTCTGGCTTTGGTTCTTCTGATGATGTATCAGATGAGTAGTTCAGAAACTACTTTGGTATGATAGCGTAATAACATCAGAGTCAGACTTTAGCACCTTGTTTATCAGAGTTGATAGCAACAACTTATTTGATTAACATGTATTTATTTGGGTGAAGCTACATAATCTTCAACTTCAGAATCTAGTCTTCAGAGTCTTTCTACACTTGGTCTTCAGAGCCTTCAGCCTTCAGAGCTTCAAGTCATCAGAGTCTTCAGAGTCTTTCTGCACTTGGTCTTCAGAGCATTCAGCCTTCAGAGCTTCAAGTCATCAGAGTCTTCAGAACTTGGTTCTTCAGAGAACTATATCTCAGATGCGTTGATAGCTTCCAAATCAGGTACACTTCTCAGAGCAGAATCCACAAGAGCATTGCAACTGCAATATACAACATCTTTGGATCTTTCTGATTGTGATTAGATACAGAGCCATACTTGCTTCTTCAATACGCTTTGATTGCTTTCAGATCAGATGCACTTCTCAGAGCAGAATCTATAGGAGCATTGCAACTACAATATACAACATCCTTGGAACTTTCTGATTGTAAACAGATACAGAGGCAAACTTGCTTCTTTAATAAGCTCTTTGTGTCACGTCACACAAAGTAACTCCATATTGAATTTAATGCACTTCTTGATATTGTTCGTTGATTTGATATCTTTATTTAACGATCTGCAGACAACAAATATTAGAACATAAAATGGTTCTTTCACAAATACTTAATTGTTATCACAAAACATAGAGATAACATGTAGAGACAATTCTTGCTCTTACAATCTCCCCCTTTTTGATGATGACAAAAACATGTATTTTGATAGAACATTTTATACATGGTAATCACCAAGCATTAACATATTCAGAGTTTCAAGCAACAGCTCCCCCTGAATGTGTTAACCTTAAAAATTCTTTTTATGCTTGTTCAGAGACTTTCTCTGATCCCAAGACTCACAAAAATAAAAATATTTAAAAAAACAAAAAACAAATAGAAGATAAGGAATACTTCACTACGATATAAGATAGCATAAGTCTTTAGCATCTGGACTTGTTCAGTAGAACTTCCATCTTCAGATCTTTAGAACTTGTTTTCTCTAAACATCGTATCAGAGCCTTATATCTTCAGAGTCTTCTAGAGCATTTGCACATCTGTAGCATAGATACAAAACAGTTATTTTCTAATAACTTTGCCACGCTGTTTATCAGAAGAAGAACTATATTTTCTTCAGATGGGAAGCTCCCCCTGAATTTTAGATTGGGTGAAAATCAAATATTTTGACTTGTGAACCTTTCTGGGTGAACTCCCCCTGGCTACAATAGGTCAAATATTTAGATCTTCAGAACTCCCCCTGAATCTGATACTAGTTCTTGATTCTGAGTCTGAGACCAATTCTTGCTTTTATGAAATAGAATATAATCTAATATAACCTAAAGAGAATGCAAAACATCAACTCTGATATAAACTGCATTTATTACTAACTGTATGTTTGGTGTTTTACTGAGGAACTCCGAACAAGTTCATTAGGCATTCTAAAGACAGGTCAAATGAAGATCTCTGATTCTTATGCTCTGATTATCATATTCACAGACAGTTTACATCTTCTGAACATTATGATACCAAAATCAAGATGACTTTAACTTTCTCTTGAACAGTTTTGGGCCCATCTGATTCTGAACCTATGTTCAGGAAGTGTATAACTTCGATTATATGAACAACCAGTTCATTTGAACTCAGAGTTCATTCATTTAACCTGTCTTTAGAATGCCTAGTGAACTTGTTCACAGTTCCTCGGTAAAACATCAAACATACAGTTAGTAATAAACACAGTTTATATCAGAGTTGATGTTTCGCATTCTCTTTAGGTTATATCAGATTATATTCTATTTCTCCAGATTATATTAAAATCATCTTCTATTTCTCCCCCTTTTTGACATCATCAAAAAGGTGAGTATTCATTAAAACCAAGATTTAAGATATATTCTATTTCTCCCTCTTTTATATCAGAATTAAAAAAAATTAAATTAATAGAGTCAAGAAATAAAACCTGAGTACCTAATTCTTATAGGTTGACATCTTTTCCAGAATTTGTTGAAGCATGCACAGAAGAGAGTTTTTGACAATTTTCTTGTTCAACAAAGCTTTCTCTGAAAACTTATTGTTCTTTCTTTATAGCTTGTTGATCTTCTTGAATCTCACTATCGTCACGTTCTCAACGTACAAGAGTAGTTTCAGAAGAAGAACCAACTACAGCAACTTGCTTAGCCTTCTCAGCATCTTCAGCTTCTTGTGTCAATCTGACAGTTTCTTTTCTTGAATATTCCTCTGCTAGAATTCTCGCTTCTTCAGCAGCTCTTTCTTCAGCTTCTCTTTTCTTCTCAGTAAAAAGTTTGAAGTTTCTTATCCTTTCTAGCTTGTATTCTCTTTCCTTAACCAGTTGAACTTCAGCTTCTAGTGACTTTGAAAAGCGTCCAGATTCAAAGTTTAACCACTTCTGAAAGACGTTCTAGAAAGTCTCAAACTCCAGAGGATGAAGGTTTATTGAGTGTGAGGAGAGGTTTCAGAAAAATGAACATACTCAGAGAAATGAATAGTGCTCAGAGGTGATGTGTTCAAAGGACAGAGGAAAAGGTTCAGAGGGATTTGCATCATCTGGTTGCTTTAAAGAGGGAACTTCAGAAGAATTGGTTTACTAAGGAATACCAATTGAAGGAGGTGTATAAATTGTTGAAACCATATTCTCTTTTAACGGAGCAGATGCAGATGGGGAGGAGCTTTCAGAATCAAGACTTTCACTTTTCAGAAAGCTCATATATCTTTGAGATTCTGAGATCTTCAGAGTTATTCTTTCTCTGAGTGCTTTCCATTCTGACTTTTATCTTCATCTTGTTTCTTCAACATCAAAACACTATACTTCAGAAGTATCAGAGTTTGATTTGACATAACTTCTTCTAATTAAATCTTTTATCTAGATCTCCAGATAATCCAAATCTTTAGATGATCTACGACTTTAGATTTGCTCAGATCTTTAGAAGAGCATCTTTGACACCAATAGAAGGTAATGTGCGAAAAATGCGTTCTGATTCTTCAGTCTTATGCATATGATAGTTCTCCAGCTGATTCTTCATCCAGAGCATCTGATACTTCAACAAGCAGCAACAACATATTCTGCTTCTGCAGTAGAGAGTGCTATTTTGATTTGCTTCTTGCTGTCACGAGGATCAGATTGTCTGACAGCTTCAAGATGTGCTCTTGCGTTCAACTCTGTCTCTAGCAAAATCATCATTACAGAAACCTACTAAATTATATTCATCTAATTTTCTATAACACAGAGCCACATTAGTAGTACCTTTCAGATACCTCAGAAATCTCTTAACAACTATTAAGTGAGATTCTCTAGGATCTGATTGGAATCAAGCACATAACCATATACTGAAAAGAATGTCAGGTCTAGAAGCAGTAAAATACAGAAGAGAACAACTCATACCTCTGTACAACTTTTCATCTACCTTTTTACCAACCTCTTCTTTTCCCAGAGTGTACGTTGAATGTATGAGAGTCTTAGCTGGCTACTCTCTGACAGATTAATCTTCTTTCTGCTACATTCTTCTTTTAAATCATAATGACTTCTTCATCTTCCTTTCTTTTAAATAGAAACATATCTCCTCTGATGTTTGTATCATCTTGAACAATAGTTATGAATTCCAGATTCTTCCTTTGGTCTTCATCTTCTGATCATCCATCTCCTTATACCAATGATCACGCCTCTCTATCTTCTTCCAGACAACTTGTTTTCTGATGAACGCTAGTTTCTCAGAATAAGCATAAACTTCAAAAAAATGTTATGAGCCGAGGAAACTTGTTGACTTTTTGCATCATAAGAACTTATCCTTTGAATAGACATAGTTGATCATCACAAACTATCATCAAACCAAGATGTATTTCTAGCATCTATTTGAATGACAATCTTGCTTTTTATCAACCAGCATCAGATCATCTGATGGGGACTTCTTCTGCTAACCCATCTTTGGTTTCTGATTCCAAGCTTATTATCAAATTCAATCTCAAGTTCATACTTCTACTCAATCCTAAGAGTTCAGAAGAAGGTGAACATCAACAAATACATTCATGTATCAATAGCTTTACTGAACAAATTTCCTTTCTGATATTTCTTCAGAAACTATCAAAGCTTCTGTTTTAACTTCTGGAGAGATTCTCTAAATCATACTTTCGAACCATAACTATTAGAGTTATGTTAGTTAGTCCTTCTTGTCAACGACATTCAGTCTTTCCTAGAAGATCTTCATCAACAGATGATAGCTCAATCAATGACATCAAGCCCAGAAGTGTTTCTTAAGAGGGTTTGATACTGATATGGTTCAGATACTAGGGTTCATTAATTTTCATAATAGATTCTTCTGACTGTGAACTAGAAATTCTACTTATCTTGATCAGCATCTATTGAGTGAACAAATATGGAAATGTTTCCTTGCATCAGATCCTCTGATGAAGTTTTGTCTTCTTATTATCAGAGTAAGCTTCAAATCCTCTGATGAAGTTCTATTTCTCCCCATATCAGAGTAATCTTCAAATCTTCTGATGAAGTTTTAGAGTAAGCTTCAGATCAGAGCAGATCTTCGTTCTTCAGATGTTCTTGTTATCTAGATGTAAGCTTTGTTGTTGACGTTTCAGAGTCATGCATAATCTGATTCTCAGAGCCTCTACAGTTGCAGCCTTTGAGATAAGTGCACTCAGAGTCTTCTGAAACATTGCTTTCAACCAACCTCTCAGAGTCTTCTGTAGAGTTGCTTCCTCAGAGTCCTCTGTAGCTTTGCTTCTAGTAAAACACTCAGAATCTTCTCATCTTTTGAGTGCTAGATGGATACATAGGAGTCTTTAACTGGCTTTCTTTCAGTTAGATTAAACTTCTTCAGAAGCTCCTTCAAATACTTCATTTGATGTATGTAGATGCCTTCTAGAGTCTGGATGACTTAATTGCTCAGAAAGAATCTTAGCTCTCCCATCATGCTCATTTCAACCTTTGCCTGCATAGATTTAACAAACTCCTTTCCAAGTGAAATATTTGGTTCCGAAGAAAATATCATCCACACAAATCTGACTGATTTAAGATATGTTTCTTAATTGATTTATAAAAAAATTGTTATCAACCTTTCCTCTGATAAAATTATTTTCCAGAAGAAAATTACTCAGCCTTTCATATCAAGCTCTGAGAGCTTGTTTTAAGCCATAGAGTGATTTCTTTAATTTAAAAGCACGATCTGGAAATTTTTCATTTTCAAATCCAGGTAGTTGATGAACATACACTTCTTATTCAATTAAACCATTTAAGAAAACACTTTTAACATCTATCTGATACATAATGATGTTACTCTGTGCAGTAAAAGAAATTAGCAAGCGTATAGATTCTAACCTTGCCACAAGAGCATACATCACTGTGTAATCAATACCTTTTTGCTGACTTCTGATGACTTTTCCTTCTTTCCGCTACTCATCTCTTCTGGATGAGAAGATTTGATTATGGAGAATCCTCTCAGAGTTGGTTTTCCAGAAGCAGCTAATAGAATGGAATTTGGATTTGCTTCTGAAAATTTTTCAGAGCTTATCTCATATTCTTCAGTTATGTTCTGTAGCAGCTTTCACAACAGATCATCCATCTGATTTTTGAGAGAAATCTTCAGAGCATAGATAACCTAGTCTTCATGATTAGAGCATCTAACTTCCACCAGGCTTTATCTTCTAATTTTGTTAGCACGACTCAAACGCAGATCCAGTCTTGATACAATTATCATCAAACTTAGATGCACATATGACACAGTCTAAATGATAATTTTGTTCTTACAATGCTGAGCTAACTCGTACAGAGTTATTTCAATCAGAGTTGACAGTACATTTTCTTCTGAAAAGAATATCAACTGACTTATTTATTATGAACAACACCAGCGACTTAAATCCCTTTTAAAAACAGATTTAATGACTTCTGTCATTGTATCTTTCTGAACAGCTTGACTTCAGGATCCAATCATTATGAACTTCTGAGAAAGAATGTCTGATAACATCTGACCAATTACAGTTTGTTCAACTAAGATAAAATCTCAAGTTAACAGAACTTAATTGTCCGTGCTACTTCTAATAAAATCTCAGAGTTCATATTACATGATATCCATGATGAGTTAGTGAACTTCTTTACACGAAACATCTACAGATTTCCTTGAAGCTTCTCAAGGACAACAGCATTCTGATGCCTTGAATCAGGAGGATCATTGCTTCAAAATTTGAACTATCTCTGTTCCAGCCCTTTTCTGCAGATTTTATTCTGAAGTTCCTATGAGTCAAATTCATTAGCCAACAATATTTCTTTACTTACTAAAGATAATTTTCAATGAGCTTTTCATGAGAAAGTCAAGAGTGCACTAATCCATTTCTTGAAAACATCTCATACTCACATAAAAATAATCTTCAGCAAACAAGATTTCTTGCTTTCTGATGATTTGATCTTTTTGAGTGAATACGTTGTATATCCAAACGTATTACAAGATAAGCATTCAACGGAAAACTTCTTATCTGATGAATCTCTCTTGTCAGCTGATTCTTCAATCTTCTTCCAAGCTCTAGTGGAGAAGATTTTGTTGTTGAAAACTTCAAAACTTCAAACTTCAACTAATCACTGACTTGCTCAAGATAACCCATTTGATTACAATTTCAGTACTCATCTTCATCAAAAACTGATATTTGACTGAAATTGTAAGAGAAGTGAAAAACCACCAAGAGTATTTCTTCACACAGCTTTAGGATCTTTTTCTGACACTGTTAGGTGTTTGATATCCATCAATAACAGAACCAGAGCTCTGATACCAAATCAAGGTGTGAGAAATACACAAGAAAGGGGGGTTGAATTGGGTATTCACTCCATTAATACTTTTTCTGATTTCTTCACTTGTTGCTTTCTATAAAGTTCTTTAAGATGCATTGTGGAAGCATATATAACAAAGCATAATACAAGTAAAGAACACGTGATATATCATGGTTCACTTGAGCAACTCTCAAGCTAATCCAGTCTACCCCTCCAAGGTGATTTCGCCTCACTCAAGCAAGGACTTAATCCACTATAATCAAACTGATTACAGTTGCACAGGCTAACTGCAGGTGACTAACAAATAGACAATGACACGTTCAGGGATCCCTTAGGATATAACGTTCATTGACACCTAATAGAATCCGATCATAAAAGATCTCCTATTAGGATACCACAAATGAAAACCGTCACTTGTCATCTCAAGTATTCTGATCTTTACAAGATCACTTGAGGAACCACTAATTCTAAGTAGAATTTGTGTTGCTGGAGATTACATGAGTGCTTCTTATCAAGTAGATTACTCCTAATTAAGTACATAGCAAGTATTGAGCAACAACTCCTTGCTTCCTAATACAGAAACTAATCTAAAGATAAATCTCTATGAGATTATTAGAACAGTAGTTTCCATATTGCTTAAAAGCTTTCTTATGTAAGCACTGCGGCTTCTTAGCATAAAGCTTTTCTTGTTAATCAACTATATTGCTAACTTCACTCTTCAACATCATTGCTTAGTAACAAGTTGGCTTACTTTTGTAATGAGCTAACATTTGAATGAATCAAATGTTCTTCTTTTATAGTGCATTCAAAAGAGACGTTGTGAGGGTAAAGATGTCCATTCAAATATTTCAACAGTCATTTCCAACGGATAGAATAAGCATGTGTTGGATAGTACATCATTTACTTTGTCCTTTTCTTGTAATGTTAATATATCCTTGTGGGAGACAGCTCTTATCCACCAATGATGTGATCTTCATTTATCATCTTGGACAGATCAACTTCTGGCTTTGGTTCTTCTGATGATGTATCAGATGAGTAATTCAGAAACTATTTTGGTATGATAGCGTAATAACATCAGAGTCAGACTAATGCACCTTGTTTATCATAGTTGATAACAACAGCTTATCTGATTAACACGTCTTTATCTGGGTGAAGCTACATAATCTTCAACTTCAGAATCTAGTCTTCAGAGTCTTTCTGCACTTGGTCTTTAGAGCCTCCAGCCTTCAAATCTTCAAGTCATCAGAGTCTTCAGCACGTAGATCTTCAGAGGATTATATCTTCAGAGTCTTGATCTTCAGAACCCTTAAGTCTTTAGAGTCTTTCTGCACTTGGTCTTCAGAGCATTCAGCCTTCAGAGCTTCAAGTCATCAGAGTCTTCAGAGCTTGGTTCTTCAAAGGACTATATCTCAGATGCGTTGATAGCTTCCAGATCAGATACACTTCTCAAAGCAGAATCCACAAGAGCATTGCAAATGAAATATACAACATCTTTGGATCTTTCTGATTGTGATCAGATATAGAGCCATACTTGCTTCTTCAATACGCTTTAATTGCTTTCAGATCAGATGCACTTCTCAGAGCAGAATCCACAGGAGCATTGCAACTGCAATATGCAGTATCCTTGGAACTTTCTGATTATGAACAGATATAGAGGCAAACTTGCTTCTTTAATAAGCGCTTTATGTCGCATCACACAAAGTAACTCCATATTGAATTTAATGCACTTCTTGATATTGTTCGTTGATTTGATATCTTTATTTAACGATCTGCACACAACAAACATTAGAACATAAAATGATTCTTTCACAAATGCTTAATTGTTATCATCAAAATATAGAGATAACATGTAGAGACAATTCTTGCTCTTACAGGTCCCCAGTATCACAGACTCCAATCGACAATAGTAAACGTTTTCACGACTACTTGTTCAACCGAACCATTTTCGAAAGGGTCTCAACTGAGCGGTGATTCTCGAGTCAGCTTGGTCGGGACTCACTCCCGGCAAGCCTCGTCGAATATCTCACCTTCCTATAATAATGTCACTCAAGTCCGGGTGTAGGACTTATCTCACATCAACAAATACCCCAAGCCAGGTACAGCCGATATATATGTACAAATAAATAACAATGAAGCAAATAGTAAAATAAACAAAGTAGGGGTAACCCTTAAAAGTTAGGAGGATCCCCAGTGAATTCGCCATTTTCTGTTGCGGTTAGAATAGGATATCAAATTATTAATTAATTTAAATCACATCTTTTGTTCACAACCGGTCTTTAATTTATCCGAAGGAAAGGTCAAAGAAAGGAAAAACCTAATTTTGCATCGTAAAAACAATGCAGGGAGAGATCTAGGTAAGGGGTTGGTTAAGATTATGGAAGGTATTAGCACCCTAAACTTCTGTAGTACTCTACAAGAACCTTTTGTTTATTGTTTACTATTTTGCTTTATTACTTGCTTTAGGGTATATACTGAGCTAAGGGTTAAGAGTGACCGAAAGACCTAAGGGTTAGTCCTAAGTTTACTCGGCAAGATTCACATCTTGTGCCTACGTATCTTGGGTAGGGAATGGAATTAGAGTAATCATAGTTACCCTTGAAAGGGAGGTTAGAAACGTCTTGACTATGGTCAAGGTTTCAATGGGGAATAAGCGTTCTTAAGGAAGCGCTTACGTGGAGTTCGGAAACTCCTATTTCTATGTTGAATTTGTTAATTGAAATTAAGGTTGAAATTAGGTATTCCACGGCGGGAACCCTAAAACAGGGTACAACGACTCTTTGACCTAATGCTAGGGTAAAGGGTATTTTTGTCCACAGCGGGACACCTAGGAAAATTAGGGTGTGAAAACGTTAAAGGTTAAGGTTATTGACTCGGCGGTCAAACTGCTAGACCTAATCCTTCAGAAGGGAAATAAACGGTAAAATAAGTAGTGAAAAATTAACAATTGGAGACCTTGAGATAACATACAAATGATAATGGAATGTAAAATAAATGTACAAAAATAAAAGAGTTAGTAAGCAATGGATAAACGATAGTGAATGTCAGGAAGAATAAAGTGGACTGCTGCAAGTTTTGAGACGATGAGAAATATATGTAGTTAGAAAAAAAAGTTAGAATTTGGAATTAGTTACAAAAAATAGTGTGGGATTTTCATTTTAAAGTAGAGGTTAATTTTAATTTTCAAAAAAAAAGTTTATTAAAAAAAAAGAAAGGTGATTTAATTTATAAAGAAGTGATTATTCTATGTATTTTAAAAAACAAATAATTAATAACAAAACAAAATAAAACAGAATTACATAAAAAAAGCAAAGGGCGGTGGGTTCTATGTGACACGCAGGTGAGGTTGCACCGTGGACTGCACGTACAGCCGTGTAATAAAATCTGAAGTGAATGATTACTGATGCTGATGGTCTGGGTATACAGTAACACGGTAGGGTGCATTCATCGAATCAAAATCACCATATATAATAAAAACCCTAAAAAAATATTGACATCCCCCTCATTTTAGCTTTTGTCCGCCGCCCCCTCTCTTGTCTCTCTTTCTCGGCTTCCGCTGTTTCATCCTTTTCCTTCTTGCATGTGATGTCCTTCGTGTTACCTGAAAAAGAAAAAAACCACCACCAAATCTTGATGTTTCCATGACTTACGTTTGGCTATGATGTTTTGACGGATGCTGGTTCTCGGTAACCGATGGTGATTTTTTCGTTGATGCTTTTGTGGTGTTTTTGGTCGCGGATGGGGTAATTGGTGGCCGGTGATGGTTTTAGGCTGAGGCTCGGTGGCGTTTTTGTTTTTATTGCGATTATGGATAATGTTGTTCTTATCATTCTTGCCGCAGATCCTTCGTTAGGGTTTTTGTGCTCGCGGCTGCTGTTGGGAATTCTTTTGGGATGAACTTCGGTTGCGGATGGTTGGTGAGTTCTTCGTTAGGGTTTTGGTAGTTGTTCGCGGCCGCCCCCTTTTGGATCCTCTCTCATTAGGGTTTCCGTCCTCGGTTTTTATTCTTTTCGACCGTCTTGGATGCTTTGTGCTGATGATGATGTTTTATGATTTTAGGGTTTCGGTCGCCCCTCTCTTCTGATTTTTCTGACGGATTTATATTGTCCCTTTTTCTCGATTTGGAAGCATTTTTTAATTGATTTGGGCAATGATGTTCAACTGAACCCATGGGAAATTCGGATTTGATTAAGTTCAGATCTGATTCTTGGATTTGATATCATCTGGATTTGATTTGAATATCCATATGGTTTACTTTATAGAATTGGAAATAGATCTGGATCTGATTTTGGCTTAAGGAAATGTTTAGTTGAAAAATCACTTTTCAAAACTCTTTTTCGGAACAAGTGTTTATCCAAATAATCACTTTTAAAAATAATCACTTTTTCTCTCTAGATGCCTCGAAAAATAAGAACAGAATCTTCCGGTTTTAGCCCGAGGTCGGAAATATGAGTCAGGAGTCGGCTTCAACTTTGTCGTTTCCCTCCCGACGTACCCGATGATGAGTAACTGAGGGTATCGGAACTATCAAAAAATTACTTTTCTATTATTCTGACATTAACACTGTTTTCGAATTTCGTCTGTTTTATGCGCAGGTACGGAAAAAAACGGGTCTCAAAGAATCGGCATGAAGAATCGGGCAATGGCATGAAGACCAATCTTATAAAAATAGGACTTTAGGATTAAAAAATGTATTTTAAATTCCCTTTTTAACAAAATAAATATGAATAAAAGAAATTCACATTATTTTCATCCAATTAATATTCTTTCGATTACTCTTCAACTAACTTTGCCACACCCGAATGAAACACTTAAACAAAAACATCCGATTAAATCTAAATGATTAAGTACCTCGGAATACACTCGACCGATTAAAATTTAACCGAATCTCAACCAGCCGGATTAAATTCACCAAGTAAATCCGTATGAATAATTCTTAAAAAAATACCCGAATCAACTCTTGTCATTCCAAAACATGTTGCTCGATTTAAGCTTGACGTAATTGAGTTCCAGACAAATCCATTTCCAAATTAAATAGTGCCTGATAATAGAAATGACAAATAGCCTTGAATGAATAAAGCAGAGAAATCCGATTAACAGCAAAACCAAATATTCTCCGCACTAGAAAATTCAACTTGTGTCTCCAATGGTTAAATCCAATGCCCTGAACCAACTCGGCCAAAAATTAACAGATATAATAAATCCAGACACGAGCCGAAATTTCCACTGTTTTCCCTTAAAATTTGACTGGCAGATAGCAGAAGAACAAGAAAATAGGCCCTGTTAAAATAAATTCCACAGAGCGAATTCTTGCACCAATTTAAATCGAACCAGCTGATATCTCAACATAATCAGCCCCAGGTGATTAAACAACGGCTCTGAAATACCCTGACTCGGCCTTTGGATGAATTTTGGTGTCTTGAAAATCCCGACGTCGAAATTACTGTAAAATTCAATTCATCCTCCAGTAAACCCCAGAACTCGGAAATGGGAATCCTAATTACTCGAGAGATTCCTGACGACGACTTTGCTTCCTAAACTGCTAGCAAACAGTAAATAAATGACCATTTTGCCCTTCCACGATTAAAGTGCTCCTGACGTGATTCTCCTGCAAAAACAACAAACTATGCAACCTGTTAGTTGTTAGTTAATATGTAATGCAAAATGAAATATAATGTGACATGAATCGACCAACCCTAGGGTAAAATTTGGGGTGTTACAATAGTATTTCAAGGGGATTCTCCATACAGGGGACAGGGGACAAAAAATCCATCGGGGAAGACAAAATCTCCATTGGGGCAAACAAGATCTCCACTGGGGAAATGCAAATCCAGCCAGAAGATGCATCGAGGGAGATAAGGATAAGAGGCCACAAAGTTCAACAGGCTCGGACTCCGACTGGGCATTCAAAAGACAAGAGACACGGTCCCTATTGGGGGAACAAACCAAATGGGGATTTTCCTTTCAACGAAGAGTTCAAACGGGATCTTCAAGAAAAGACTAGAAACAATACCATACTCACCAGGGATGCTAGTGACTAGCAATCCTCCAAGACCTGTTGGGGACATCTAGGGATTCACTGGGGATGCTAGTAACAACCAACCATCCTAAGATCAGGTTTAGATGAACATTGCTAATAACCATTGGGCTTTTAAACGGATATGGTAATGACCAAAACCGAGATGCTAATAATAATTGGACTTTAAACAATGTCAGTCAAAACATTACTGGGCTCTCAAATAAATATGGTGACAACCAAATCAGCAATACCAATAACAATTGGATTTTAAGCAATGCTAGTGACTACTGGACTTTCTGGGGGGAACGCTAGTAACCACTAGACCTCAAAAGGATATGGTGACAACCAAATCAACGATAGCAATAACGACTGGGTTTGAAGCAGTGCCAATGACTATTGGACTTTCTTGGGGATTGGTGACAACCAAATCAGTGATGTTAAAGACAATTAGGTTTAAACAATGCCATTCAAAACATTACTGGACTTTCCGGGGGATACTTAGTAACGACTAGACTTCATGGGGAGATGTTGGTAACAACCAACAATCAACAATACCAATAACGATTGGATTTGAAGCAATGCCAGTAAATACTGGACTTACTGGGGATAAGGTGAAAACCCTAATCCATAACACCAGTAACAATTAGATTTTCACATAGGACACCAGTCAAAACATTACTGGACTTCAAATGGTAACGGCCAAATCAGCAATAACCAATAATAATTGGATTTTGAGGGATTCCAGTAACTACTGGACTTTCCGAGGATATAAGTATTTATCATAAGAATACCTAAGCCAGATAACTTAACAAAGTTAAGGTAACAACCAAAGAGTAAGCTCGTGACAACAGGTCTGAAATAAAGGAGTTTGGTAACGACCAAAGGATATCAAGATGGTATCTAGTAAAAACTGGGGAAGGAACACTCAACAGATTCTTGACAAAGAAAACCGCTCAATCGGATCACAATGGCCACAACCAGAACAAACCAAAACAAGAGGAATGCTGAAAAATGCATCTGCTAATGGTATGATGTAAATGCAATGCCGAACGACCCCGTAGGAGAAGGAGATCAAAAAGATAGATAACGATCTATCACACCGGAGGCAAAAAGAATCACAATGAATCCTGATACTGTAGAATGTGTCTTGATCCTCTTTTCTTGCAAACTTGCCGGAGAGAAGTCGCAACTTCACTATAGTGGACAAAATGAATACTCATAGATATCGAAACTTCGTAGCGCAGCGGTGTAGGGAAAGAAATCTCTATAGACCTCATATTGCTAAAATGATGGTATAGAGGTTTCAATCATTATGTCCTTATGAGAGGAGTTTAATTTTACACTGTCATGTCACAATCAAAGCTACGACTTGCTTGTTAATTAACTTTCTCTAAAACAATTTTTTTTTAAAAAACTTTTGCCTTTAAAAATCATTGTTAACGAAAAAGGTAGGGCAATCAATAGAGCATAAGAAAAGATTGGTCCCAATCTGATTTCATTAAAAGATGGAGACTTGCAAAAGGCATAGTTCCATGGAACATTTACAATTTGGGAAAATGGCAATATGGGAAAAGGTTACAAAATCCAACGATAACCTAGTCTTAACTAGCTAAGAGTCCGTTTGAATTGCTGCCTCTGACGAGAGTAAAGGGAAATGGGCGTCTTTGACGTCCTACTGCAGTAGTGAAAACTCCTGATGCAGTGAAATGCATTTGTCCCTAACTTTGTTCTGAATCGCCCTTTCGGGTTTTCAATTCATTAGGATGCTCATTTTTGTTTAAGCCACATTTTCAGGTTTTCGACTTAGCGAGTTTTTCTTTCTTTTGTCCCTAATTTATGCCCGGATCTCCTTCATAGATTATGATCCACCAGGATGCCCCTTTTTTGCCTTTGTTGCCTTTACAGGTTTTCAACTTAGCGAGATTTTTAGGCATAATATTTTCTTACTGCATCTGAGTTCACGGTATGTTGGAGCTGTTCATCGTCCATCATCACAAGGATAAGAAAGCCTCCAAAAAAACTGTCTTCACAACAAATGGGTCATCATAGTTTGGCATCCACTTTCCACGCATGCCTCGCTGCACCGACATAATCTTCCTGAGTACCAGCTCACCCTCTTTACATTCTTTGACCTGGACTCTCTTGTCGAAGGCTCTTTTAACTCTTCTTTCATATAGCTGACTACGACACATTGCCATCATCCTTTTTTCGTCAATGAGATTCAGTGTATCAAACCTTTCTTTCACCCACTCAGCTTCTTTAAGCTCGGCTTCTATTAAGACCCTTAACGAAGGTATCTCAACCTCAATAGGTAGTACTACGTCCATCCCGTAAACTAGGGAGAAAGGGGTTGCCCCTGTTGAAGTGTGAACATAAGTTTTGTATCCGTGTAAAGCAAATGGTAGAATTTCATGCCAATCTTTGTAAGCTATTACCATTTTCTGCACAATCTTTTTGATGTTTTTATTTGCAGCTTCAACAACTCCATTCATCTTAGGTCGGTAAGGAGAAGAGTTATGATGTATAATCTTGAAACTGTCACAGAGCTCTTTCATTGTTTTATTGTTTAGATTCGTCCCATTATCTGTAATAATCTGGTTAGGGATTCTATAACGACAGATAATCTCCTTTTTAATGAACCGGGCAACCACCTGCTTCGTTACATTCGCATAGGAGGAACCTTCCACCCATTTAGTGAAATAGTCGATGGCGACTAGGATAAAATGATGACTGTTGGACGCTTTAGGCTCAATTTCCCCAATCATGTCGATGTCACACATTGAGAATGTCCAAGGTGATGATAGTACGTTCAGAGGATGTGGTGGTACGTGCACCTTGTCCGTATAAATCTGGCATTTATGACATCTTCGGGAAAATAGGATACAGTCGGTCTCCAAAGTCAACTAGTAATAACCAGCCCTCAAGATCTTCTTTGCCATGGCAGGGCCACTTGCATTAGTACCGAAGGAACCTTCGTGAATGTCTGTCATCAACGTGTCTGCTTCTCTACTATCAACATATTTGAGTAAGACCATGTCGTGGTTTCTCTTGTATAGAACATTATTGTTGATGAAGAAACTTGGATGACAATCTTCGCAAAGCTCTCTTATCAAGTTTAGAGGCGTCGGCAAGATATTCTTGACTCTGAAGGTAATTTTTAATGTCATAAAATTAAGGTTTTCCGCCAGACTTTTCTTCATCCATCATGACGTACGGTGGCGCATTTTTTCTTTCAATGCTAATTAAGGGAGCTTCATTGATAAACTGGACCCTCTACATAGCAGCCATCATAGCCAGAGCATCTTCTATGTGGTTTTTGGATCTTGGGACGTGTTTGAAAGTGATTCGTCAAAATACTCGATCATCTCTAAAATATAGTCTTTGTAAGGAATCAGTTTTTCATCTCGGGTCTCCCGTTCACCCTTGAGCTGATAAATTACCAAGGAGGAGTCACCAATTACTTCCAAAATCTTAATACGAAGGTCAATGGCAGCTTCAAGACCCAGGATGCAGGCTTCATATTCAGCTATGTTGTTCGTACATTTGAAGTACAATCTTGTAGTAACAGCAACGTAACCACCCGTCTGATTTTCCAAAACACCACCAACACCATGGCCTCTTTTGTTGGATGCACCGTTGAACATCATTTTCCAACAGGAACTAGGTTCAGAACCTTTCTCAGGGCCAGGCTCTTCTTTAGCTTTGTCAAGAAACATGATATCTTCGTCGGGGAAGTCAAATTTGAGCGGCTGATAATCTTCAACAGGTTGATCAATAAGGTAGTCTGACAAGATAATTCCTTTTATTGACTTCTGAGAAACATATTGAATGCCATACTCTGATAAGAGCATGTGCCATCTTGCAAGTCTTCCCTTCTGAGCCGGTTTTTCGAATATGTACATTATCGAATCCATTTTGGATATCAACAGAGTAGTGTGGCAAATCATGTATTGTCTCAGATGTTTCGCTGCCCAAACCAGAGCGCAACAAGCCTTTTCCAATGGAGAGTAACGACTTTCACAATCGGTGAATTTCTTGCTCAAGTAGCAAAATCACATGCTTCTTCTTCCCCGACTCATCTGTTTGGCCCAAGACACAACCCATCGATTCCTCGAGCACAATCATGTACATGAAGAGAGGACTTCCAGGCACAGGAGGGATCAATATTGGAGGCTCTTGGAGGTATCCTTTGATCTTTTCAAATGTCGACTGGAAATCTTCATTCCGCACAACTGCTTGATCTTTCCGTAGCAACTTAAAGATTGGCGCGCAAGTGCGAGTCAAGTTGGAGATAAACCTGGAGATATAATTCAATCTGCCAAGAAAACCTCTGATATGCTTCTCAGTTTATGGGGCACGCATTTCCTGGATGGCTCATACCTTGTCAAGATCTACCTCGATTCCATGTTGACTAACAATGAAGCCGATTAGTTTGCCAGATCTGACTCCGAAGGTACATTTGGTAGGATTTAGTCTCAATTGATATTTTCTAAGTCTTTCAAATAGCTTCAACAAATGATCAAGGTGATCTTCTTTGCTCTGAGACTTGGCAATCATATCATCGACGTAAAGCTCAATTTCTTGGTGCATCATGTCATGAAATAATGCCACCATGGCTCGTTGATATGTGGCTTCAACATTTTTCAAACCAAAAGGAATAACTTTATAATAATAAGTACCCTAGGGTGTGATGAAGGTTGTCTTTTCCATATCAGCTAGGTTCATCCTTATCTGATTATAGCTGGAGAAGCCATCCATGAATGAAAATACTGCAAAGTTGGTTGTATTGTCCACCATAGTGTCGATATGCGGCAGAGGGAAATTGTCCTTCGAACTAGCTTTGTTAAGATCCATGTAATCTACACACATTCTAAATTTTCCATCCTTCTTGGGTACTGGTACAATATTAGCCACCCACTCAGGGTATTTAGAAAATTGCCAGAAAGCCTGCGTCGATCTACTTTTTAACCTCATCTCTGATTTTGAGAGCCATGTCGGGTCTGGACCTTTGAAGTTTCTGCTTAACTAGAGGACACTCAAGTTTAAGAGGGAGCTTATAAACTACAATGTTAGTGTCCAACCCAGGTATATCTTGGCAGGTCCAAGCAAACACATCCGCATAATCTTTGAGAAGCATTACCAGTCTGTCTTTAAGCTCTGCCCCAAGCGATGCCCTAATCTTGACCTCTCTTTTTACTTCTTCAGAGCCCAAGTTGATAACGTTGTTATGTTCTTTGTAAGGTTGAAGGTAGGTGTCTTTGTACTCAGTCATCCTTATCAGTTCTTCAGGAATTTCAAAATCTTCATCACTCTCATCTTCAGCTTGGAATACATGTGAACCAAAGTCAGAAGAAATTAGATGATCATCAGATTTTGCGGGTGATGGAGGTTCTCTGTATGAGTTAACGGGCTTAAATGATCAAACACGCACAAAGGGATACAGATGATGAATTCTTTTTTAGGTTTTCAAAAGATTGCCATTTTCCTTTTTAAAAGAGTGAAAACGATAAGAAAACAAAATGAAACAACAAATGGAAGTTTAACAAAACACTCATTTATTGATTGATCTTTTAATTGCAAAAGTGTGGCCCCTATAAAATGATCCACTGGTCTCGGGCGTGACCATGGATTTTAAACAGAGAAAAATGCTAACAAGCAAGACAAACATATTACTCTAAGAGTGGTAACATGATAGGAACGTCGACGACCTCCCAATTGCACAAAACGGCTTCATATCGGAATACCAGGTTGTTAATGTAGCTCACTTCAGTGTCTTCTTCAATGGCATTTATCTCAATGCCTCCGCTCAAAAAGGTTTCCTTCAGGGTCTTTAGGCGCTTGTCGTTGATCTCTGATCCTTCACCTAGAGTTGGTTTGTAACCCAACCCTTGTCGATTGTTCTTCACCCGAGCGTTGACCACGATTACTTCTCCCCAACCTTGAGGAAGTCCTTCCTTCATGGCACTCTTGATACTTTGGACAGAGGCGAAAGATGGCCTGCGTGTGACAACAACGTCCTCAATCAATACAGCATGTGCAATTTCCAATGCCTGGAAAGTCGTTTCCAACGCATCGTTATCGGCTTCGATGTACCGGAAGGATAATAGATTGCTCACCATTAAATCCTCTTCTCCGTGTACTATAACCAGCTGATCTTCAGTAATGAACTTCAATTTTTGATGTAATGTGGATGTGACAGCACCTGCTACATGGATCCACAACCTTCCCAGTAAACAACTGTATACCGGATTTATATCCATTACCTAAAAAGTGATCTCAAAGACCTGCGGTCCCATCATAAATGGCAAATCAACATCTCTAATTATTGTTCTTCTCGATCTATTGAAGGCTTTCACGATTAGGGATGTGGCTCTCATCACGGCTCCTTTATATGCCAATTTGGCCAATGTTCTCTTGGGCATCACATTGAGAGATGACCCAGTATCAACAAGTACTCTAACGAGAGTATCATCTTCACATTTGACAGATACGTGCAAGGCATGATTGTGCTTGCGACCTTCAGTGGTCATGTCATCGTTGTTGAAGTTCAGCGTATTGCAGGTCGTGATGTTAGCAACAATGGAGTCGAACTGCCCCACAATGATATCTTTTGTTACATGAGCCTGTGTCAGTATCTTCAGCAATGCTTGTCGGTGAGCAGGAGAACTCAACAGCAGAGACGTGACCGAGATTTTTGAAGGGGTCTGATTGAGCTGGTCTACTACCCCGTAGTCTCTTCGACGGATTATTCTCGAGAATTCTTCTTCACCTTCCTTCACGGATCTTGGTTTCCCAATAATAATAGGCACTTTTGGGATTGTCTCCTTAGGAAAAGATTCTTTAGGAATAGTTTCCTTAATTAGGAACGGTAACAGTTGCTTTGGGTTGATATATACGACCGCTGCGGGTTATTTTGCTTTCCCCAACAATATTTTTTACATCTTCATGCTTTCTTCCAGCTTTCATAGCGTACCAGGAATAGTCATATTTCCATGATACCGCCTTTGGATTAGGACCTGGTCCTCTTATTGGATCAAACCTTGGCTTAGGCTGGTCGACTGTTGGTACGGGGTTGTTGTGAAATATTGGCCTAACAACAGCAGCAGGAGCAGACTTGTTATCTGTAGTGTTGAAAACCAGCACTTTTTCAGACCTCTTTGGTAAATTGAATATAGGTTCAATCACCGAGACATCCTTTTTTCTCTTTTTCCCACATATCTGTAGCAGTCCCCCGTCAATCATTGACTGAATGTTCCTTCGCACTAAGTCACAACCCGACAAATTATGATTATAATCACTGCAGTTTTCATGAGAGTCTATGATCAGACCTGCCTTTATCATCTTCTTGTGTAACTTTGTTAATGGAGTTTTAACTTCAGAGACCCTGGAAATCAACCTCATATCAGACTCTTCCTCTACGGCATTGACACCACCATGGTTTGGTAAAGGGCAATTTTCCATATTGGGTTGATTATCTTCAAAGGGGAGAATCTTTTTTTCAATCAACTCACACACAATGTGTTGAAGTGCTATACAGCCTTCAAGGTCGTGCCCCGCAGCATTTTCATGAAAGGCACAATGTGCATTTAGATTGTAGAAATGTGGCAACGGATTTGGAGGAGGACCTAATTTCCTTGTCTGAATCAGGCCTTGTTGCACCATTAAGGGGTATAGCTCAGTGTAGCTCATAGGAATGGGTTCAATCCTTGGCCTTCTATTCTGGAAAGCAGGCCTCGGAACTGGAGCTCTTTGTTGCTGTTGTACTTGTTGATTACAATTTTGTTGGTAGGCGTTGGGCGCCTGTTGTTGAAAGTTTTGTCGATTTGGCCGAGGTCGAAAGACAGGCATGACTGTGGCCACATACTTTTGTTGTTGATACTGCTGATAATTTTGTTGTGGTTGTAGGTGGGGTAATTGTTGACTTTGTAGGCGGTTCCTTCTGCTCTGAACCCTTCTGTCACACATTACAGCATTGGTCTCTCCTTTTTTCTTATGAAAACTACTCGGTGGCTTCTTCATTGTACTCGTGTTGGCACTACTAGCTGAGCTTGTTACTTTGTTGTTCTTCAGTCCTGCTTCCACTTTTACGCCCACAACCACAATATTGGAGAAATTCTTTGTGACGCTACTAATCATCCTTTCATAGAATTTAGTCCTGACTGTATCTACGAACCAATCAGCCAGCTCTTTTTCTGTCAGGGGAGGTTCCACTTGAGCAGCAGTTTCACGCCATCTCTGCGTATATTCTTTGAAGGATTCTGAACTCTTTTGTGTCACGCTAAGAAGCTGACGACGGTCTGGTGCCAAGTCCATGTTGTATTTGTATTGTTGAATGAATGCGTCGGACAAGTCTTGGAAACAATGGATTTTTGAGTGGTCCAAGCTTAGGTACCATTTGGCAGAGGCGCCCTTGAGACTGTCTTGGAAGTAATGTATTAACAACTTGTCGTTTTCAATGTGTGCGGCCATACGCCGACAATACATGATCAAGTGAACCTTTGGGCAGGTCACTCCTTCGTATTTTTCAAACATGGGCATTGTGAACTTATGAGGAAGTACCAAACCCGAAACCAGGCACATGTCTTTAGCATTGGAACCAAAGACGTTGTTCCCTTCTATGGCCTTCATCCGTCTTGCCATTATATCCATCTCAACTCTTAATTTTTCGTGTTTCTCATCTTCGACTTCAGACCTGTTGGGTATATCGTATATCTGCTGATGATTATTGAAGATTGGTCAGACCTGTGCCTGAGCACCTGTCTAGGTGTAGATAGGATTTTAGATTTTCGTTACTAACGGAACAGTCTGTAGGTTAGAGCTCTGCTGGAGGTTGAATTGTTGTGCATTACTGAAGGGTGGCATGAAGTCCCTGGCGATATAGAACAAATGTTTAGTTGCTGAGGTCACTACCGGAGGAGGATTTGCCGCTGTTGTATTGATCTCGGACACCACTGTAGTCTGTGAGTCCATTTTTTGCTCTTATTATTGAAGGACTTCCATAATCTGGCTAACATCACTGCGTAGCCCCTCGAGGTCGTTGTCGATTTGATCAATTATTTGATCTTGATCTGCCATTCTTCTCTGAGCGCTTGCTCTGGTATTGTATCGATGGGTATTCATCGTGCTTTTTGACAGCAACAGAGCACAGGATAAGCCGAAGAACCAATGTAATGCAATGCAACTGAAATGCAGGATGCAGATGCAAATGCAAGCTACTCATTCAAGGAAAACCAAAAGGTTTGTTTACGAACAAAAATAATGGATCAATACATAACAATGTGATGCTTATCATTAACAAATGAAAGCTTAACCAAATTTTCATTTAACAAAAGGAGTCTTACAAGCATAAAGTTTTCATTAACAAATGAAACTTTCACAACATTTTACAAAATGAAGGTTACACATTCCCAAAACTAGGGATACAAACTAAAAGGAAATTAAAAGGCCAAGATCTTCTAACAAGATGATCCTTCTTCTTCTCATGGCCTTGCCCCCATCTGGTCTTGACGAAGCAGCTCTCAGAGTTCTTCATTTTCTCGCTTGGCTTTGACTAAAGCGAAACTTAATTCTCTTCTAGACAGAAGTTCTTCCGTGACTGGCGGAATGTCATAAGAGCGAGCATATAACATATTTAGTGCTATCTCCTTTGACCAAAGCAGATAGGCCTCTGAGGCGAGACAACTTAGGTTTTCCACGGCAGTCATTCCTTGTATGTTGGGGTGACACCAGGCAAATATGACTCATGCTTCAAAATTCGGGCTACTACCTTTTTCATAGAAGCAAGTCTTTAACAAGGTTGGACTCGGTTCCTCCTCAGTTGAATATCCTAACTGGAGGCGGGCCAGGATAGGGTTAGAGGTACATTTGGGAAATCCCCACAGGTATGTATTTCTACTATTCCTCTATGAGCAAGATCATGCCAGCTGATGTCATAGTGGAGAGGGAAGCTAACTTTCCAACCCATTCATCATTGTCTTCTAAGTTCCATAAAAGGAATGTCCTAGGCAAATGCGAAATAAACCATTTGCTTAAGAGCACCGTGCAGCAGGCAAATTGTCCGAGATTATACACCCTCCACCAATGAATGGTGTAATAGGTGTCAGTCAACAGAGTAGGAACGAGATTTCTAACAATGAATAGAGGGATAGCCTCTAAGCTGATGAACTCAGGGTTACTTGGAAACAAATATAAGCCATAAATCAAGAAAGCCAGTATAGCTTCAAAGGTTCCCATATCTCCCTGATCATGATGAAACTCAGTCCTTTCCATAAGTGGTCTTGCTTCCAATCCGATAAATCCACCTCTCGTATCCAGATGGGTTGGAAGGAAGGTTAGTGGGTTCCAGGTGTAGAGCCTCAATAATGTCTCTCTTGTTTGGTCTTTTCTCTCTTCCATAATGAAGTGTGAAAGTCATAGGAATCTTCAAATGCACGGAGTATTCTTCCAGAGTTGATAGCAGCTGAAAGTCCAAAAACGTGAAGCAATGGTGAAGAGGATCATAAAACCTTATGAGGGCTAGCAGCATTTCCTCATTTACTTGCACGTCTAGTAAATATGATAGGTCTCCATATTTGGCGAAAAAAGCGGTAGAGTTCCTTACTAGTTCTCTTAAGATCCTCAAGTTGTCCAACATAAGGCTTGGGAATATGAACATGTTTCTTTGAGCCATCACTATGTCTGCAAAAAAAAAGATTTTGAATTCCTTGAATGGTTAGCAAAATGTAAAAATGGAATGCAAAGATGTTAGATACAACTGGTTTTACAAAACTCAGAAGGTAAAATGAAGCAAAACCCTCATTTCATTTATATTGGGAAAAATCACAACTTTTGAAATACAATACAAGAAACGTGAGGTTACATCGAAGGAGAAGACTAGGCCCTATGGTTAAGAAATCTGACAAGAATCCTATCCGCGTGTCCTCTTTAGTCTTTTCAACATAGTGTTTTCCATCACCAATTTATCTACTATTCCTTTCCAGACGCCAGAAGTTGGTGGGATATTTGAATACTCATGAGTACTTTGTGTAGGCTTGACGCTAGAGAAAAATAAATTCTCTTTCGTCACATCTTCACTACTGATAGGCTTAAATTATATTGTTTATTTGACTCGATTTCGCGCATGTTATTTAGTATTTTATTTCTGTTTTCTTGTATTATACCTTTGTTTTGTTTCTTTTTAAGGTTTTTATATTTTCAAAGCTACTCAAGAAGAAATGAAGAAAAACAAGCTGAAAACCCTACTTTCTGAGGAAAAGTACACATGGCTTCCACCATGGCGGGCGCCATAGGGAATGCCACACATTAGATACAAGCCAACTGCTGACAACTGCCACGTCTCCCACTCCTTTCCACCCTAGTTCATGTGGCGGGCGCCACCTTCACACGGATGTTTCCCTCCCAAAAGGAGTTGGGGGAGATTCCTGTCTTTACTTGTACTTTCCTACCTTTATAAATAGAAGAGTTCTGATTCATTTCAAATCATCCAAGCTTAGAGAACAGAACTCAAGCCATAAATTTCACCTATTGTAAAGTGATAAACTTCTCACATCTAGGGGTTATCACACCGTGTAATCGATTTTGGAGCACTTGGGTAGAAGTTAAACCTGCCGCCATTTTAATTCAGTCTTTTTACTTCCAGTTGTTCAAGATGTTAAAGCCTCTCGTTTAGAGCAGGTTTATGTCTATTTATTGCCTTTTATTTATTTACCCGCCTTTATTTCCCGCACCCTTTATTTCTCGTACCGCACTTTATTTATTTATTTACCCGCACTTTATTTACTCGCATTTACTTACCATGTCCGGCTAAATCTTAAGGGCTAGGATGCGAGGATTATAGTTATAATTAGTATTCCACACGGTTCTCAGTAGAATTACTTAGGGGTTGTTTTAACTTTTAACACTTATTTTCTGTACTTAAAATATGTTGGGTAAGATCGAAAGTCGTCCAACCTTTAGATAAATTTGGTTAGTTTTAACTGTTCCAAGGAAGCGAAAGCGCTTGGCTCAGTTAATTAGGAATCTTTAATGTTTAAGAAAACCGATTTCAAAACTGTTTTTGGACGCTTTTATGGATTTAAAGTCTGGTTTGCAAGAACCTCTTTTTGTTAGAAATTCCAGGTTAAAATACTTTTCAACTAAGTCAAGAAACTATATTTCTTAAAAATAGGTTTATTAATCCAAACGCAATGTGCACCTTTTTATAAGTGACAATAAGAGGGGTCGATTAGGGATAAACTCGGTTCTGAATACGCGAAAGCGACAATTCCCGTTAAATTAGTTCTTTTCATGAGTAGAAAATATTACCCCATAAGAAATACTATATGTACACATCTGGAATACTACATAGCTATATGAATTGCATTTATGCCTGTTGCTTTATTATTGAATTTATTTTCGCACTTTACTTTTATTTCGCACAACCCAATCCTTTATTTGATTTGCCTTAGATAAACATTGTAACAATAGTAATCGATAGATTAACATTTGGTCTCTGTGGGATCGATAATCTTTTGTATTACTTTGACGATATTCCTTTCATAGAGTTAAGAAACTTTATCTTAAAGTTCTAATTGAAGGATACTCCTAACAAGGGGTAGGTCTTTAGACTTAAAGCAAAATATAATGGATGTAGGTTCTAACTTAACTTAGCTAAAGGATATGATGACTTAACCAAGTCAAGGGTAGGGGTAATGAGCTATCTGTGATAGTGAAGTCAATAGAGAGACTTTCCTTTGGAATAAGGGAAAAAAGGCAACTAAATGAGAGATAACAAGCTACATCACTTGGGGGAGACTTAACCAAGTCTAAACACACATATGCATTCATTCAAACATTTTGAAGATACAAAATCAATGGTAACAACCAAGACAGATAAGGGCACACATATAACAACATCAAGCCAAGAATAAGGTTACAAGCAAGTATCCACTAAAAAGTTTTACAATTAAACCAAGTGGTTACAACCAATGGTAAATATAGATGTTACAACATCTAAAAGGGGATGATGATAAAGTTCTTACAAGACCAAACATCACAAGCATATGTGAATCATGCATAAGTCAAAACATTACTTAATATGACAAAATTCAAAGATCAACATGCCAAATCATGACAACATTCAAACATGGATATAAATCAAGTAGAGGTAAAAAACAAAACCACTTGAACAAAATGTGACATGTGTTACAACAACATGGGATTTATGGTGAATCATGTTAAACAAAAAGGTAACTACCAACATATGTAACAATAACATTTCATTAATGGTATTCAAACAACATTCATGCAAACAAGTTACAACTTGAATCAAACATGGTATATGAATCAAACAAAGAAAAATGTAACAACATTCAAACATATTCAAGACATGTTGATAACAATCAATCATGGATGGGAAAGAAAAGTAACAACAGTTCAAGCATGGATATAAACTTCACAAAGGGAAAGATGAACAAGATTCATGGTAAAAACCATGGCAAGAAACAAACCTAAACATGTTAAGGTTCTAACAAGACACATAAACAAGTAAGATAATGGTGAGGGATCATGTTCATGAGGTTACAACATCAAGAATCAAGTCAATTTTCCAAACAAATTTCAAAGCATACTTTCATATTCATGCATTTACAAAGGCAAGTATGATCATAGTAAAGCAAAAAGCCAAGTGTTTTTAAACATATAAACATGTTAGGCATTCAAAAATGATTCATACAAGATAAATATTACAAGAAAAATCAAGTACCATGTCACAAAAGCTCATGAAAACCAAGGAAAAACCCTAAAAAGGCCATGTCATTCAAGTGAACCAAAGTGTTTCAAAAATAACAATTCTTGAATTCTTTCTTCACCCATTGAAACTAGACATATTAAGGAGCGTTATGCAAAAAGAGTGGCATCAAAATGATAAAAAAAATCAAGGAAGTTATGCACATTTGAAAACTAGGTTCAAAATGAGGCAAACTAGGGCAAAAATCAAGGCAACTTGACCAAGGCTTATGCAGATTTGCAAGAAGGACCATAACTTGCTCAAAACTTAATGAAATTGAGTGAAACAAAAAAGAATTTTTATTTTATTTTTTCACAAGGAATCCAATGGTGGTGGTGGTTTTCTCAAATCATGCATCATATGGAAAACTCGAAGACATCATTGAAATAGGCAAGTTATGTGCAAAAGCAAAGTGACAGTCCAAGACACATGTTTTAAGCAGCAACCAATGATTCAAACACATCATTGTCGCAACAGCGAAAAAAAGGGCCGACAAACTAGACAGAAGAGTCGCCACCGAACATTATTTATCCCAAAGAGAGGTAAAGGAAACGATCGAAGAAAACCTAAGAAAAAGGGAAAGACAAGGTCATCGCAACCAAATCTTGGGTTCGGGAGTCGGTTACGCGAGGGGAAGGTATGGGCACCCCTTACGTTTGTTGTACTCAACGGGATCCATGCTTGTTGTCTAATCTATGGGTGAAAACTATCTAAAGCTACTGCTAAACGGGGGTGAACGGAAAGAACAGACTCGATAGGACATCGCCGCCCTATGCCTACGTATTCCCTCGTGCAATGGGAAAGTTAGAGTCAACGTAGTTCGGGAAACTACGGGGAAGGATGCTCGCCAAGACATCACTATCTTGTGCCTACATATCCTCATCTGGTATAAGAAATTAGAGCAAACGTAGTTTGGGCAACTACGGGAAAGGTCTCGATCGCACTGGGGCGAGAGAAAAGGTTTGATAACAGGTTGGTCTCGATTGCACTGGGGCAAGAGAAGGGGAGGTTAGTTGTTAGTGTGCTCATCAAGGATAGTGATCCTCGTGCCTACATATCCTCATTAGGGAATGAAGAATCAGAGCAACCGTAGTTTGGCCTACCACGGGTCAAAGGGCCTCAATCGCACGAATGCGAGAGAAAAGAGTCCTAGGCCTGGAATGCCTAAACGGAAGGGAATCAGATCGGTTTAGGATGCGCACTACACAAAATCCTAAGACATAGGAGCGAATGCGTCGCATATTACCCAAAGGGTATACGCTAAACACTCTAGAAAATGTGAGGAGAGGCCCCCCACTTATCATTTCCTACGTATCTAACGCTTGGAACTCACAACACTCATCGCGGTTACGGGTTTGAATTAATGTTCGAAAGTGTAAGTGAATCAAATCGGGACCAATGTGATGCTAAACTGTTGTAGCTCGACTTATAAGGGAAGTCGAACTATAGAAGGTTGCGTAATTGATATCCGTGCTACGGACAAGATAGAGAAATGATATTGAGGATCACGCCGCCTCTGAAAAAACTAATATATATTAAATGATACAAATCACAAAAACCATGCAATAAAAATGGAAAAACGGGCGAACACCGAAACGCAACCAGAATTATCAGCACGAACTGAATCACCAGGAAGAGAGCAACTTTCGCTCGATTTCGACATGGAACTTCTTATTTGAATTGGTTTAAATTGTCTAAAATGAGAACGAAGCACCTGAAATCCTGATGAATCCATTATGGCTGATAACATGGACAGTATGCGAGAAATGAATGACCTAAATGATATGCAGATGAATGCGAAGCAAAATCCAGTCAAAGTTAGAAAACTCGAGGGTAAATTTTAGGGTGCAACAATCATATGTGACATATAGAGAGTGCTTACAAGCATCATACACTAATAGATAGGCTAGATCAACAAATAGCATGTGAAGTGGCAAAAATGATCAGTTTATGCAAGAACCAAGTGACAGTCAGAAATAGACCAACTTAGCATCAACCAAGTGATCAAACACAACATATATGACCCATAAATGATGTCTATAAGCATCAATCACATATGCCTAACATAAAACAGAAAGTTGCATATGGAAATGACATGAAAAGCAAGTTAGCAAGCCAAAGCAAGTGGGCAATCATGAAAACACAAGCTTGTGAGCAAGAAAAAGGTTCAAACATGACCTATAAATGATGTGTAGCATGTTTAAACTCAGTGTACCTCAAAGCATAGAATAACCTTAAATGTAGCAAGTTGAAACACTTACCTCTTGTAGATTTTTCAAGTCAAAACTCCAAGCAAGAAATCCAGTTGATGGATGATGATCCAAATAGCTCCAATGTGCTCCAAATGAGATGTCAAAATGATCAAAACTCCCTCAACTACACTGTCTTGACATAATAACTTCATTTTGCAAGAAAACACCAAGAGTTTCAAAGTTAACCTCAAGGTAATGGTGCTATAGAACTTTGGTAATGCTTTGGATAGTTCAAACAACTTATATGGAGTGTGCTTGAAGTGTTAGAAGGATTGGAAATGGTCTAGGCAGTGAGTTAGCTTTAAAAGTGGAGAAAAGTCAAGATTTCAAGGTATGAGAGTTAACTTTCTGTTCTAGCAGGTTTTGGATGGTTGTAAGGGTTAGAACACCTCTAACACATGTTATGTGATATCTTAGAGTGATTGGGTTGGTATTTTGATGATTGGAAAGAGTTTTAGAAGAGTTTATGCAAAGGCATAATTTCTTCACAAAGGGGTTAGCTTCTACTTTTGCAAGAGGGTTGTGATCTGAGGAATGAGAGAGATTCAACTTGGATTCTAGTTGATTCTGGTGCTGTTTTGATGTGAGAAGTGTTTCCTATTTATAGGCAAGCTTGGAGGGTGAAGGGCATGGGCAGATTTTGCAAATTTGCCAAGTTTGCCCTTCTTGGAGGCAAAAATGAGCAAATCTATCTTGAGATCTCTTTTCTGAGCATGAACCACTTCCGTATGTGTTTCATCATCATCCATAGCCTTCAAATAACTGACATGAGGTGAAGGAAGAGAGCAGATGCTGTGGTAGCTGAGATATGGCAGAATTTGCATAAAGTTTCTCTCTCCTTGCCACTTGCTTGTACTTGCAAGAATAAACAATTCAAAACAATCCAAATCTAGTTTTGGCTCGTGACAATACAATGTAATCTCATCAAATAAGTCCGTAAGCATCAAAGAGTGATTTAAGAAAGTGTTTAGAAGTGTTTTGAATGGTTTATGCATCAAAATGCAAGTGTTGAACTTGGTTTTGTGACATGAAAAATGCCTAACTTGTCCTCTTCGAATACTTTTTAAAAATCCCCAAATATGATCTACAAATTTCATGTTTGGCCAAAGTTAAAATTCCAAAGGGAGCTATGTCAAAAAGCCTCATGAAGTTTGTTGCAAAAGCTGACTTACAAGCCAAGAAACAAGGAAATTTTCTAAGTGTGGAAATCCTTCACAACATGGTGAGCTCATAACTCCAAATATATGCATTTTTGGACCTCAACCTTATAGGAAACTTTTGTAGGACTCCTCAAGAGCTTTCCAACCATCTTTGGACCATTCAATTTGGATGTGTGGTTTGAAAGTTATGACCAATCCAAATTAGCTTGTAATTAGGGTTTTTCATAAACCCTAATTTCTTGATTCACAAGTTATCCATCAATTATTGATTAAATCTTCACCAAACTCACTAGTTAGGCATAAAATGATGTTAGAAACTTTGATTGCTTCAATTTCGGGTCAAAACCCTAAAAGTCAAAGAGTTGACTTTTCAAACAGACGAACCAAACAGTTGAAATCTTCAGGATCGATCCTTAGTGTTCTGGGGTTTTTGAAACTTTCATACTTCTTGGGGGTACTTCAATAAGTCATAGAAACATCATGGACCATGGTTCAAGCTTTGGAAACCCATTTAGACCAAAAGTCAAACTACAATTGACTTTTTTAACTAGAAACCCTAATCAGGGTTTTACACAACACTTCTTCAATACTCGGGGTAACGACGTCAAATAGCACTTATTCTTGTCAAGATATGGACCTCTTGATGATGTGAAGACTTGATATGTAGGATATCAATTCAAAACCTTGACTGATCAATCCACTGGATTCTTGAGGTTTATAGTGTGAAACCCTAATTCATCTGCATCTTGACAAAGACAAACTTGAAAGAGGTTAGCGTTAGATAACACATGTTTAATGCACCTAGAATGATAATGGAATCTAGGGGTAAAAATTTGGGGTATGATACCTTGGTTTCAAGATAATTCTACTTTGCACTTAGATTTGAAGAGATGAAAAAAAAAGAAAAATTCATGTTTTAGAGAATACAAAATTTCAGTGGAAGAAGAAGAATGTACTGCACTGTGCTATTACACTGAATTGTGTATTAAAGTGATTACAGAGAATGAGTTATATGTAGCTATATAGAGTCTCCTTTCATTTATAATGAGATAACTTGCATTCCAAGTAATCACAAAATAACTAACTCAAGTGTTACACAAAAATACTAAATTCAACTTTGTCGAATTCTAACTTATTGACTCTGTTGAATATACGGATTCTTAGAATTTGTCAAAATAAACTACTTCAACAAATTCATACAGACTTTGAAATTATCAAATGTAATCTCGAAGATGATAAAAATACATAAGAATGGGGGGTTGAATTGTGTATGTCCAAATATAAAACTCTTTTTACTAACTGTTAATCAACCATCAGATTCTGAACCATGTTCAGAGTCAGATATTAGGGTGAGTAACAGTAGTGAAAAGTTTACTTCCTCTACTTAGCTCTGCTTCAGAACATGAGGTGGCAAGCTCAGATTTTGATGCAAGTAAGAGACTGAATCATAACAGAGTCTGACTTCAGAGTATGTTTGCACAACAAAGTATAAAAGCAAAAGTAAATAAAGAGACACACAACATATCCTAATTACTCTCAACTAAGAGTATTTCAGTCCCCTTGCAGCACACGAGTTGTTAACTATAATCAGTCTGATTATAATGTCTTAAGCCAACAACTCAAGACTTCCTCCTCAATCCCATGGAAAGAGACTTCTGCTCAAGCCAGCAAGCATGAGACTTCCTTGTCTAAACTACCTGTTCAGGACTTTCTGCTCTTCCCGCAAGCATGAGGCTTCAATTGCCTAAACATCTAGTTCAGAAAATTTTATGAGAATAAATTTTAGTTCTGCATCTGGCCTTTAGTTTTGATGATAACAATACATTTTTTCTTAGAACAAAATTTTGTACACTAATGATTTTTGTCTAGTGTGTAGGTTTTGCTAAACATGTTCTGACTTTGAAGCTCTAACGTGCGACGTCTCAGATTTTGGAATCAACACACACTGACTCTGAAGAGAAACAATCAAGTTACAAGATGTTGTCAAGTCCTAGAAATCTCTTAAACGGCAATTCTGAAGAATTTTCATGCTAAAGCTTCAGATCATAACTCTGACTGAAGAAACCTCTCAAGGATTGCTTACCTTCAAGATTCTTCGCTCAAGCGATAGATTATGAGGATCAAAGTGCTAAAGATTCTAAAGAGCAATTATGAGGAACAATGTCAAGATTCTGAAAACTTAAGTTCTGAAAACTCTCAACAAGGCCCTTGATTCTTCTAAACATGTTTCAAACAACATTTATTCAGAAGCCTCTGACGATCGAAAGATCAGATCAAACCATTTTATGTGAGATAAATAGTATACAATACAAGATCAAAACATCCCCTCCACTACGTGGATTTTGTAGAGTAAGAACATTTATGTTGTACGACTTTGTCTCCTACCATTGATGATGGTTATTCAAGGTGTCAGCTCATTCATGAAGATTTCCATTCCCTCCTCCAACGGATCTTTCTTTGGTTATATAAGGAAGACTTGGAAGAACGAATGAGGTTGACGATTCACAAGTTGTTCAACACTATTCACGCTGCTGCACTTTCTTTGATAATATTATTTTGTGGATATTGTATGAATACACATAGAGATTTTGTTCATATTATGTGAGTATTTCATTGTACTTAAACTTTGTGTTAATTTGCTTACTAGAAGTAATCATTGTAAACATAGTCTGTAAATCTCAAATTTGTTTGAGTGATTTTCTTGAGTGACTAGGGTTAGTCTGTATACCCGAGAAGACAGAGACAGTTGTCTTTGTGGTGTTTGTAACCAGTTTTATTATAGTGAATTAAGTCCTTATTGAGAAGGAGAAATCACCTTGGTAAGGTGGACTGGAGGTAGCTTAGTTAGCAACAAACCAATATAAAAATAACGTGTTATTTTTATTGTTCGTGTGTTTGCGTTTTGAATCGTTTTTTATAAAAAGGTTTGGTTTTTAGAAACCCAATTCAACTCCAATTTCTTATGTTTCTTTCCACCTTCATATTTTGCTCTGCACACAAGCATGAGACTTCAATGCTCAATCACATAGAAAAAGGTTTACCTTGAGCACAAAGGCTAGAATCTTCAGATTCTCATAATAAAGGAATATGGTATTAACCTTGTGTTCATATAAGTACTCCTTGAATAAGCAGATACACAAAGGATTACACTCTTGAACAGATTTGAATTGTTTGCTTATGAGTGTAGAAGAATGAAGTTTTCATTCTTCTTCTCTCCTTGCATAGATTTCCATCTTGTTGTGCCTTCTTGTTCTTAATCATATTCACATATTTTTTCTTCAGAATATATATGAATATGATTCACTGTAATCTAACACACTTAACCATTCTGGTTATGTAATCTTTTGACGTGTGTTTCTCTCATCTGTATTTTTTGTAAAACACATAGTCTCTCAACTGATTTCAGTAAACTGGTATTACATCCATGTGAACATAGTCACAAAACCTTCAACTCACATTCATTCTCTTAAGAGATGGAGATTTTGCTCAGAGAGATGTTTCAAGAACTTGTGAATGTTTTCAATCTTCGTCCTTAAATAAATACCAAGAATAGATTCGTTGAAGATTGAGAAATAAAGAAAGGAAAGAACTTTTTTTTTTAATTAGAGGGGTGCTTTTTACTAAAGGGATGAACGTTTTTATTAAAGCTGTGGACATTTTTATTAAAAGTGTGTCTGACAAGATTTTAAAATTCTACTACTACGTATCTTCAGGTGCTATGAAGAACTCAAGGTTACGTAGTTCTACTAAGAGAGAGCACCAGATTGATTGCTTTTAAGGAGTGATTCTTTAGACATATCAAGTGATTAAACTTTTACTTGTTGTTCACTCTTGGAGACGAAAGTCTTTATTTGTTTCACATCAATATGGGTAAAGCATATTTGTTTCGAAAATCTTTTTGAAGTAGCAAAGGGCGGACAACAAGTTTGATGGGTTAAGAAGATCTTTGCTGAAAGTGAGTAAACATTTAAACAGAAGTGTGCACTAAACGCGCGTTTATTCGAGATTCACATGGATGTGCTTCCCTTGTCTCTTTATTCTAAACTTTAGTAAATTGGTTTTGATTTGAAAGACTAAGAATTCTTTAAAATCCAATATGCTCCGAAATAATAATTTAAAAAAAAATTATTTTTATCATTCCAACAATTCAATAATATTTTTTTATAAATACGTAAAATTAACATAAACTTTTAAAGAATTTATTCTACAACCCTTTTTCATCACTAAATTATACTAGAGAGATTAGAGAGACAAAAGAAACTTAATTGGTCACCTTTCTTGTCTAGATTTTGTGGTCCCGTCCGTAAAATTGAGACACATGCAATAAAACAGAAAGAACAAGGAAGTAATAAATGCTGTACATGTTTCTTACCACAGTTATTTTCGAGAAATAGAAACTAACATGTATATATATTATCTGCGAATTCTGCAGTACAGAGGAAACAGAGTCTAAAAACAAAGTTACAGGTTACAACCCAAAACAACAATGAGATCAATGCTTGATGCATTAACTCCCTCAATCAATAATGCACTCTTAGTAGTTAAATCTCACATGAATATTAATTTCCACCAATATTCAGAAACTTAGTTATGATTTAGACTTTAATAAATCACCATATAAACTCATTGGTGAATTTGAAGGTCCCTTATTTTTTCTTCTCTTCAAAATCAAGAAGCTCCTCCAACAACTTATCATCTAAGTACTCAAATTCAAACACTTGTCTTCCTCTGCCATCCACATTTGCATTCCTTGAAGAGGAAGAAGAAGTGGCACCGGAACCCGAACCGGAGCCGGCACCGGTTGACATGTTATATTCATGTGGGAAATTAAGGATTGCAAATGAACCTCTCATGTTATATGCAGCTCTATCATAAGCTCTAGCAGCTTCTTCAGCTGTGTTGAATGTTCCTAGCCAAACCCTCTGACCCTGCTTGTTCGAGTCGCGAATCTCGGCCGCAAACTTCCCCCACGGTCGACAGCGGACGCCTCGGTACCGGACATTTCCGCCGTCATTGTTGGTCCTTCCCTTTGATTCATCTTTATTCATGGTAGCACTAGCAGGTTAGTTTTCTTTGGTTAGATTTTTGTTGTGTGTTGTTTGTTTTGCATGCATGGTTTAAGGTTAGGACTCAAACTGAGTTTATTTATATATGGTTGAAAAAATGGAATCAGAGTCTTATGTTTGATAGCGCACGTGAAGTGAGCATGAATGACACGTGCTGGTCATGAGAAGGTTCTAAAATGAAAGACGTATTGACCAAATTGAAAATTAATTGGAAAAGCTTCAATGTTCATTGTATTGGGATGGTCAAAGTGGTGGCTTTGCAAAGGTTTGAAATTCAGTTAATTTACCATTCTAACCTTACTTTGGAATATATGTTTTCCACGTCATTAATATTTTCGTATTATTTCACTAATAAATGCAGAAAGAAATAAAGAAATACTTAATTTGTAGTCCAGGAAAAATATAAATGATAGTAATAAAACTAGAGAAAACATTTCGTCAGTTTTAGTAAGGGTTGAAAAGGTCAAATCAACATGATCATATTGTAAAGTCAGATTACATATGTAGTGAAGAGTCCAATTACCAATGATCCCACATTAGTATAAAATAGTATTATCCAGCACTAAGATTTAAGATTATTATTTTTTTCGTTTTCTAGAACGAGCTTACATTTGTTACTTCTAGAAAGAATCTGGTTCCAGCAAATGACCTGATTAATAAATATTAAAATGCTGATAATGTTTTTTTTTTTCCATTCATTAATCCCCCTATGTGAGAGAATATGATTCTAGTTAAATGGTGCAAGAATCAGAATGAGATTTGCAAAATATTAGTAATTTGCAATGAGCGAAAAACGAGACTCGGGAACGTAAAGAATAGTAATGATACGTACACACTAATGAATCAATTTAAGACGACTTGCGATTATACGAAGATAAAATCTAGCAATGGCATTTGGCAAATAACATATCTATTGGCGAAGATTAGGTGAAGATTGCCCTTATTCTGGGCCAACAAGCATAACAATCCTTTCTAACATATGTTAATATTCTTCAGCTTAAAATCACAAATGTTAGGTACAAATCAATAAGAGAATCAAGAGTAATATGAGTTATGGTTCAAAGAGCATCTCAAATTTCACGTAGAATATTTTATATATGAGGGGTGATTATAGATTTCTCTTACTTTTTGGTGTGAAATGCGGAATAACGGTAGACATCAATCTATGACGTGGATTTAGTGTGAAGCTTTAGAGTAGGATTACAATGTACCTTTAAAGTCTTAGTGGAGTGACTTTGGACTAATGATTGGTCCTCTCCCTTTTGAATATGTGGCCAACCAAGAACGGTTGCCCCTAATACTTGACGAGGCACAACAATGAGAAGTCTTTAAGAAAATTGTGTCGAACTTACCGTGTTGGAGTTACTACTTGGAGAAATGGGAAAGAGTTAGGCACGCGAGTGATCTTGGAAATAAGCACATTAAATGTTAGTCTCAACATAGAAACATCACGATCGATTGAGGGATTCCTTACCTTGCCAAAATGTTCCTTTTGAAGAACTTCAAAATGTTGGCAGCATGATATTTTTCAAAGCCTCTGCTTCGGTCCAATTTGTAAGATAATTTGTTGCCACAAGGAATTTTAAGTGACCTGAAGCCAGAGGAAAGGGACTAAAGATGTTTCTACACCATTGCTAGGGAGGCCACACTAATGTCTACATTTATAACTCGAATGGAGGACCATTATGAACATCTTCATGTATTTAGTAATGTCTACACTTCTTCACACTTTAGCGTCTTAGACCATGGATGAACATTAATACTCGTCCTTGAGGACTTTCTTATCTAGAGCCTAAGCTCCCAAGTTTTTTTCCACTATCCCTTCATGTACCTAATAGAGGGTGTGTGTAACTTCTCCCTTCCCCCCCCCCCCCCCCCCCCCCGAGGCATTTTAGTAGACGGGTAAATCAACCTTTTATATACAAATGTTCTTCTATATGAGTTGGCCCTCCTCTTTATGAGACCGGCCTCGACTGAATCAGTGGGAAGTGTTATCTACTCAATGTATGTTTCTATGGATGAAACCCGGGAAAGTTGTGGGGTGGCTTCTACGATAATCAAAACTACTTTGGGGGTTTTGATTCGCTGGCTCCTCGAAGTTTCCAGGATGAAATAATGATTAAAACCAATGGCTCTAGTGCTTTCAACCATAGAAAACACATCATCTCTGACATTCTTCTCTCTTGGGACGTGCAAGATTTCATGAGATTTGAATTTCTCCAACTTTTCCCTTGTCATGGCTACATATGGTTGTAGTAAAGGATCTTTGGTTTAAGCATATTTTCTGACCGATGACACTACAAATTTTGAATTTGTTGGAAACTTAATTTTTTTGCCCCATTTAAAAGGGAATGTGAGGCCGATGATGAAAGCTTCATATTTGGCATGTTTGATTGTTAGTTAAGAATCAAAAACATAGGGATACCTCAACCACCCAACCAACTTCATTTTTTAATATCAAGTTGCACCACTCCCTTGATTGTTGGATGATCTGTCTGTAAACACGGTCCAGGTATGGAATGACTTTAATATTTTTGGAGTCATTTCTACTATAAAATGTGTGAACAATTATGCTTGCAAGAGATGTAGAATTCGGACATCACGATGTAGAATTCGAAAAAGATGTAGAATTCGAACATCACGATGGACCACATGGCTAATTTTTCAACCAAATATAGTCAATGAAATACTTGCCTTAGTGGAAGATCGATGCGCAAAACAATGACATGTACTAGAAAGTATTGTTTGTATAATGTAAAGAGTGTTGAACAAGTGACTCCAAGCACAAGAGGAGGTGAACTATGTTATTTTAATTCTATATTATGGTATTTGAATTATAGTATTAAGAAAATCAGTGACAAGAGCAGTGAAAATAAATAAAGAGAATAATGTAAATGACATAATTTAAAGAGTAAGGGTTAGTGAGATGAAACCAAGATTTATACAGTTTTAGACGAACGTTGGCCTAATCTTGTCCCCAAGAGATATTCTTGAGAGGTCGCTATAATTTTGAGCTTTTACTGGTTATGCCCATGAACCTTTGATAGAAGCCAATCAATAAATTTTACAATGGCTTATCTCCCCAACCAAAAGAGAGCTTTTATATGGGATGAACTCACGAACCAATTAGAGACTGGGTTATATAACCAAACATATATTTTATAACGGTTTATATCAAAAACCAAACTCAATTCTTCATGAATATCAGACTCTTGAAATAAAAAATGGCACGACACCAATACAATATTTCCCTCATAAATAGTTTTCACTCACAAGATATTAAGCCAACTTTGGTGAAAGAAAGTATTTAAAGAGAGTGATAAAATATGAATAATTAGGAAACATCCAAAATTTGGTGTGATTACGAATGAGGAGAGGCCTATTTATGTAGGCGAAAACGTGGCTAAAAAAGCAAACAATTCAAGGGTTGAATTAATGGTATAATTGATTAGGCTAATCAGTTAGGCACCCCTAAATAATCAAGTTTTTAGGCTAAAAATGGAATTTTTTATATATAACTGTTACCAAAAATTAAGAGATTGTACCAATTGATTATAGACTTAACCAATCCAGTCGTAATCGATTAGGTCATTTTCTAGTCAATTATTTAGTTGAAAATTTGCTTCCAATTAACTAGACATTTTCCTAATTATTTGGATATGTTCCAAAAACATTTTTAGATGATTTTGTTAAGTAAAGATAGGTCTTAAAATGATTTTAGGTGTGTTTACAAGTTTCCTTAGTATTTTAGGAGTTACTCTCCTACTTTCACAAGACTCTAATCACTCGGGGAGACACGACTAGGCGAACTTTCACACTTCCTCTCTTTCATAACTCTGAAGCTTTCAAGTTCCTTTTCTAGATATACATATAATATAATTAATTTACTAGAACCTTGAACCTTCTACTTTATGAGGCTTGAGATATATTAGATTTAATCAACGTCATCAAAGAGTTGGAAGGATATCACCACTGACTTCAACCATCATTAGTGTTGTCATCATTAAAACACCAAGAGAGTTAATATCAGGATCGTCAACTTCATACATGTAAGTACATAGATCCACATTCTACCAATTTTTATGATCAGAACACATCTCTCAGGGAGGTGGTAAAAAAGAAAATAGATAGATAATTTTTGGAGTGGTCAAACTCCCTATCACATGAGTAGAAAGTATACTCTATTCCCCCTGAGATTATACTTCTTTCCCTTTGGCATGACCAAAAGGCGAGAAAAAAAAATAGCACATAAATCATATATAATAGGGAAAGGGAGGAAGAAGAATGATAATAGATAATTAAACATATTAATCCATGCATTATTGATTTAAGAATCCTAGTTCTATTCTTATGAAAAAGAAGCTTTTTATAGGAAGTGGTTTTGTAAAAATTTCTGCGAGATGATTATATGAGGTGATCAGTGCATATTTATGCACATTCTCCTACATTTTTACTTAGGCATTTCTTTATTTTATTTTGTTTATTATTATATTTTATTATGTTTTCTTGTTTTATTTTATTTTTGGTTTAATTTAATTATCGCAACTATTTTTCAGCTTTAGCAGTCTGCACAGAAACGATCATAACTGGAGTTCCGGGAATCCATTTGAGGCGTTCTAAAAATTGCCAGAAAGCTAAGAGAGAGAGCTACGACTTTCATGTTGGAGTCAAAGTCAGATTCGGAGCTCAAAATTCTAGAATTTCGTTTCAAGTTACAGCATTAAAATTTTGTTTTAGTTTTGATCTTGTTTTGGGCCTGGGTTATGTTTTTGACCCAGTTGGGTTATAAACTGAATCCATTGTTTTATTTTGAGGGGAAACCTCGTTTACAGTATCCTATTCACTATTCACAAAAATATTTGTTGGAGCTTTGTATGAATTATGGAGAACTAATTCCTTCGGATTAATCTGCTGTAATCGGTTCCCGCCAACACTTTGAGGTTCTTTTAATTTCCAATAAAATCTATTTCCTTTCAATTCTTCTCTATGATATTTTGTTTGCTTAATTCGATTTATCTTAGGGATGATTGATTTATTTCGATGATTGCATGTTCTTATACTTTAATCGTGGTTGCTTAATCCGCGTATGTTTCTCGTGTTTGCTTAATTCACGGTTACTATTTTATCTGTTTGCTTAATTCAGAAATTAGTAACGTGTATTGTATAATATCAATTGTGCTTGTTGATTGTTATTATAATCGGAAAGGGGATAAAATCCGCTTAGGAATTGGGAATTATTAGGATCGATGATAAGTTGGGAAACGAAAACAGTAGATTAGCCGTTTCAACTCATTACTACAATCACTTTTTCTAATCACTTATTTTTCGTTTATTTTATCTTAATCAAAACCCCCCATATTTCGTTACTGTATTTGATTATTCCTGCAAGAATCCTTGTGAGACGATATTCCGAGTCACTGTCGCTGTACTGCATTTTCCTAAAATTACTCGTTTTTGATCCGCGAGCGACCGCGGATCATGAGGTTACAAACTCAAGTACTCATTCCTATTTTTTTTAACATGATCCCTAATAAAGTGGTTCTTAAACTCAATGTTTTTAGCATGGGAATGAAGTATTAGGTTTTTGGTGAGGTTTTATGGTGCTAGTGTTGTCACATTTTATCAGGAAAACTCTAAGATTAACTTTGTCATATTAAATTGATGTTTCATACAGATAATTTATGAGCAACAACTACATGTAACAACATATTCTACCTCAGTTGTGGATAGCACGACACTTGCTTATTTCTTGTTATGCCAGGAGACAAGTGAGTTCCCAAGTAAGTGGCACATGCAATTGGTACTTTACCTATCCAATTTGCACCCGGAAAAATCATAATTGCTTACATAACTAAGTCACAATCCGCTCCTTTGGGATGCCATAAACCCATTTTTATATGCTAGTGAGATTTCTTAGGATGCGTTTGACTGCACCGAGATTTGATCCTTTTTAGGGATGCTTGAAAAAAAAACCAAGTCATATAATAAACATGATATTGGCATGAGATTCAATGAGATGAAGGAGGGAGCATATCACACCTCAATATTTTCTTTCCTTAACTAGTTTTCCATTCTCGTCCTTGTCTAGGTTGCATGATGTTGCCATTGATGTTACTATTTTTGTAGACTTATCTATGTTATACCTCTTTAGTACCTATTTACAATATTGGTTTAGTTTATGAAGCTTAGTTATTTAGCTTGATGATATTGTAACCCTATTAAACATCAAGCCCCCCCCCCCATTAATGACATTTTGATTTCGTTCTGCATCATTTCAGAAAAATCCTTGCACAAGAATTCGTTAGTTGCACTGAAAATGATATCATCAACATAAATCTAAACGATTAAAATATCATGCTTGGATTTCTTGATAAAAATAATTTTATCAGCTTGTCCTCTTTGAAACTAATTTTCAAGTAAGAACTTGCTTAGACGATCGTACCAAGTTATGGGAGCTTGTTTCATATTGTATAAGTCTTTCTTAAGTTTAAAAACATGATCAGGAAAGGTCGAGTTGATAAAACCTGGAGGTTTATAAACAAAAACCTCCTCCTTGATGTACCCATTTAAGAAATCGCTCTTTACATCCACTTGAAAACGTCTGAAATTCATGATGTAGTAAAAAAGATAATAACATCCTTATGGACTCTAATATAGCTATAGAAGCATAAGTTTCATAAAATTTTATGCCTTCTTGTTGATTATAAATTTTCGCAATTAGTCTTGTTTTATTTCTTAAAATATTTCCAAAAGCATCAAGCCTGTTGTGAAAGAGCCACTTAGGTTTCAATCACCGGATTAGCTGAAAATTTGGGAACAAGCTTTCAAGCGTTGTTTCTTACAAATTAATTTAACTATTTTTGCATATCTAGATACCAATATTCATTGACGATAGCTTCATTAATTCCCTTTACCTTAAATTGTGAAACAAAAGCCATGAGGTTACGTAGCTTGTAAAGGTAGTGTCGAGTAATAACCCTCTTAAAGATATCTCCAATCACATTATAAATAGGATGTTCTTTGGTCATCCTTTATTCCTTTGTATGATCTTAATGATATGTAGAAATTCATTCACTTATAATCTGATCTTGAACTTTATCTTTATTTTGATCAAGTTCTACTTCTTAATCTTTATCTTGATCTTCTAGAGTTGTCTTTTCCAACATACCTGCAAGATTAATGATCTTTATCTCTTCTTACTAGGGGTTAGCTCAACAAAGATAATATGTATGAGTTCTTCTATATTTATGTTATTTTCAAGAGGATTTTTTAAACGAGGAATAAGATTTTATTTCAAGGTTTTAACGACCATGCATATTGAACCAATACAATACTACCTTTGTTAGATAACGATTAGGGATCTTAGCAAAAATCATAGGTTCAAAATTTTTCCCTTGTTATTATGAAAAGAAACTTCTATTCTCGTAGTAAAGAAATAAGAGAGTATTTTTTCTTCAGTTGTATGACTTGAAAAGATATTGTTGATATCATCTTTGGAATTCATGTTATCAAACATGTCTACATCACAATTTGAATTTTTGAAATTTGGCACCCAAATATTTTTTGATGCTAGTGGAATACATATTATGAGAATAATTTTTTTTTTTTACATTCATAATGCTCTTTATAAAGGATATCCTTGTTTGCTTTCATCACTTTTATAAAAAAAATAGAACATAGCAATATGGTCGTCTTTATTACAGTAATTCATTTTATGATTTACATTTATTTGGGGGGTTTGCATTGCAAATATTCCTAAAGCTTTTACTATTATTCTTAGGTTCATAATCAAAACCATCTTAATTGTAAGATGCCCACAAATTACTTAAAATAGGATTAAAGTTTTCTCTTTCATTAGTGAATTTATCAAGTGTGTTTTGAAGATCATCAACTTTACTTTTAAAAATTTCACATTGATCACACTTGATAGATTCATCTAAAACTTTGTGAGAAGAGGATGAATTTTTAATTAGATAATACTGTCTCTCTTTGATATTTTCTATTTCTTCCAATAAGTTTTTATTTTTGAATTTGAGGGAAGAAATAATGTCTTTGGAGATAGAGACAATTTGTTTTAATTTACTTGTTTCTTTAGTTAGCTTTTTACGCATGAAAATCAAGTCTTTATAAGAAAAATAATAGGTTTCCTCATCTTCTTCATGATTTTGTAGGCTCTCTTAACTTATTTTCTTAGTTTCTTTGATGTTCTCTGATTCTGGTTTCTTCTCTGGTTTTAAGGAAAGTTTGGCCTTATGTGCCCTTCCTTTATGCATTATTGTTGTGTGAGAATGAAATAGTATTTTTCTTCATTTTGCTCTGGGAAATTTGAAATTTGTTTTTCGTGCCTTAAGAACTCCTTGAATTTTTGAAACATGAGTTTTTTGTATATATATTAATCTCACTTTAACAATCTTCATCTTCTAATTCCATATCTTTGATGTTAATATCTTTTAGTGAAGTACTTTTTCTCTTCTTCTTGTCAGGTTCTTTGTCATAAAAATGTCTCTTTAGTGTGAGTGTGAGTGCATTCTACAATTTATCCATGTTTTGTATATTAGGTGATATCAACCAAAGTTTAGATGTACATTGAATCATTTCAACCTTAGGATGCATACAAATGGTTTTGAAAATGATTGGAAATGTCTAGGCATGTTTCATACATTAAAAACTATATTTCATGTGTGAACATACTTGCACAGGCTGACACATGCAAAAACAGGCTGACCTATACAACATTCAGATCTAGTATAGGTCGGCACATGACTTTTCAGGCCGGCTCCCATGGAACAGTATTGAAGCCTGTAGCTTCTGTCCACGGGTCGTCTCGTATAGGCCGACATGTACGTAACATTAACCTTCATAGGCCGACCTGATTGCTTTGACATGCCTATATGATTTCTTTGACAGACTGACCTATATGATTTCCCATCTTAAAAATTTCATTTTTGATCTAACTTATTGCATTCCTTTTGCTCATTTTTTTTCACAAACCTATATATACTCTTACGCGCATCTTCATCTAGCAAGGTACTAGTGAATTACCTATACAAAACCAGATTACAAAGCACTTCTGTCATCTTCAACCTCTCTTCTATGCATACACATAATTGAATGACACATAATCATTTTTGATTGGGCGACCATTTAGATTTAGGTTGATAACGTTCAATTAGATTAGTGTAGCCGAGAATATTGGGTTGGGATCTTTGTGCGTTTCAAATAAAAAAACCAAGATGGGATTTTCCTTCAAGATCAGTGTGATTTGAAGGTTTTAGACAAGATCACATCAACACGGATTCATCCGAGTGAAGGCTTTGGGACAAGGTATTTTCCTTGCAAGGGAGTAGCGCGAGACACTAAATCGTGTTCGAGAATCTTAGGTTCAACAAGTGCGTGCTCGGGATAATCTGAGGATTGTAGCCGCATTGTTGGTAACTTGATCAAGCTTTGATCAAGGGTTTGGAGGTGGTTGAATCAACCACAAACCATAGGGTTTGTTGGTTTAGAGTTCTTCACCTCTTGTATACACATTTTTACAAAGATAAGGTTAATTGCAAGTATCTCAATTCGATTTTGGATTGAGGGAAAACGTACCCATAGCGGGGCTGATTGGGGAACTGCCTAAACAATTTTTTTTGTCTCTTTATCTCTTTATTTTATTTACATGTTGTTCTTGAAAATTATCAATTTCGTTTTTGTTTTGATTAATTCAATTAGAAATTATTTTCAACTATCTTTTAAATTATGGTTGTTGATATAAACACAATCACTTTGATTGTGATTGGATTTTTACATCAATAAAATAAGTCGAAATTCCAAATGTGATCAATCGCACATAAAGTGTTCGATAAATTATCTTTGAGTATTTTATCGCTTTGTGTTCATTGGAAATAAGCATTAAGAGTAACCTTGTATTTGATTGATTCATGAATTAATCGTTGTTGAATAATTTGTGTGTGTATGTGTATGTGTATGTGTATGTGTATGTGTATGTGTGTGTGTGCACGTGTGTGTGCGTGCATGTATGTGTGTGTGTGTGTGCGTGCGCTTGTGAGTTTTATTGGTGTATTAAGAGTTGCTCTCCTACTTTTATAAGAATCTAGTCACTCAAACAAACACAATCAGACAAGCTTTCACACTTCTTTTCTTTCACAACTTTGAAGCTTTCAAGTTTTATTGCTAGATGTATCGCTCATATAAGCACTTTATTAAAACCATGAATCTTCTACTTAATGCGGATTGAGATGTCTTCAAGCTAATCACCATCATCGGAGATTTGGAAAGATATCAAATGTACTTCAACATTCATTGGCGTTGTCATCATCAAAACATTTATGAAGGTTGTCAGCAGGATCATCAACTTCATACATGTTGGCACATAGATCCATAATAATCATGCACGAGTAGTCATCAACAATTAATGGTCAATATTTCTTACCATTGACTAGAGGAGGATACAATGTTTTAGGAAGGAAAATAAGTTATTACAAATTTTCCTTTTTGACATGTCTCACAAAGAGTATATGATTTATACTTCATATTAGACAAATATCTTATAAGATTAAGCTTAGCTTTGAGATTAATCTCAAGCTGGCATGCCTCAATCCTCTATACCACTACCATTACTCTTGTTCACTATCATATGGCATTTCACCTCTTTGTTTTTAAGGTCAGACAACTTAATGTTATGATAAAAAAATTTACCTTGTTAACCTAAAGAAGATAGAGCCATATTTTTTACTAATAGCCTTAAGGGACTTTTGATTGAAGACAAAATCATAACCATTATCACTTATTTGACTTATAATCATCTCTAGAATGTCAGCTAAGGTCACCCTGCAAGTCTAAATGAATAGGGTGGTGATCAGATTTAACTGGAGTCAGATTTCACTAGGTTATACATTAGTCTTCAACTAAAAGCATGTTATTAATAGAGTGGAGAAATTTATTGATGACACCCCGTCATACTACCTTTTCCTATCATTTTCTTTAGTATTATAACCATAATTGTGACTAATAATGCATGAATCATAGAAAATTATAACATGATTCAAAATAATCAGGAAACTCAACAATATTTTTAGATGGTGAACATTATAGTGACATGAAATGGAGTGAGAATAAAACGCAAGAACTTGAAAAAAAGAAGAAAAAATGAAATTCCTCTTAAATCTCCTCATGATCATAAGAATTGCATTGTAATTCAATAGACAAATGAAGGAATGACATTATGGAAATATTGTGTTGTGATGATAGTAAATCTTGCTATGATTTTTAGTTGTGGTATGTATGACTAATAATGAATCCATGCACGATTGTGCAGGGAAAAAACCCTAGTATAAATGCTAAACCTATGCAAAAGAGCAAAGATTCCAAATTTTGATTGAAGAGAATTTTTTGCAGAATTCATCAAGAAATATGTTGAATCTTTTACCAATTGAAGCTCAATTATCTTCAGAATGACTTGTGCATTTATTTTCAACTGTTTTAATGATGTATAATCGCAATATGAGTAAGTAAATATCCCTTTTGTAAGGGATGAGTAAGTGAGTTTAGGGATAACCTTGTACCCTTGGATAAAATTTCTATTTTAATATATTATTCTTATGTTATATATATATATATATATATATATATATATATGTGTGTGTGTGTGTGTGTGTGTGTGTGTGTGTGTGTGTGTGTGTGTGTGTGTGTGTGTGTGTGTGTGTGTGTGTGTGTGTGTGTGTGTGTGTGTGTGTAGGTGTGTGCGCGCGCGTGTATTGTTTTTTAATAATTAATCATTGATAAATCAATTTATGGTTTACTTTGTGAAAAATGACTGAAAGTTCTAGCTAGGCATAATGATGGATCCTTTAAAGTCATATGGTTATGTTAAATTTAAATTCTTAACCTTAAACTGTAACTTGCCAAAAGATTGAGGGGTTCATTTTCATTGTTAAATGGTTAGTTACAAGAAGATTATGATTAAATAATATTAGGAGTGATTAATCACATAAGATAATAACTTTAATTATCAAGGTCAAACAATGAGTACAAGAATAAACCTAAGTCAAACTATTCCTAACATCTTATATGACTCACAATATTGATAAATCATTTTTTTTGCATTCGATTTAAGTTATCTTCAGATTTCATTCTTAAAAGTACAGACTCATGAGTTAATGTGCACAACCTTGCCTTATTTACCACAGTAGCTCCTTCATGGGTAATTTGGAGGATATTCCACATTTTCTTTACAGTCTCGTAGTGAGAAACTCACAAAAACTCATTAAGACCGAGAGAAGTAATGATAATAGTTTTCGCTTTCAAACTGTGTTGCACATTTTCTTTATCATATTTGGTCCAATCCTTTTTAGGTTTGTTTACTAAAACACCATCAACTTTGTGTGTAGCAACAAATGGACCCTCCTTCATAGTCTTCTAAATACCACAATCAATCTCTTTGATAAAGAACTTCATCTTCTATTTTCGTAAACTATGCCCATCTCCATTAAAGGATATGGGCTTTTTTAGTGAATAACTCGAAGTTATTTCCTCCCGGGACGATTATTCTTTTAATAGAAGTTAGGCTTTAATGCCAATTGTTGAACAAGTTACTGCAAGAACAAGATGGATGGAGGGATTGTGGTAGTTAAAATTCATGATTAATTTAAATTTCTTATCACTTAAAAAGAATTTTGTGTTACTATTGACAAAATTAGAGACAAGAGCACCATAGAGAAATAAATACAAAAATGTAAATGATAAAATTTAAAGAGTAAGGGTTAGAGAGATGGCTTTGAGATTCATACAAGTTCGAACAAATGTTAGCCTAGTCATGTCCTCAAGGAATCTTCTTCAGAGTTCATTATCATCTTGATCTTTTACAGGTAATGCCCACAAATATTTGATACAAGCTAATTGATAGATTTTACACTGGCTTATCCCCTAACCAAAAAAGAGCTTTTCTATAGGATGGACTCATGAACCAAGTGGATATTTCACCTACTAATCTCAATAAAAAAACATAACTTCTATAGGCCGAATTCTATACACAGTCATATATTTTTCAATGGTTGATCTCAAGAACCAAACTCGATTCTTTAAGAGTATCACACTCTTGAAATAAAATAGTGGCAGAACACATGTACAACACTTTCCTCACTTTTTGACTCACAAGGCACTAAGGAAAGTTTGGTGGAAGAAATTATTTGAATAGAGAAAGAGAGTGATAAAGTGTAAAGAATTAGGAAAACTCTGAATTCTAGCTTGATTTCAAATAATGATAGAATTAGAGTTTTGTCTTAGTCATCCATATAAAAACTATCTGTAATGTGAGGAGTGTCACACTATATAAACCATTTACGGTTCTATCTAACCAATGTGGGACTTGAGTTTTTTTCAATACACCCTGTCGCAGTGAGAATTGGATATCAAGCTATTAATTAACTTGAATCACAAATCATGAAGTTCACCACCGATCTTTGATTTATCCAAAGGAAAGGGTAAAGATCGAAGAAAACCCTAATTGCACTGTAAAAACAATGCGGGAGATCTAAGGTTCGGGGGTTGGTTATACCTAGGGAAGGTGTTAGCATCCTAAATATCTGTAGTATTCTACAGGAACCTCTTGTAGAATTAGAGTTTTGGCTTACTCATCCATATAAAACCTATTTGTAATGTGAGGAGTGCCACACTATATAAACCATTTACGGTTCTATCTAACCAATGTGGGACTTAAGTTTTTATCTAATACACTTTGTCATACCCCAAATTTGTCCTGCCTGTTTCAAAATTTTCATTCGTCCGACTTAATTTTTGATTTACCTCACTTGTACAACGTAACGTATTTTTCAGCAAAAGTAATATTTTTTTACCTTTTGCCCAATAAATTTGTGACAGGTGGCATTCTATTTATTCATTATTTTTGCTTTATAATTTCATTATTTATAATATGTTAATATAATATAGTTTTAATATTAATTAATAGATTTAGAATTTAGAACTTTAATTAGATTAGATTAGAATTTTAATTAGAATTAGAATCTTAGTTAGAATTAGAATAGGTTTTTTAATTAGAAATTAGAGTTAGAAAACAATTTAGAAAATAAGATTAGTTAGTTAGTTAGGATTAGAATCAATTAATTAGTTAGGATTTAAGTTAGAATATTAGTTAGAATTAATTATTAGTTAATTAAACAGAAAAATAAAAAAATAAAAAAATTGAAAAGAAGACACGGTTGAGAATTTTGGCAAATTAGGGTTGGGAATTGGGATTATAAAAGGAAATGTTACTATTCATTATCTTCAACAAAGAAGGAAGCCTAGCCGCAGCCTTTTGCTTTTCTCTCCCAAAACCCATAATCTCTACTCTCTTCATCGCGCCGCCACCACACCTTTCTTCTTCTTCCCCTCATTTTTTCCGCCACTATCAACGTCCACACACACCTTAAATCATCACTCGGCTCTCACTCCAAACCACTACATCCATGGCCTTCGACTCACCATAAAACCTCACACCAAACCACCTCTGTTTCACTCATTCAAATAACATCATAATCCATAGTCGTTGTGCTTCCGTTCAGCAGTGTGGCGATTTTCGGCTAATAGCTTAAACCAGCAACAATCTTAGCTTGTATTTACAGTGGTTTTCGGCATTTCGAGTCGTACACGAGTTTCGTTTCAGAAGCAACAACGACACGATTTCGACTTCACCGCAATGCCGACAACGACTACGTGCTTGTTACTGATGTTGCTATCACTCTGCGTGTTGCTACTATTAGGCTTAGGTTGGATAACAGGAGGACCTGGTTTATCACTTTGAACGCACAAATCTGACTCTGCTACGGAAGCTCGCGCACATCCCCTTTTCCGACAAAGTTCATCGGTTTCGGTTGCGGATTGAGTTTATGCAGATTTGGTTTCAGAAATAACAACAATGCAAGCATGAAGTTATGCAGATTTGTTATTCACAACGACAACAATGGTTTATGGCTCGTGCAAATTGTTGCAGTTTCAATGTTATCGATTTTCATTCTCGACAACAACACAACTTGTTTTCTGCAACAACACAAATTGACATCACAATGGTAAATTCGAAACGAGGTTTTTTTCTATTTTATTTGGTTTATGTTCAGATACTTGTCTCTGTTTTGATTTGTTTGTGATGGATAACATGTATTGCTGTGATTGCTGGATCGCAGTTTATATGACGGTTGCGTAAAACTTTGAGCTATTAGGAATGGTTTGTCATGTACGGCTACTGCTATTGTTGTTTGTGCTAATACAAATGCATATGGTTGAATCATGTTGTCCCAATGTTCTCTTCCTCGTGTGAGTATATTGCTTCCATAATGTTTACACTTTTCGAAGGAATTTACGTTGAGATGTTTGTTGTTGAGGTAGTATATTTTCATATAAGTAATTGGCTTGTTTTGAACTTCATTTGGTGCCACGTTGCAAAGCTCATGGGTCCCATTGTGTGCATTATACTGTAACAATAGTTTTGGCAGATGAATTGTTTTTTTTCTATCATGGCAGGGCACTTGATTGCTCATGCGTGTTTGTATTTTTAGAAGAAAAAGATCTTTATGCTAATATGGTTTTACTAATTTTTTTATTATCATCATTCATTTTAAATGTCTTGTTTTTTTAATTAATTGCTTTAGTGAATCAATTTTGTTTTTGGGCTAAAATTGATATTTTGATTTAAGCACATTTGGCATTTGTTTTCTACACCTCCTGTTTCTAATATATATATCTCTCTTGTTTTATTACCTTTTATTTTATTTTATTTTATTGATTAAATTTTTATTTTAGTTTTTAATTGAATAGATAATTATAATTTTAGTTAATTATTTTTTTGAATTATTAAATGATTGTTTAAATTATTCACTTAATCCATTGCGTTACGAATTCGAAGTGAAAATCCAATTTAATTTTCGAAACTCGTATGGATGCATAGATTTTGTTGACCGGTTGCGTTTAGAGTGATTCTCACATGAATCTACTCTAAATAAGCTTAGCATGATCCTATATTTGTGGCTTTCGATTTCAGTTAATTTCCTAGTCTCGTGGCTACTCATTCAATTGGGTTCGATTTAATTGTCGTCTTATTCTTATCCCTATTTGATAACAATGTACCCCACCCCTCAAAATGTAATAATTTTTATCGCTTTTGTTTCATTTATGCTTTAATACTTTAAACCATTTTAAAAAATAATTCCTGATTTGTCGATCCATTTTCTACCTTGTAAGTCGAGTGATTTCAAAGCCTCGCCATCAACATTTGATCACCATACACAATATTTAAAGCTTATTCCTGGGCTTCCTTACAGTGACACCTATTTGATCAATTATTTCTAGTTGGTCACTTAGAAGACTAGCCCACTTTGCTAGTGCACACGCTTAAAGTTCAATTCAAACCTCGACTCACCTCGAGTATTTTGTTCAAAACAAAATATTCTCTTGAGGTCTAGCACTTCTTAGGTTCTCGAAGGATTGCTCTCAAGGTGCACACCTTGGGTTGTGATTCTTTTTGATCTTACATTTCTAGAATACCTAGCGCGCCTAAACCAAATACGCTAACCTATTCAAATTATTTTCTTATTTAAATTACGAAAGAATTGAGTTCTTGGAGTCTCGCACTCCTTGAATTCTTGAGTGACAACTATTGAGGCGTATGCCTTGGTTAGTGTGTCATTCAAACTTTCGTTTCTAAAACATGTCCCCTAATTACTTGGGCAAGTGCTTTTACTGTCCAACAAACATATTTCATAATTAATGGAATGAAAAAGGTGTCGTTAGGATCTATCATTCCAACGATATCCTGACTAATTAGTTACGAGGTCGACGTCCCGTTTATCGAATAGTCGTCATTCTTCTTAAATGTTCAATCCGTCTAACCTTATCTGTTACCCTCGTGCGATCGAATCTAAACCCTAATACGCGTCTAAACCGTCCATCAAACACAAATTTCGAAGTTAGTCGAATGAAAAAGGTGTCGTTGGAATCTAGCATTCCAATAATATCCCGATTAATTGATTGCGAGGTCGACGTCTCGTTTATCAAATAGTCATCATTCTCCATTAACTTACCTAACCAAACTCCTCTTTCGCCCCCGTGCGATCAAAACCCTAAAACCCACTTAAATCGTTCTCTTTCCCAAACCAAAACATCCAATACGATAAACCTAATTCCTCCCCCTCGTGCGATTTCCTACTCAAACAACGTTCCTAAAGAACATTGTTTAGTCCATTCTTCTGCGCATATGAACTCGTGCTTCAGCCTCCCCTAGTGATGACGAGAAAACGCATCGATTATATCGCTAGATTTCATTGACGTTTTATCGCGCATTCACCGTTTTAACGCTCGAATTCTCGAGTTTTTCTTACTATTTTGCAAGTACATCGTTATGTGAGGCCGAATCATGAATTAAGAGGAAAGGAACGAAAGAGACCACAAGGAGATGAAGCAAGGCAGAAGCCTGCAAAAAGTCTGCATAATTTGTTACAGCCACGGTCGTTACAAGGGTGTCACGACCGTGACACCCCAATTTGGGCCATCACGACCGTGAGGAAGTAGTCACGACCGTGACACTTAAAATCCTCTAATAAATGAACGTGAAGACCTTGTCACGCCCGTGACAAGGATAAAACTTGGTTTTGACTCAGACTGCGTCAAGCCACCACTGAAGACCACTTCTCCTCTTATTTCTCCTCAAGGCAGCACGTGAAGACGACTTCTCCCATTTTTTGCTGCCACGTTCCAGCATTTCCTCAACCACTTCAGCAAGGCCCAAGCAACAAAGGACCAAGACTCCAGCCCATTAAAGGCTCTATAAATAGTACCAGCTGAGGTGAACTCAAGGACAGACTTCATTATCCAAAATTCCTGCGGAAGCTCTGCCGAATTACCTTACGAACCAGAATTTTCATTCCAGCATTATTTTATTTTCTGTCTTGTTTTATTTGTATCCAAACCAACCGTGTAACAATTTCCAACATTAGGGAATTGTTATATTTTTATTTGTTTCCAACCTTCAGCATTCGTTTTAATTTTTATTTCCGCCTACTCCAAGCCTTCCGGTCTGTGGAAGAAGGAGTCTACTCAGATATTTGTTAATCAGGTTTTTCAATTTATTGCACTTTAATTTAATTATAATGCCTATTTATTCTTCTGCCATGAGTAAGTTATCATTTAATTATGTGTCTGATTTAACCTCGATGAGTAGCTAAATACCTTAGGGCGGTATGTAGTTATAACAAACTTAACCGGTAAAATATAACCATAGGCTAAAATAATTAATCACTTAACATTCTGGCTGATACTTTTTAATTGAAATAGACCTTTTCGTTACGAGAGTAAGAAAAGGGTATTAGGTTGGGTCAAGACCACGAGAGTGTGAGATTTTAACCAGATAGCTAAAGTTAGGCATTTAAATTAAATACAGCGAGAGCGCTTTAAGATAAATTAGAATTATTTAGTTTCCAAAAATTACCTCTAAACACTTATGGGCTAGCGAGAGCAGGCATAGGGCTTTAGGGATAAGATCTGATATAAGACCACGAGAGTGTGAGTTGAGGGTATTTAAACTGATAATCTCTACCGAATAGATTAAGTGAACATCTCTATAAGCCTAGGTTAGATTGACCCACCTAAGTTAGTATAATTACATACCGACCGTCTTAGTATTACTTTATTAAAAACTTAAATTTAATTCCGCCTTTAATAGTCTTAAAAACCAACAACAATCGTGACAACCATTCGCCTTAGCTAAACTAGAAGTTCATCTAGCACTAAGTAACGATAGAATCCCTGTGGATCGATAATTTTAAATATTACTTCGATAGGCTGTGCACTTGCAGTAAGATACCGCTAGACGCATAAGTAGACACATCTCTAGCCCATCAAGTTTTTGGCACCGTTGCCGGGGATTCCTTAATTTAGTTACTAGTGCATTTAGGTAGCATTGTCTAGACTAAGGTATCAACTATTTAATTTAATCTAATCTCCGAGTGTATGCCAAGTACTCGCTCTAAAAGCGAAGACTTGCAACCTCTAATCCCTGAATCGGAGCGCTTCTTACACGTAAGAAGACGTATATTCGATTTCGAAAATAATTCCAATATTCCAGATCTTCAATTAGATCCGCCTAAACCAGTCGTAAAACCAGACGCAGGGATGGCTGAAGAACAAACTCATCCACTCAAGTATTACGCTAATCCTTTGCAAGGTGAACCGCATTCAAGCATTGCAGCGCCGGCTATCAACCGAAATGATTTCGAACTAAAACCATCATTGATATCAGCCGTGCAACAAAATCAATTCGCCGGAAATCCTACCGAGGATCCGAATCTTCATCTTTCGATCTTTGTGCAATATGCAAATACCGTAAAAGCCAATGGAGTTACCCAAGAAGCCATTAGACTACGTTTATTTCCTTTTTCGCTTCGAGACAGAGCAAGAGCTTGGCTTCAATCTCTGCCTTCGAACTCAGTAATTACGTGGGCAGAACTTAAGAAAGTTTTCTTGAATAGGTATTTTCCACCTAGCAAGACAGCCATGCTGAGAGCTCAGATCAACGAATTTAAGCAAAGAGAAAGTGAATCATTATTCGAAGCTTGGGAACGCTATAAGGATCTACTTAGACTTTGTCCACATCATGGATTAATAGACTGGATGGTCATCCATACCTTCTATAATGGACTCTTGTACAATACAAGAATGACAATTGACGCTGCCGCGGGTGGTGCATTGATGGACAAAGAATATAGAGATGCCTATGCACTTATCGAAAGTATGGCTCAAAATCATTACCTTTGGGGAAGCGAGAGAGTCGCAACTGAGAAACCAACAAAGGGAGGTATGTACGAAGTAAGTAGTATGGACCAAGTCAATGCGAAGTTTGACCAACTAAGCCAAAAGATTGATAACTTGGCCATAACACCTGCAGCCACCGTGGCTGCAGTAACACCTAACTGTGAGTTATGTGGAGTCCCAGGACACGAAGTTTCTGATTGTCAACTATTGACAGGAACTCCCACTGATCAAGTGAATTATGCTCAAGGAAACCCTTACTCAAACACATACAACCCAGGTTGGAAGAATCATCCGAACTTCTCCTATAAGAATAACAATGCTTATTACGCACCAGGTCAAGCACCAGCTACATCACCAGGATATCAAAAGACTGCTCCTAATATCCCTAGAAAATCGAACCTTGAATTGATGATGGAGAGCTTTATAGCTAGCCAATCTCAGACAAACAAGGACTTCTTAAACCAAAACATTCACACTAGCGAGCAGATTAAACAATTAGTGAGCAAGGTAGATGCATTAGCTACACATAACAAAATGCTTGAAACTCAGATTTCACAAGTAGCTCAACAACAAGCACCTACTGCTGCACCAGCTGGAGTATTCCCTGGACAACCTCAACCTAACCCGAAAGGACATGCTAACGCTGTAATATTAAGAAGTGGCAAGGAACTTGACGGACCTACCGATCCAAGACTTGACAATCCAGCCATGTACCAAAAACCAGATAAACCGACTGAAGTGGTGAATGATCCAGAAGAAAAGGAAGATGAAAGTCGAGAGGTAGTGGAGAAAGAACAACCTTATGTGCCTCCACCACTCTATAAACCACCAATTCCGTACCCTCAAAGATTAATAAGTTCCAAGACGACGGGTCAATTTAAGAAATTTGTCGAACTTCTGAAACAGTTGAATATCACTATTCCGTTTACAGAAGCAATTACCCAAATACCCTCGTATGCCAAGTTTTTAAAAGAAATCTTATCCAATAAGAAAAAGATAGAGGATAACGGAACAGTTACACTCACTGCCGAGTGTAGCGCCATAATTCAGAATAACATGCCTCCTAAGCTAAAAGATCCAGGAAGTTTCTCTATACCCTGTGTAATAGGAAAATTCGTCATTGACAAAGCTCTATGCGATTTAGGAGCCAGTATCAGTGTTATGCCCTTAACAATTTGCAAAAGGCTAGACATGGGAGACCTAAGACCAACTAAAATGTCGGTTCAACTAGCCGATCGCTCTGTTAAATATCCTGTAGGCATACTAGAAAACGTCCCAGTACGAATAGGACAATTCTACATCCCTACTGATTTTATAATCATGGACATCTCTGAAGACTCCACTACACCTATCATACTAGGAAGACCATTCTTAGCTACCGCCGGAGCCATAATAGACGTAAAAAGAGGAAAGCTAACCTTTGAAGTAGGTGAAGAGAAAGTTGAATTTGTTTTAACACAATTCTTACAATCACCAGCTACAGAGGATACATGCTATCTAATGGACGTAATTGACGAATGTGTAAGAGAAATGGAGCTGAAGGAGACCACTTATTCTGAAATAATGAAAATTCAAATCCCTCCGATTTTCGAAGATGATAATCGGCGAAAACCGTATCAGGATGATAGTCTAAGCGAAAGTTTAGCACTTACACCGGATCCCATGCCAAGTAAAGATAAACCTACATTAGGATTAAAAACTTTACCTAATAACCTAAGGTACGAATTCTTAGACGTTGAATGTAAAAGACCAGTTATAGTAAATTCCAGTTTAGGAACTATAGAGACAAAGAAACTTTTAGATGTCTTGAAGAAATATCCAACTGCATTAGGATATAACATATCTGATCTCAAAGGAATATGTCCTTCAGTTTGCATGCATCGCATTCTGCTAGAAGAAGATTGCAGAACCTCCAGAGAATCTCAAAGAAGAATTAACCCAACCCTTAGCACGGTAGTAAAGGAAGAAGTCAAGAAATTATTAGATGCCGGGATAATATACCCAATCTCTGATAGTGAATGGGTTAGTCCAATACATGTAGTGCTAAAGAAAGGAGGTATCACTGTGGTGAAAAACGCACAAGGCGAATCGATATCGCAAAGAGTAGTGACGGGATATAGAGTGTGCATAGATTATCGTAAGCTAAACAAAGCCACTCGAAAAGATCATTTCCCATTACCTTTCATAGATCAAATGTTGGAACGATTAGCCAAGCATTCTTACTTCTGTTACCTTGATGGTTACTCAGGATTTTTCCAAATCCCTATCCATCCTGATGATCAAGAGAAGACTACATTCACATGTCCTTATGGAACGTTCGCTTATAGGCGAATGCCCTTTGGATTATGCAACACTCCTGCAACCTTTCAAAGATGTATGATGTCAATCTTCGCAGATTTTATAGACAACATCATGGAAGTATTCATGGACGACTTCTCTGTATGCGGGCAAAGCTTTGAAGGATGCTTATCGAACTTAGAAATGGTGTTAGAAAGATGTGTAAAAGTAAATCTCGTGCTTAACTGGGAGAAATGTCATTTTATGGTCAACGAAGGAATAGTATTAGGTCATGTAATATCCGACAAGGGAATTGAAGTTGATAAAGCTAAGATTGAAGTAATAAAGGATCTTCAACCCCCTAAAACCGTTCGAGAAATACGAAGCTTTTTAGGACACGCCGGTTTTTACCGACGATTCATCAAAGATTTCTCGAAAATCACTAAACCTCTTACTGGTTTATTAATGAAAGACGCTGAGTTCATATTCAATGAAGATTGTCTTAAAGCATTCGAAACTCTAAAAACAGCCCTCATCACCGCACCAATCATGCAACCCCCTGACTGGAAATTACCTTTCGAGATCATGTGCGATGCGAGTGACTATGCTGTAGGCGCAGTCCTGGGCCAGAGAAAGGAAAAGAAACTCCATGCGATTTACTATGCCAGTAGAACCTTGGATTCTGCCCAGATGAACTACGCTACTACAGAAAAAGAATTGCTAGCAGTTGTCTTTGCGCTTGACAAATTCCGCTCTTACCTAGTTGGAGCGAAAATAATCATTTACACAGACCATGCTGCTATCCGATATCTATTAACTAAGAAAGATGCTAAGCCAAGACTCTTAAGATGGATTTTACTCTTACAAGAGTTTGATCTAGAAATAAAAGATAAAAAAGGTACTGAAAACGTCGTAGCGGACCATTTATCTAGAATAGAAGGTATTAAACCCGAACAAATGCCGATTAACGATGATTTTCCGTATGAACAGCTGATAGCACAAATAGGAAGCGACCTAGCTCAGTTAGATATAAATGAACCAAAACCCGTGGAAACAATACAGACAACTGTAGGACTGCCATGGTACGCCGACATTGTCAACTACCTAGCCGCAGGAGCTCTTCCACCAGATCTAACCTATCAGCAGAAAAAGAAATTCTTTCATAATCTGAAACATTACTATTGGGATGAACCATTATTGTTCAAAAGAGGACCAGATGGAATCTTTCGCCGATGTATTCCCGAAGAAGAAATAGAAGATGTCATTGCTCAATGCCATTCATCTCCTTATGGTGGACATGCAAGCACTTCCAAGACTTGTGCAAAAATCTTGCAAGCCGGCTTATACTGGCCTAATCTATGGAAGGATGTCCACATTGCTGTTATAAATTGCGATCGGTGTCAACGCACTGGCAATATTTCCAGAAGAGATGAGATGCCCCAAAAGGGAATTTTAGAAGTAGAAATCTTCGACGTCTGGGGAATAGATTTCATGGGACCATTCCCATCATCTTTCGGTAATAATTACATACTCGTAGCTGTTGATTATGTCTCGAAATGGATCGAAGCCATAGCTTCTCCTACAAACGATACACGAGTAGTAATAAAGCTTTTCAAAAATATAATCTTTCCCAGATTTGGTGTGCCTCGACTCGTCATAAGTGACGGTGGCTCGCACTTCATTTCAAAAATCTTTGACAAATTATTATCTAAGTATGGAGTAAGACACCGTGTGGCTACACCATATCACCCACAAACAAGTGGACAGGTCGAAGTCTCAAACAGAGAGATTAAACAAATCTTAGAAAAGACTGTCGCCATATCTCGGAAAGATTGGTCATCTAAACTTAATGAAGCTCTATGGGCTTATAGGACCGCTTACAAGACACCCATAGGTACTACACCTTTCAAACTAGTTTATGGAAAATCTTGTTACCTCCCAGTAGAACTAGAACACAAAGCTTATTGGGCGATCAGAACTCTCAATATAAACTATAATGCTGCAGGAGAAAAGCGAATCCTAGACATTAACGAATTAGAAGAATTAAGGTTAGATGCATATGAAAATGCTAAGATATATAAAGAAAGAACTAAGCGATGGCATGATAAACGCCTATCTAGGAAAGAATTCAGTGTGGGAGACGTTGTACTCCTCTTTAATTCAAGACTTAGGCTCTTTCCTGGAAAATTAAAGTCTAGATGGTCAGGACCCTTTGATATAACTAAAGTATTCCCAAGTGGAGCAATAGAAATTAAGGGTAAGGATAGTGAACCATTCATAGTAAACGGACAACGTCTAAAACACTATCATAAAGTTGAAAATAGAGATTATGCGAATAATCTAAAGCTTTTAGAATTGTCCACTAATTCCCCTGATTAATCTAAACCAAGACATTACGTCAGGCTTTTGACAATAAAAACAGCGCTTAGTGGGAGGCAACCCATTTACTTATTTACCTATTTTTAAACTATTCTTTTCTTTTAGAGCATTATTATTTATCGTTTTACTATTTGTTTAAATTGTTTTGTCAGTTTTACTATTATCGCCATTACACTATGCATTTCATTTTCTTATTTTTATCTTAAATCACTTTTTACAGATTTTCTAAAGTCTTTTCCACTGATTTGTTTCCCCCGTATTTTCACTGACCATGGCTAACCAACCAATTAACTATATGGAAACCAAATTTAGAGGTAGGAACCAAAGAATGAAGTTCGAAGAGTTATCACAGAGGCAGATGGATTTGACCCTGTACCCAGATGATAGGACCATGGAAACCTTAGGTATACATGATAGTGTCATGTACTTGTTCAACCGACTCGGATGGGAGAATGCACTGATCCAACATAAGTTTGCGACTTACCGCGAGCTTACCCTTGAGTTCCTTAGCTCCTTACTTTACCTACCTGAGCGCGGTTTTGGATTTAGGAAAGGATTTATTAGTTTCCGCCTATTTGGAATAGAATACGACTTTAACCATAAAGAACTAGCTGACCTGTTAGGATTCCCTAGTGGACCTTTTGCTTTTACTACCACACAGGTAGAATTGATGGATGTGGAGCTAGATTTCTTTTGGGGAACTCTAACCGGAAACTACCATCCTGAACCAAATGACATGAACAATGATGAGATCCATAATCCTGCTCTCCGTTACTTCCACAAATTCCTCGCCCATACCTTCTTTGGAAAAGAAGAAAACATTACCGGAGTCTCTAAAGATGAATTATTTATTATGTCATGTTTCACTAATGGACAGTCTGTTAATGGTGTACCTTTCATGATGCAAACCTTCACCCGCATCCAAGAAGAACCTGAATTACCTATAGTGGTAGGAGGTCTTGTAACCATGATTGCTGATGCCTTAGGACTTAGGTACCAACTGGACAGGTGCACCCGTCTGGGAACTATCCGCCCAATGAATCTTAAATTCTGCTTTAATAGACATATCATAAGGAATTTAGGACGCCCACCTTTTGAGTACCTAATCCGGAACGAAGTAGTCACCCTGTTCACATTGCCCAATCATGCTAGAGTAAGTGTTCATAATAAGGATAACTGGCTTTATGAGTTAAACCCACCTGATTATCCAGCCACTCCTGAAACACCTCAGTCTCACAGGATAACAGATGATATAATGACCGCTGTTGAAACTGACCCCGAGACACCTCCTGGTTACCATGACATTGATCCAACTGACAAAGTACATGAAACCCCTGGAGCGAATCAAGGAGATTATGCTAACAACTTACAAAACATCATGCACACTCTCAATGCCTACCAAACTGACATTAATCTATTCAAAGAAGACATTAAGAGTATGCGATTGGACATCATAGGATTGACTGACATGGCCTGCGAACAATTCTATCATTTGGACTCCGCCATCGAAGACCTGAAGAAACGCCTTTGAAACGGCTATCAGTGATTTAGTTTATTATTTTTTCTCATTACTTTTTCTCATTATTTTCGTTTCCAGTTAAATTTATCTTTCGCAACAATTTCATAACATAATTTCCGTTTCTGTAATTTCATTTTTTTACTTTATGCCATGCACATTTTATTTCAATTATTTCTTCATTTTTAGCTACCTATATGCTTTTTCTATATACTGTATGACTGCATTATTTCATGTATACAATCTTAGGTTCGTATACTACTGTGTTGCACACGATATACAATATGGTGTGTATTTAATTGTTACTAATTAAAATAAATTATTATCAATTTATAAATAACGTGAGACAATGTTCTTTTCTGGGAAATATTCAGCACAACATGCCCTCACGGTCGTCACACCTAACTTACGATCGTGACGTGCTCATTTAGCGTGTCACGACCGTCACGCCCCTGTCACGACCGTGACGACCTCTATTACAGGAATCGTGAGAAACAAAACTGTTTCTCATCGTGTCCCCTCTTCTTCTCCATCCATAACCTACCCAAAACACTACCCACTCATTCCACAACCGCCGTAACCTCTCCACTACCCCCATTAATCCTCCATTATCATCAACCATTTCATTAACACTCTCCCGTATTTAACCCGAACCTCTATCTCCCTCATTCTACCATTTTTCTCACAAAACCTCACAAAATCCCTCCACCCTCACTCTTCACTCTTGCATGTTATGGATTCCATCACTTTTAGAGAAGGTGAAGCTGGAGTAAACCAGAGAGACCGTTTCATCCGCTTCCAAAACCGCGGTCTGCAACCTACCCGCTACATTGCCACTGACTGTCTGCGAGAACTCGGAATGTTGTCCAGCGTTCAAAGCCTACTGCAAAAGGTCGGTCTGTGGGACCTCTGTCGTCAGCCTCAGCCTACTTTCGAACTTCTGACGCTGGAGTTCCTCAGCTCTTACAGTTACATAACCCCTCCCGGTTCTCAGAGTCAGCTTACCGGCATCGTAACATTCAGATTGCACAGCCAGGAGTTCAACCTCACGCAAACCAGGATCGCCGAGCTGTTAGGCTTCGATCACGGAACCGAAGCCCACCGTCGCGTGCCCGATAATTTTAGTGAACAAGCATTCACTCTATGGCACGACCTTACCAACACCCGTGCATCCACCTTCCAGAGCCTCAACGCCACACACATCCACAACCCGGCTATCCGCTATTTTCACCGGGTCATCTGCAACACAATCTTTGCTAGAGAAAGCAACCACAAGCTCAACTCCAAGGAGCTTCTGTTCTTATACTGCGCTCTTCATGACGAGCCGATCAACGCTGCCCCGTTCATGCTTCATCACATCCAGGCCATTGCACAGCGAGGCTCCTCCCCGTTCTTCATAGGCGGCATTGTCACCGCCCTCGCCATCCAGTTGGGGCTTGGTGACGCGCTCACAAATCAGCCTCACCTCGCCGCCGAATTCCTGACCATGAGCTACTGCCGGTCCGCCCACCTGATCGCGCAGCGAGAGGATGACAGGTATAGCCCTGTTGTCAATGGCACCATTTTCCACCACATCACTCTGCCGTCCCGCACCCGCATAGACCCATCCAACCGAGCCAACTGGCTCTTTGCTTTACCAGCTGCTGCCGATCACGTCCCGGTTCATGATGATCAGGCAGACGCTCCAGCGGACGAGATGCAGGACGCTATGGATGCAGCTGAGCCTGTCCAGGATATCCCAGAGACATCTACCCGACAGCCCCCTGCTCCCGCAGTTACACTTGAGGAAGTCCTCCTTGCGATTCATCAGCAGAACCAGATGAACGCCGCACTGGAGCGACGACAGAAGGCGCAGTATGATGCTCTACTCGGCACTATTGCTGCCAACCAGGAGGCCACTAATGAGCGGTTTGGAGAACTTTTCGGCGAGCTCGAAGCGCTCCGCATCAGCATTACTGCTACCTCTGGCACCGGTTCTGATCCCGACGCGACTCCCTCCAGACGCCGCTCTCGCACCAGAGGCCGAGCCCGCGGTCCTCAGCAGCAGTAGTTTACTTTTATGTTGTTTTTCATTTTAGCCTTGTACTGTATTGGTGCCACATTTATATCACAACATTGAGGACAATGTCTGATATAGTGTGGGAGAGGTACCTTTCATTTCAGCACTTTTTCATTTTCGTTGTACTTTCAATTCCGTTGTATTCCTTTTAGCAAATCAATGAAATGAGCAAATCTGTGCGCTATTTTCTTTAATTTCGAGCTTTCCCCGATTATTAAGCTATACCAGAAAAATCTTTAATTACTCGCATTACCCGACTTAGCACCGAATGGTTCGTAACTACGAAGCCGGGAACGATTAAACAAGACCAATACAATCTTGACATCTTCGACCCCCTGCTTAAGAAATTCCATCCCGATCACCATTGCGAGTGCACCTTTAGTTTCAGTTCAAAAGTAACCCCCAGTAGTTTATACTAGCAGTCAGCACCGTCTGAACACAAACCACGTGGGGAGCCGATGAATATAAGCGTTTGATGCCTAATCAATAACGATCCTTCGTATCTCGATGCAAAATGAAAAGAAATTGCACCAAAGTACACGGTCGCAGATAATAAACGAGAAATATGAGAAGGAATCCGTTTCGAGTTGGTTCAGAGGTACTGGTTCTGAACTCGGTAGGGCGTGCTACGGCTCGATCCCCCACAACCTCCGAATCGGATAAAACATGAAGGGTTACCACACTCGTGTACCAGACCCCGTGCTCAAAAGGGATCAAAATCGCTAACCGGCTACTCCACTACGTGCGTGCTAAGGCAAAGGGCTTAATGTGACTGCGCTAGAACGAAACCGGGCGAAATAAGATCGAAAAACTCTAGGTGAAATCGTAATGTGATCGCCGATTGTTTCGCTTGACGAGAAGTCGACGACATAGCTTGTTGCTTGTGTCATTAGTGTATCGGTAGTGTTCTATCAAAGTACCGGACTATCCGACAAAACGATCCACCGTACGGTTTGTTACGAGTATGCGCGAATAAAATCTTGTCCGCCGATTTTCAACCGACTATTTGCTTGAGGACAAGCAAAGGTTTAAGTTTGGGGAAGTTTGATGACGAGAAAACGCATCGATTATATCGCTATATTTCATTGACGTTTTATCGCGCATTCACCGTTTTAACGCTCGAATTCTCGAGTTTTTCTTACTATTTTGCAGGTACATCGTTATGTAAGGCCGAATCATGAATTAAGAGGAAAGGAACGAAAGAGACCACAAGGAGATGAAGCAAGGCAGAAGCCTGCAAAAAGTCTGCATAATTTGTTACAGCCACGGTCGTTACAAGGGTGTCACGACCGTGACACCCCAATTTGGGCCATCACGACCGTGAGGAAGTAGTCACGACCGTGACACTTAAAATCCTCTAATAAACGAACGTGAAGACCTTGTCACGCCCGTGACAAGGATAAAACTTGGTTTTGACTCAGACTGCGTCAAGCCACCACTGAAGACCACTTCTCCTCTTATTTCTCCTCAAGGCAGCACGTGAAGACGACTTCTCCCATTTTTTGCTGCCACGTTCCAGCATTTCCTCAACCACTTCAGCAAGGCCCAAGCAACAAAGGACCAAGACTCCAGCCCATTAAAGGCTCTATAAATAGTACCAGCTGAGGTGAACTCAAGGACAGACTTCATTATCCAAAATTCCTGCGGAAGCTCTGCCGAATTACCTTACGAACCAGAATTTTCATTCCAGCATTATTTTATTTTCTGTCTTGTTTTATTTGTATCCAAACCAACCGTGTAACAATTTCCAACATTAGGGAATTGTTATATTTTTATTTGTTTCCAACCTTCAACATTCGTTTTAATTTTTATTTCCGCCTACTCCAAGCCTTCCGGTCTGTGGAAGAAGGAGTCTACTCAGATATTTGTTAATCAGGTTTTTCAATTTATTGCACTTTAATTTAATTATAATGCCTATTTATTCTTCTGCCATGAGTAAGTTATCATTTAATTATGTGTCTGATTTAACCTCGATGAGTAGCTAAATACCTTAGGGCGGTATGTAGTTATAACAAACTTAACCGGTAAAATATAACCATAGGGTAAAATAATTAATCACTTAACATTCTGGCTGATACTTTTTAATTGAAATAGACCTTTTCGTTACGAGAGTAAGAAAAGGGTATTAGGTTGGGTCAAGACCACGAGAGTGTGAGATTTTAACCAGATAGCTAAAGTTAGGCATTTAAATTAAATACAGCGAGAGCGCTTTAAGATAAATTAGAATTATTTAGTTTCCAAAAATTACCTCTAAACACTTATGGGCTAGCGAGAGCAGGCATAGGGCTTTAGGGATAAGATCTGATATAAGACCACGAGAGTGTGAGTTGAGGGTATTTAAACTGGTAATCTCTACCGAATAGATTAAGTGAACATCTCTATAAGCCTAGGTTAGATTGACCCACCTAAGTTAGTATAATTACATACCGACCGTCTTAGTATTACTTTATTAAAAACTTAAATTTAATTCCGCCTTTAATAGTCTTAAAAACCAACAACAATCGTGACAACCATTCGCCTTAGCTAAACTAGAAGTTCATCTAGCACTAAGTAACGATAGAATCCCTGTGGATCGATAATCTTAAATATTACTTCGATAGGCTGTGCACTTGCAGTAAGATACCGCTAGACGCATAAGTAGACACGTCTCTAGCCCATCACCTAGCGAGCAGACAAGCCAATGTTTAGCAGTTAGAATGCGACCTAAAATCTCATTCGACTCAAATACACTTTTCCAAAGAACATTGTTTAGTCGCTTCTTTCGCGTATAACAAACTCGTGCTTCAGCCTCTCCTAGCGAGCAGACAAGCCAACATTTAGCAGTTAGAATGTGACCTAAACACTCGTTCGTTTACAAACCTTTTACCGTAGTTGTCCGAACTATGAAGGCTCTGATTCTTCATTCTCTTCTGAATGTAAGATACGTAGGCACAAGATTGCGATGATCTTGGCGAGCACAATTCCCCACAACTCCACAATTCCACAATTCTCTCCTTTACCCGTAGTCCCACGAACTACGATGCTCTAACTTTTTCATTGCACAAGGGAGTACGTAGGCACAAGGGCCTTAATCCTTGGCGAGCACCCTAATATAAAACCACTCATTTCCCCCTATAGGCACAATGGACGTAGAAGGTGCTAATACCTTCCCTTTACGTAATCGACTCCCGAACCTAGAATTTGGTTGCGATGACCATGCTCTTATCTATTTAAAGGTTTTATCAATATTTTCCTATTCCTTCCTTGGAATGAATAAAGTTCGGTGGCGACTCTGTTCGAACGTTTTTTCCGCGTCCATCGCGCGAATCGTATTTTTCGAGGTACGACACACCCTGTCGCGGTGAGAATCAGATATCAAGCTATTAATTAACTTGCATCACAAATCATGAAGTTCACCACCGAGCTCTGATTTATCCAAAGGAAAGGGTAAAGATCGAAGAAAACCCTAATTTCACTGTAAAAACAATGCATGAGATCTAAGGTTCGGGGATTGGTTATATCTAGGGAATTTGTTATCATCCTAAGCACCTGTAGTATTCTTCAGGAACCTCTTGTTTTATTGTTGTGTTATTTGTTATCTGTATGCTAAAGGGAAGAAAGGAGACCTAAGGGGTTAGTCCTAAGTATGCTCACCAAAACATCGCATCTCGTGCCTACGTGTCCTGACGGGAATGGAATTAGAGCATTCGTAGTTTCCCTCAAAGAGGGTGAGGAACTCTTGACTGTGATCAAGGTTCCAGGGGGAAGTAAGTAATCATAGTGAGATATTTACATGGAGTGCGGTGACTCCGAATCTAAGTTTAAATTGAAAGGGAAAGATAAACAAGTATCCATGGTAGGGACTTACATGGAGTGCAGTGACTCTGATCCTAAGGTTAGAATAAGGGTATAAAAGAGAATGTTCATGGCAGGACGAATGTTTAGAGTACGGCGACTCTGATTCTAAGGCTGGGATAAGGGTGCAAGGCTTAGAGTTGTCACGTGTGACATGTCAGTCAACAGGGTCCTTTCCTTTGGAATCTTGATGTAGGGAAGATACAGATAACAACATGCATAACAAGTACATAGGTAAACCAAGAACTCAAAAGACGCGACATCGAGATCAAGATTTAAACACAACCGAATATACCAAGAATTATGTTCAAAATGAATATCGGAAACTAATTAAACTAGACCCTACGAATTTAAGATTTATTTATGAAATAAATAATGGTAATAAAAGTTAAACCAATTTTTTTTAAAACTAATTAATTAATCCAAAACATAATTTACTAATTAAGTTAAAATATAACTTTAACAAACTAACTAAATAAATTAAAATTAAATTAGTTAAACCTAATTAACTAAAATAATTCTAAATCAAGAAGAGAGGTGCCATGAACCTTAAGGGTGGCACATTGAAGAACAAATGAGCTTAACATCTGAAAGCCCAACCAAGAACTAATATTGAGGGTTAAGAAAGAAAACTCAATACAACTTATTTCCTCTCCTTCTTTCTCTCGTTTGGCTCTTACTCTCTCCTTTCAAACTCTCTCTCGAAAGAAAAAAAACCCTATCTCTCCTTCCCATCTCATGGCTTCCTTCAAATCAACCGCGTCCCTCAGCTTCATGATGACCTTCTACGCGCATCCCCCAACAATGAGAGAGTTTCCGCCACGCTACAGCTTTGAGCCGGCGGCGGCGATTCGCGGCGTCACTTCCTGAAGTCCGTAACCAGAAACCACGACGTTAGCGCGAAAGAAACCATGAGCTTACAATCCAACTTTCAAAAGTTTAAATCACAAAAGTCACGTACCTTTGAAGAATTAGACACGGCGTCTCGGGGTCGGCAATTATCAGATATTTATTCCTCCTCCTTTCAAATCAGCTGCGATTTTATTGTGACTGCCTCCGCGTATACTTCGAGATCGTGCGTTGGTTTTGATTCAAAGGATCTCTCTTTTTTTGAAACTATGCATTTGCGATATCCTGTGCTTGAACCGTTTCCCCTTTTGATGTTATGATGATGTTGTATTTTTCACTGGTGCGTATGTGTTCTTTCTTCTCAATTTCTTCAGCCGTATGAGTATGGTGTGAATTTTTTATTTCTGTTAAAATGTTTTTTTTTCAATTTTCTCGACTGTGTATGTAAATGTAAATTCTTGATTGAATTGAGAATCTCATCACATTGAATGTCGTTTCTGTTTTTACCCGAACATGTCCAAACATACTTGATTTACCTTCCTTTTTCATTTGAAACATGCTTGTGGACTCCTTCATTGTCTGTGACCTTGTCTAATTGTGTCGTTTGATTTTAGACAGAAAATATTAGCTTTAATTTCTTGCTCTGAACATACAATTTCGGTTTTGGAAACAAAACAATGCTATTATGTAATTTGAAACTCTTATGATTCTTCTCATGAATGTTTTTAAATCTATGTCACAACCATGTTCCTTTGTGATCAAAAGTTGATGATGGTGAATGAATGAATTTCTATTTTAATCTTGTTTTGCATCATGGTAAATCTTGCAGTTCTGATCTCTTTAGATATGTGCTTTGATGGCAGGTAGCTAGCAGATGTAGTGATATCGAAAGGGTAAAAAAGGGTAATATCACCATAAAGTCCAAACACACTGAAGCTAACAGTGATTCCCAAGGGGGTGTCGTTCGAGAATCATCAACAAACTACAATTCTTTTGTAATAATACTTTATATAATGTGAACTTGTAAGGCCCATTGATGTTGGCATCTTTTTATAATTGAATTTGTCCTTTTCTTTTTTACTTTCAACTTTATACATTCACTTGAACTCATATAATTTAAATGAATTAGAATACTTTGATGACTTTCAACAATGACCTTGAAATGCAAGACATAAGATAGCCGCACCCAGTTTGGACTTGAATTTGGGTTTTGCAAATATTTCGCCTTTGCAACATTGTACTCTCGAGATCCAATTGTCCTTGAAATTTCGAATTTAGAAATTGATGAAAACCATGTAAAACTTATTATAATTTGAATATTTTGACTTAACTTGAGCTTGTAAATCTTGTAAAACATTTACTTGAGTGTAGATTGTGGAATTTGAAATTCTCATGATGAACATCACTTGCCACTAAATTTGAATCTCTTGAATTTAGAAGACTTCTCACATTTGAAACCCTTTGAGTGCTTGACTTTTTGTATTTGAATTTCAACTTTTCAAATTTGAATTTTGTGGAGGACACAGATTTTAAATTTAGGGATTAAAATTGGTGGAATTTGGGTACTTGAATCTTAGAAATTTGAATGGATATTTAATTTTAAATGTACTTCTGAATTTTTGAATTGGCTTGCACTCGAACACTTTGAAGCAGCTTTGCAAATAACTTTCGACTCATATTTTTGAAAAATCTTGGCACCTTGCGAATAGTGGAATTTAATCATGCCAAGACTTCTTTTAATCAAAAAAACTTCTAATACCAATACAAAACCTATTTGAAATTGCAACTTGAAAATGGAGCTCGAATTAGGATTTGAAGTTAAGACCCCATGAATTCACTTGAGCTTTGTAAAAAACATTAATCTTAAACTCCATTTTAAGAATTCTTTTCCAAAACTTGACTCGAGATTTCCATCCAAGTTTCCATTTCCAATTGGGTGGTTCATAAACTATCGAAAGTCCAAAACCTTCTATTTGATCACTTAATGATTCAACTCCACAAATAAGGTCAAATAATGCCCCGAGAAGTCCTTTGAAAATGAAGATACCACTTGCAATATAATACAAAAATCCCAACTAAATCCTTCTCAGGGGGATTTTCAAGAAACATTGAGGAAAAGGAGTGACTTTGTATTGACTGAGGATCATAAGCATGAGGGCATGTGCTTCTACAGGAACTCAACGCAACTTCTAATTGATATTTTGTATCGCCTAATTTAATAGCGCTTTTAAAGAAAGTGCTATTAAAAAGGAAACAAACACATCTATAATAGCACTTTATGGTCGGGGGCTATTATAGGGGACAGAGAATGTGGTTTTGATAGCACTTTGTAAAAAAATGCTATTATTAAACTTCACTAAGATAGCGCTTTTTTTAAAAACGCTATTAAACTTCATTAAAATAGGGGACAGAGAATGTGATTTTGATAGCACTTTGTAAAAAAAATGCTATTATTAAACTTCACTAAGATAGTGCTTTTTTTAAAAATGCTATTAAACTTCACTAAGATAGCATTTTTTTTAAAACGCTATTAAACTTCACTAAGATAGGAGATTGTTCATTTTCACGGAGAATATCCTAAAATCTTCTTTCCCCTTCACTCCCAGATTCGCCGCCAACATCTATTTTCCTCTCCTTCGCTCGCAATCAGAATCCTCTTCTTCACAAAATAGAGAAGACCCTTCACCCTTGGCCATCACCATCTTCTTCATCCATTTTCGTCGCCGACCCTTTCCTCTCATTTTTTTCCCGTCAAACTATCCCCCACCGTTGTCATCTTCAAGCTTCTCCTTCATCATTCTTTTCACCATCACCAACCTATATCTTCGAACCAGAAAACCCTTCAACCACACTCCTTCAGCTTGCCTTCATTCATCGATTCACCACCGGAAAGAGGAAACACAATCGATTCAGATTCACCTTTGATTCACCACTCGAATAGAAAGAGGAAACACGGGAAAGAAAGAACAAAGAAAACTCATTCTCCGTCGAACTCATCCCTTCATCAGCTCACCACCGTCACCCTTCTCTTCATTGGTATCTGGTAATCTTTCTTTTCTCAAATTATTGCTTTGTGTTATAAATTGTAAAATTAGGGATTTGAATTTGAAGATAATTTAGTTTCTACCATTGTTGACTAATTATAAGTGAATCCCTAATTTTTTCAAGCTTTGCAATATTTTAACCTAAGGTATTATCGAATACACTTTCGAATTTATGAGAGAAAAACAGTTATAACTGACAATATCAGGTTCAATTCTAGCCACCTGTGTCGGTTCGATGTATATAAGCATAAACTATTTTCCAGTGAAGATCACCTACAGATATAACCAAATAGAGTGTTAATCATTTAGAAAATGAAAAAGTTTCGAAACTAGACTTGTTAAAATTACTACCTTTGTGGGTGCGTTTGAGTAATTCAGTTCCTCGAGCAAGAAGTTCTTGGCTGCAAGCACTTAGAAAATTATCTGCATTGATAATATCTCCACCACTATCACTAGTGTTGGAGCTACTGTTATTATTCGCTTTACCGCCGCATATTCCAATTCCTATGCTTTTCTCTAGCGGCGTCACGTCGCTAATATTCCACATCTCTTTCAATGCTCTTGATTTCAATGTTCCTGCCCCTCTTAGAGTTGCAAAGTTCAATTTCAAGTAATTCATTTGAAGTTAAACTTGAAATGAAGCAATGGTGCTGAATGAACAAAACTCTACATGTGACAGCTGCAGCGGTTAGAATAGTAATATCATCATGAGATCTCACATTGACAACATAACTAACAACAGAAGCAAGGTGTTCTCTTTCAGATCTCATTGCTTCAGCAACTTCAACACACTGAGCAACAATAAGTGTTGTTGCAGAAGCCACAACCATATCAGTCTTAGCCATAGCAGCACAACAAATGCTACTGCTGCTAACAAAATAGCAGCATGGACTTGAGCATTATGGCTTCTGTTTTATGTTATACCATAGTCTTGTATGTTAATTTTAAAATGTATCATGTTAATATTAGTGGTTCTGTCCTTAATATGTTGATTGTTGTCTGCTTAGGGAATTGCAGGATGAAATAGGTGGATTTGCTGAAATTGCAGGCTGCTTAGGGAATTTAAAAAGATCAGAAAAGCAAGTTGTATATATATATATATATATATATATATATATATATATATATATATATATATATATATATATATATATATATATATATATATATATATATATATATATATATATATATATATATATATATATATATATATATATATATATATATATATATATATATATATATATATATATATATATATATATATATATATATATTGTCATACCCCAAATTTGTCCTACTTCGGCAATTAATGAATGTTTTACTACTTCATGACTTCTGGTCACGACTCTCCAAGATTTCTCTTTAAATAAATTGCTTGTATGCACATTTAACTCAAATTATCCAAAGGTACTTCATATAGTCGATTTAGCCTCAGACTTTGTTCGAGTTGATTGCAAACATCGAGCTATATTTGGATTCTAAATCAGTTTGTGACGAACTTAGATTTAGCTTGCCAATTCCAAAACATAATTGAATTAGAAAGTCAGTTTGTGACAAACTTAGATTTAGCTAGCAAATTTCAAGTCATCGGTTTGTGACAAACTTAAATTTGACTTACGAATTTCAGGTCATAATTAGGCTTTGGATGCAATCATCCCAAAATATTTCGATTCATCTCAAAGGCTTATGGTATAATGCATCAGTTCATAACCATACAAGCTATATTTGAGGAATGGACCGCCTATATTGTACAAATCCATTAGCTTCAAGGCCAATCTCATCAACATGGATATTTTGGATGTTTAAAGCAAGAAGTTGTTGGTGTTTCGAGCTACGATGCCTGTAGGCAGAAATGAATGTTTGATTTCCTAGCTAAGTCAAAGAAAGGCATTTACAATGAGTATTTGGTTTGGTGATGGGCCGTGTGGTTAAAGTTATTTCACAAGCAATTGCAAACTTTACCTCATGACTTTACATGTTATCTTAAAGTGCTAACTTCATAAAAGAATCCATTACGTTTCAAATCATAACTTGTGATTAAATGGTTTTGAAAAAAGTGAGAGACACAGAGGCTAAAATTGTCAGGGTTTTTTTTTTGGACATTAAGGCGCTGAAGTTAATTTATGCAACACTTTCGAATTCATGGGTCGTGAATATATGCCGTAGCGAAAAGGTAATATATACTACATGGCCTTATGTCTCAGGAAGGAATACTGAACAACAAGGAGAGGTTGCAAAGTAAATATGTGAATCCAAGGAGTCCATTCAAGTTGCAAGAGAAATCTAAAGCCACAAAGCTACACCAAATATCATCAAGTTTAAAATATTCATTTCAAGTCATGCTGCGCGACATACAACTCGAGTTTACGTTAACAAGGGATATCATAAATCCCACGCAAGCATCCAACAGGAGTTGCTCTTAAGTCAATGTAGCTGGCAATAAACTCATGGATAAAATCATAATCAATTCATATTGAGTGGTCCAAAATCAACAAATTAAGGATCACTTGGATTTACAAATTATTATTGGAAGCATAAAACAAAAATTACGAAACCAATTAAATGCACGACTTTCTTTGCCAGTAGTCACAACCAAGGTTGTCAAACTCGCGAGTCTACTCAGACTCGTAAAGGGTCTGCAGACTCGACTCGCAGACTCGACTCGTAAACTCGTACGAGTCTATGGAAAATTAAAACTAACTTTCAAAAACCTATATGTGACACATACATGACACACATATGTATTTTTGAACTTATAAATGCGTCATCTTTACACTTATATATAATAGAATACCAATTAACATCAAAATTTAAATTTCATACAACAAATTTCTTTTAAAAAAATCAATAATAAAACAAACAAAATAGCAAAGTATGTATTTAAAAACATAAAGTACTAATTTCTTCTCAATTGACTACTATATAAAGAAAAAATAAAATCATAAAATATATATGATAATGGCTTTAAACATCCAAAACTCCAGTGAAATCATCACCATCATCTTCATCGGTATCTTGAGTATCATCAACAAATTCTACCTCGAATGAAACACTTTCTTTATCATTAACCAAAATTGGATTTCTTGAAGTTCCACTTCCACCTAATTCAATATTTCCACCACCACCACCACTTCGCACAACATTACTAACAAAAACAACAACTTCCACAACATTGTTAATTATAACATCATGTTACTCAACATTAACTTCAGCTTGCATATTTTCCTCATTAGGATCTTCAATTATCCATTCATCATCTTTACACAAGAGAATATACAAGAGAAACATTCAAGTGAAGCATATTATAAAATAATTACACAACAAATGATTAACTCACAAAAACAAACGTGAATAAAGCAAGAGACCTAATAAACACACACGTCTATGAAAGGATGAAGGGAGGAAGAAACCTTGTCGAAACAAGAGACTAGGAGAAAGAATTTATAATTCTCGTACAAAAAAAAAAGGGTTTTTAAAAATAAAATAAAATCTTTTGGAGAATTTACGCCTTTTTGAGTTTAAAAAAAAACAAAATACAAAAAAAAATTATAAACTCTTAAACTCATCATAGACTCGCGAGTCTATACGAGTTTATGCGAGTCTACCTGAGTCTACTCGAGTCTATCAAAAAATGATTCTATGCGCGAGTCTACTCGTTTTCGCTTCCTAGACTCGTAAACTCGTACGAGTTTACGAGTCTACCCGCGAGTTTGACAACCCTGGTCACAACATTCTATCTAACTTTCATCATAAAAAAAATTCTCAGCAAATCAATACACACGAAAACCAGTTGAAGCAAGAAATAGCACAAGCATTCAGATTATTCATTCTTACACAAAGAACACAAACTCAATTATCAAAGACACAAATTCAATTGTAAAAAAAAAACTATTAAAGTTAAGTCTAGAAAATCTGAGTCGGCTCTGTTTCAAATTTGTGTGTGCCGTCGATACCAAATTTGGGCAAGCGTTGGATTGAGCTGGTGAGTCTAACAAAGTTAATCTATGCAAGAGAAAACAAAATATGTTGGCTCAAGTTACACTACCCAGGTTTTCTTTTCCAGCAAACCGCAGATACAATACGAGGGAAAATCTGGCGAAGGTTTGTCGTAAGGACTGATGGCCTTGCTCGCCTGCAGCCAAATTCTTGTAACTGGATCAATGAAAAACAAGGATCAAATGTATGGTACAAGAAATCCAGTAGACACATAATAATAATCATAGAAGGTATTGTTGCTTTTACCCTGATACTTTGCCGGAAAGAATTGACGAGGAGAAGCAAAGCTCATACCTTCAGATGAGATGTTGAGCAAGTCCTCAGCAACTGATTTGTCATCCTGTTCCACAAGCCACAACTTTCTTTACCAGAACTGTCAGAAACCCGACTTTCAAGTCGTGCACACCATTTGCACCAAACTCTCATACAAAGACAAGGATGATACCCTCCAAAGATAACTCTTGAGGAACCAACAAGCATGACCGCTCTGTTGGGTAGCATTTTTTTGCAAAAAAACCAGTAAACATGACAAGGTTATATAGTTGAAGATAGAAATTCAAAGTCAGACTTGTCTTAACTAAATACTTCCAGCACAAGTTAAGCAACAGAGTTCAAACTCAAAACAGCTCTCTAAAGCTTAAGTTGCAAAAGATCTTGATGTACATGCTGCAAGATTTGTTAGGGTGCAGTCTTCACTTAAGTTGGTATCAGAAATGCCAATTTCTTCCTAAGCCATCCTAATCTCGAAAATAGTTCCGTTATTGTGCCATAATTCCAAGTCCTCATCATTGAAATGTTTCCTCATGGTGTTGAGTCCCTAGTAGCAGAACCAATAAGAAGAAAGGAAGAATCAGTACAAAATGCTAGGCAAAAATGTTGTTCATGCGCGGAACAAATGTTAAAATTTCAAGGAACAAGTCAATGTGGTTTAGCAAGTGCTCTAAAATAAAATGTGTATGAAGCAGCAATACTAATCTATTTGATAAACCCATCTCCTATGGATATGAAACACTGGAATTTCTTCCCATATTTGTAGAGATTGTATGCACTTCATCACAAAGTTATTACAAGAGTAATAAGCAAGAAAAATCACTTCTTATGACACCTCATGCATCATCATTGATGATCATTTGAAGAACTTGTAACTTCATTTGACTATGCTTCAAATAACATGCATTTGGAAGCAATTAGTTTACCTCATTTTCTCAGTGGACTTCTCGAAGTTGCTAAGAATGATAATCTTGAAAAGTTTTTCTTCTGTGACTACCATTCTTATAAAGTGCAAGCAGTTTGATTCACAGTGTAGAAAGTATGTATCGAAGTTTACTCCTCTTGTTCCTTTTCTACATCTTCTAGACGCAGAAAGTATTCGCGCTAAATGCATGGTACTTGAGTATGTTCAGGAAATCCTATGCACACCAAGATCATCAGCTGACTCCATGTTACGGTTTCCTCTCTATTAAACATCATCAATTTAAATTCCCAAAGTTATGACATAGCTTTATTTCTCTCTAGAGAGCATACCTGAAATAAGGGTGGGAATATAATATTAGAAACAGATATAAGCATAACAGTACAACTGGAAGTTGAGTGGAGAGTTAAGTGGATGTTGTTTTTTAGAGCATGATTCAAAAGAGTTTCATTTCTCAAATCAAGCTCTAACAACAACATGAGAAGTTCCACTTACAATTGATCTATGAAAGTAAACAAGCGCAATTGTAAAGAGATCCTGGCTGGACACTACCGTATCAGACCTTGTATTACCCTGCTACGCTCCAAGCTTATGTTGACAGATTCCCTTGTCGTTGCCGCTAGAATTCTATCACGAAAGGTCACTGCTGCACCTCGCTTTACCGATGGAGCGCCAATGGTGGTGGAAGTTTATGTTCAAACTAAAGCATGTCGCGGAAGGCCCTTTTTAAGGGTTAGTGAGAATGTCAATGTCATTATGGTGATGTTCGGGTGTATCCGGAGAAAGGAGCCGTTTGTTTTCTCTATGCTGACCTGCATATGACCAAGTCTCACATGAACAAACAAGGATGATCCACACGAAATCATGTTACAAAGAAATCTATGAAAGACTTACGCATATGGGATTGCTTACAATGAAATTGAACCGACGATGAATTTGAAGCTAGCAGTTCAGGCTACATATGTCTCTTACCAAAGGCAAAGGTGATTTTACTCGTCTGCAGAAATTTTCACCGAGCCTTCATCATACCATGACCAAGCTTCCATTTGGTATCCATTGCACAAGTTAAAGCTCCTAGAGCTTAATACCTTCAAATAACAAGCAGCACACAAGGAAAAGCTGGCACAAGCTTGTTGTTGGTCTTTCTCCTTGTCGTATCAAACCTGTGTTATGCCAAGCCTCCCATGAGCGCATACATGAATAAGAAATAAAAGTGGTTAGTAAAAAAAGATCATATACGATTCAAAGCGAAAAGTTGATTTGGAAGCATTCTTAAGCATGTATAAGTCAATAGCAGCAATAAGTAGCAAAAGCAAAAATAAAACGCGGTAGCATGTACGTCTTGTCTTGAAATGTTGTAAAGCTTGTGAGCGCTCAAACTTGCTGATGGTTCCCTTGGCCAGCTCCTCGACTCAATCAATCATGTCATTGAATACTGCTACTTGGAGAAAGTGGAGAAGTGGTTGTGGAATATGAATTTGAAATAAGTCAGGTGAGATCTGTGTCACCTGTAGAATGAAAATTTCAGCAAAACAATATGCACGAGAAACTCACAAGCTCGAATAAATTCATAATGACTCAAATTTGTACCTGTAATCTATCAAATATTAAAGCTTTGACTAGACCATGACTTGGAAGTTGCGCGCATCTTATGTTCCATGCTCCATGCGTTTATGTCGTAACGGATACTGCCAGCACTACCCTTTTTCCTCTTGGTTCTTCAAAATCTCTGTTAGTCAAATCTCCAAGTTGCACTTGTTATGTCCCAACAAGGCCAAGAGCATATTGAAGAGTTTAAGCCCTGTCACATAAAGATCAGATCAAAACAAGCAAAAGTCACTTAAATGGTTAAGATTGCCATACAAAACCTTCACAACTGACTGCCTCATCACTGTGCAAACACACCTAACAAACTTTCCACCACTGTTTTGATACTCTTATTATCCCAGCCATTGGAACTTGGAGCGGATATTATCATGTACTCAGCTATGAAGTTCATTACTGGACATAGTGATAACATGGCCGACATATCTACGGTGAAAGGTGAAAGGTTGGCAAAAGAAATATATTTCCTGTAAAACACGGAGGGCTCCGGCTTAGTTCCATTTGACTGTTGGCTTTGCTTGCAAGGAATCAAGACAATGTCCCTTCGAATTGAGAATAAACAGGATAACACACGAAGATTAGAATGGGGACGGATCCCGTTCATAATCCACGCGACAACGGTCTTTCTCCAGGTTTTTGAAAAGAGCTGTGAACCATCACCTGTGGAAGGAAATTTCAGCAGTGTGTCATTCTAACACACGTAACTGGCAGATATGTGTATGCAACAAGCCCTCATGAGTTATGCCTCCAGGGTTTGAATTGACTCAAGGTAGAATTGATTTGGGGTTTAAATATACTTGACACTCATGAGTTATGCCTCCAAGCCCTCTCAAATCACGACTCATTTCTGCATCCCTACAAATCGTTCCATAATTCTTTGAAATACGCCCATGTTACTGTCATAATAAGGTCCTGCAAAATGAAAAAGTTAGAATGCTTTCAAGGCCACGTCGAACATATTCATAACCGTAAAAAACTGTACTTTACGCAGTAAAATAAAACTTAGTAAGATGGATATTTTCGAAGCACCACCTATTTTAAAGCCTTTGTTGCGAAAGAAGAGGCAGCCAGGTCGGTTCGGCAGAAGCTACCAGCCAAGTTTGATGAGGGCATTTGAAATTGAACAAAAGGCCTTGGAAGAGAATGCAACGCTTAGGATTAGAGAAGCCAAAGCCTCGGCGAATGCATCCATGGAAATAGCCATTCAAAAACGCAAAAGGGCTCAAGCTCTTGCTGAAAGTGCAGGTCCGGCAACCTATAAGTCGAAGCAGCTGCGGCTACAAGATCGGTAGAAGAATGCTCACCTTAGACCAACTTATCACACCTGCATAATGAGCAAGCAGTAGTCAGACTTCTAATAATATGAATAGAACAGATCGTGGAATCAAGAATTCATAGCAAAATCTGGAAGTATTGCATAGCAACAGCAGTTGGTTTAAAAAACAATGTTAAAGCAAAGTTACCATGTAACCATAGTACAAACGCAAAAATCCCAAGAATACACGGTAAAAAATCAGAGTAAAAACAAGTATTTCCAAAAACAAATAACAAACAGAAATCATAAAAAGGAGTCCGAAAGGAACTCCAATTTCCACCCAAAAACTCACATCTTGCTGGGAGAAAAACCCTAATCACATAGCATTGAGCCCCTATATATTGGATGCTTCACGTTTGAGAAAGGGCGGCCAAGGAAAAACCCTAGCATACCTCTACGAAATTCAATCCATCCTACCTAAAGAGATTTTCAAAGTTCTTTCTGAAGATTGATAGAGCTTCGTATCGAAGCTCTAATCAACTAGAACATAGCCACTCGCATACACGGTGTAGTCAACATACAAGCAGATAAAAGTGAGAAGATAGAACTCAACGAACGAAAAGATCAGAAGCTGATTACCTTGTTAGAATCAAAGGACCGTTTCTGATAGGTAAAACCCTGACTCTTCTTCATCGTTTCCTCGTTATTGATTCGTACACCATGAATAACCGAATAAGTTCTCTATGTATTGTTTGAATTAGTTAATAGAGGGATTAGGGTTTTGATATCTGCTATTTGGGGTTTTAAGTTGAAGAATGAGGTCGTTTCTTTGTGAGTTCATGGTTAGGGGAAGAGAAACTGAGATGATATTTTAGAATGAGATTAGAGCTCGAAGGCTGGTAAGCGAAGGTTAGCTGATCCACGCTGAAAAACTCAGTTAGTGAAGGGGATGGGTACCGTCTTTGTGGCTGGCCGTTTATCTTCCCCAGGGCCACACTTGTGGCTGTAGTTTTTTTCTTTCCCTTTTCCCAATTAGTTTCTTTCCACGTGACTTTTGAATTTCCCTGTCCTTTGGTTTCTGTGGGCTGCGAGGGGATTGGGTTTCCCGAGCTAGTCACGTGTGGGGAAGGGGGATAACGTTTGGGTTGACCTTTTGGTGGCTGATTTATTTAATTTAGATTATTATTAGGTTTCATTTGATGCATGAAGTTTTTGTTAGTAATATTATATTGATTTGTGATTTAATTAAGACCTAATGGAAGTTGAAAAGGGTTTATTATAACATAATTAGTAATGTTGGCAATATTATTAATAATATTATTAGATTTTTTTTATTTGATATTTGTTTTAAATTTGATTTGTTTAAAATTTATTTAATTTATCAAACTTTTTTTTTACTAAATTCAAAATCTTTTATTTGTTTAGAGGTAAATAAAAAATCTTTTTTCTTTTAATTGGAAGTAGTGGGTTCTTGGAGTCTAGCACTCCTTGAACCCTTGAATGATCACTCTCGAGGCGCACGCCCTTGAGTTGTGGTTGTTCCGTCTTTTGTTCTTCAAAACTTTTTTTTTTCACCCAAATTTATTGAGATTTACAAAAGATATTTTTTTTAAAATAAATTTTATTAGATATTTTTATAAAATTCTAATTATTCATGGAAAATATATATGTATTTTAAAATTATTATCAAATTAATATTTTAAATATTAAACTTTTCAAAAATATTTTATTTAAAACTTATCTCTTCTTAAAGACATTAAATTTTTTGGCTTTTTCTCAGTCAATTATAATAATATTTTAAGAATTGAAAAGCTAAACTTTGTTAATTAAATTGAAACTTTTCTAAAAATATTAAACTTTTCCCAAATCAAAACTTTACAATTGATTAATTAATTTTATAAAAATTAAGACTATTTTTCTTAATTAAATTAAACTTTTTTTTAAGTAAATTTCAAAACAATTAAATTCTTGGATCTCGCCTTCCTTGAATTTTTTAAGCGACCGCTCTCGAGGTGCACACCTCGAGTTGTGACCCTTTCGATCTTATTTTCTAGGGTACATGGCACGCCTAGTCCGAGTACGCTAATATTCCTAATTTATTTTCACAATTAGATCACGAAATAATCAAGTTCCTGGAGTTGCGCATTCCTCGAATTCGAGAGTGACTACTATTGAGGCGTACGCCTTGAATGGTGTGTCGTTCGAATTTTCGTCTCTAAAATACCTCCTTTAATTATTTGGACAAGTACTCTCACTGTCCAACAAACACTATTTTATAATTAATGGGATGAAAAAGATTGTCGTTGGGATCTAGCGTTCCAACGATATCCCGACTAATTGATTACGAGGCCGACGTCTCGTTTATCGAGTAGTCGTCATTCCTCCTAATTCTTCAACCCGCATAACCTCATTTCTCACCCTCGTGTGATTGAATCAAAATCTCTTTCAATTCAAACTCTTTCGCGTCTAAACCATCCATCAAACATATTTCGAATGAAAAAGGTATCGTTGGGATCGAGCATTCCAATGGTGTCCCGATTGATTTGATTACGAGACCGACGTCTCGTTTATCGAGTAGTCGTCATTCCTCCTAATTTTTTTCAAACCATCTAATCTCGTTCCTCACCTTCATACGATCGAGTCTAAACCCTAGTACGACTCTAAACTGTACGTCAAATCCAAAATTATTTTCTTAACTAAACTGCGAAAGAATTGAGTTCTTGGAGTCTCGCATTCCTTGAATTCTTGAGTAACCACTCTTGGGGCGTACGCTTTAGGTTTTGGATTACTCGACCTTTCGTATATAAGATACATGCCCTAACTATTTGGACCAATATCGTTATTGTCCATTCAAATACACTTTCACAATTATTCGAATGAAAAAGGTGTTTGGAATCTAGCATTCCAATAATATCCCGATTAGTTGGTTGCGAGACTGACGTCTCGTTTATCGAGTAGTCGTCATTCTCCCTTAAGATATTCAATCCAACTCTTTTCTCTCGTCCCCGTGCGATTGAAACTTTCTCAAACATATTTCGTAATTATTCGAATGAAAACGTGTTATTGGGATCCAGCATTCCAATAATATCCCGATTAATTGATTACGAGGCTGGCGTATCGTTCATCGAATAGTCGTCATTCTCCATCAAATAACCTAACCAAACTCCTCTTTCTCGCCCCCGTGCGATCGAAACCTTAAACCTATTCAAATATATCCTCTAACCAAAACATCCAACACGATAAACACTAAATTCCTCGCCCTCGTGCGATCTCCAACCTAAATACCTTTTACCAAGAACATTGTTTAGTCCCTTCTTCCGTGCATAACAAACTCATGCTTCAGCCTCCCCTAGCGAGCAGACAAGCCAACGTTTAGCAGTTAGAATGCGACCTAAACACTCGTTCGTTTACCAACCCTTTTTACCGTAGTTAGCCGAACTACGGCTGCTCTGATTCTTCATTCTCTTTCGAATGTAAGATACGTAGGCACAAGATTGCGATGATCTTGGCGAGCACAATCCCCTCTCTTTCCCGTAGTCCCACTAACTACGAATGCTCTGATTTTCCACTTCTTACAAGTGAAGATACGTAGGCACAAGGGCCCCAATCCTTGGCGAGCACCCTATCTTAAAACTACCCATTCCCCCTATAGGAGAAACCTTAGAAGAAAACAAACAAGCATAGCTAACTTTACTCTCGAATCGATCAAGAGGTTCCCGTTGAGTACAACGGACATAGAGGGTGCTAATACCTTCCCTTTGTGTAATCGATTCCCGAACCTAGAATATTGGTTGCGATGACCATGTTCTTATCTCTCTTTAAAGGTTTTATCGATATTTTCCTATTCCTTCCTTGGAATGAATAAAGTTCGGTGGCGACTCTGTTCGAACGTATTTTCCGCGTCCATCGCGAGGATCGTATTTTTCGAGGTACGACATATATATATATATATATATATATATATATATATATATATATATATATATATATATATATATATATATATATATATATATATATATATATATATATATATATATATTTTGTTAAATAAAAAATGTTTATCTATTCAGGGCCTTCTCTTTTGTGTAGGATGCTTTAGGTTTTTGGATGACTTGCATGTTTTAGTATATAGTACTTTTGGTTGTTTAAATAGTGGTTTAATGATTAAATATGCATAGCAGGCTAATAGTTCTGTGATCTGTTAAGGCCATGGGTTCACAAGAAAATGAAGAATGTTTGCCCCCTCTACCTCCCATTGTTCCATTTGTATATGTGCAGGTTGCTCTTTTTTATGAAGATGGACGTCCTGTTGAGGGGAAGGGTTCTGGTAGAAAGATACTGGACCGAGTTCAAGAAACTTACAATGCTGAGCTGAACGGGAAAAACCTTGCATACGATGGTGAAAAAACATTGTTCACCATTGGCTCTCTAGCTCAAAACAAGATTGAGTTTACTGTTGTTCTTGATGATGTAACATCAAGCAATTTGAAATGTGTGAATATTGACTTTTAAAAGATGTTGATCAAATTTCACCAATCAGATCCAAAGCCCATCCTCTTAATGGCCATGGCTTCACAATTGCATGTAATTCACTCGCAGGGGCATGTTAAATGTCTGAATGCACTTGACATTCTTTACACCCCTTGGAAAACTCAATACGATCTTTTAACATAGAAGGACAATACACGCCTTGTCAAAATATTAACCACCTCATTTTTTGTCCAATTGATAAGCGCCACATGCCCCACTATGGACATTCGATACTACAAGATATGCCTAGCTTTCATTAAGGCACTTAACCAAAACACCTTCAAGTATCTTTTTAGATAATTAATTTCCCATGATAACATAGCTTAGAGACCTGTACTTAACATTCCAATCAATGATCCAATTGGATTCTCTAAGTATTTGACTATTGGTCTTCGCCAATCAGTATTAGTCAAACCCTTAATGGCAAAGACTTCAAAATTTCAAGATCAGCTGACCTTAACTTCTTCGTTACTAGGTCTGAAGGGGACAATCGTATCGATTTCACGCTTTATCGAACTTCAATAAAATCTCCTAGCTTTTTTTTACACTTTGTACCTAGAGGCAATTTGCGCCAATTCATTTTCCTCTTGATTGTCAAGTTGAGGGACATGTTAAATGTCCACAAAGTCGAAACACTTGATTAGTTGGTTAACTATAAAAAACTACATGATTAAGTTTTCCTTAATATGTCTGTACTCCTTCGTTTTTTGTTAACAACCAATTTAGAGTCTCCTCTTATTTTGACTCTTTTTGCCCTCAAGTCCAATAAGATCTCTATACCAGCTATTAAAGCCTCGTACTCGACCTCGTTATTTGAGGAAGGACCATCAATTTGATATTTGAACTTTGTAGGAATCTTATTAGGGGAAATGATTATGATTCCAATGCCAGTTCCATTTTTATGACTGGAGCCATCGAAGTATAACTTCCAAGGTTTTTGCTCCAAATTATTTTGAGGTATCCTAGCTATCAAATGATCCACGATACAATCAACGACCACCTTTCCCTTCATTTCCTTCAAAGGCACATATTTTAATCGAAACTCACCCCCCCCCCCATTTTCCAATCAGTTGGTTAATAATAATACAAGAATCCTTGAGAACGATACTCGACTTGTCGTTACCGTTAACTATATTTTCAAAAAGTACTCGTTTTTGATTCGTGCGCGATAGTAGATCAAAGTCATCAAAAGGTTTTATACTGATATAGTCGTTAGGAGCAGACATCCATAGAATGTACCATCTTTTCTTGAGCCTTGCAATCTTGTAGACTCGAGCTGACAGACTGATAAGACAATACAATTTGCTTTCAGTAGTATGGATAATCCACAACTTTATCACCAACTCTGAATGGTACCAGATGCTAATATACAGTTACTAAGTGTAGAAACTCATCTGTATATTAAGGCATTCAGTTTAAAGTCTGCGTCAAACCACACTAGAAATTATTCTTCAAACTCTGCCACCAGAAGGTAGCAATGAAGCAACTCCAAGTGCGTCTAAGTAAAACAGATTCTGATTATTTATGTACAAGAATCTGCATAAATAAAATACACATCAAATAAACCATTTTTCTTTTAATACTTTTGTTATGATCAAAACTAAAAGAGGAAATGTCAAGAAAAAAATCTTTTTCTAATAGAGGATTCATCAAGTACTTCTTTATTTCATTAATAACCCTTTAATGCTCTGGCTGCCATCTAAACACTTCCTTCTCTAGGCGAAGTAACGACAAGAATGCTCGAATTTTTCCACTAAGGTTTGAAATAAACCTCCTTAAAAAATTTATCTTCCCTAATAACGATTGAGATTTTTCTTGGTCGAACGAGACCTAGTTTCCATTTTGGCCTTAATCTTGTTCTGGTTAATCTCAATGCCCTTCTTGTGGAAAATGAAACCAAGGAAGTCTCCAGCGTGCACACAAAAATCACACTAAAGAGGATTCATCTTTAGTCCATACTTTCTCATTCTTTCGAATGAGTGTCGAAGGTGGTCGAGATGACCATTTCCTAACGGAGACTTAATGACTATATCATCAATATACATTTTCATAAATGCTTTGATATAATTCAACACCTTCTAATAAGTTTCCCCAACATTCTTTAAGCTAAATGACATCACCACCCATTCGTAAGTGCCTAATGCTTTTGGAAAACGAAATGTCATCTTCAGCACATCCTCATATTCAATACGAATTTGGTTATAGCCAGAATAACTATCAAGCACACTAAGATATTCGAAACTGGCTGTTGAGTCGACCAACATCTCGACGAAAGGCATTGGATATTCGTCCTTTAGGGTTGCTACATTCAGATACCTGAAGTTGATGCAAACCCTTAATGATTCATTTTTCTTAATCACTGGAACAATATTTGCAAGCCATTCCACATACCTTATCATACCACTTAGGCGTCTATTTAACCGGCTTCTTCCCAAGCTTTATTGGAAGTTTTAATTCCACCAAATCCCTGCTTAAACCTGACATTTTCTTATAATCCCAAGAAAAACATTCTTTGAATTCTCGAAGTAAATCAATTACCTCTAACCTTAGATTCGGGTCGAGGTTGACATTGGTATAAGTCAATTTGTTGTTACCTCTTTCACTTAAGTCAATCTCTTCAAGTGGATCATGAGGCTACATCTTTGTGTCTGATGTGACATGATCCTTTTCGAAGCCAAGAGGCTCATCGCCGTAAATGCTATCGAGCCTCTGGCCTTTTAAGCCATCATCCTCTATGCCTGCTGACTACGACATCTGGAGTGGTCTTGGCTCTATGTTTACTCCCTGAGCCACGCCAAGTACTTCTAGTTCATTGGCTTCGATAGCCATGTGTGGTATTTCTGCCTCTAAGACTGCTTTTAGTCTGTTCTCGGCTACGTAAACCGAAATTTTATTTAACGTGTCGAATTCATACATCCTCGTTGAACTCATCACTCCAGCCAATTGGCTGGACGGTGTCATAATTTCTCTCGCCCATGATTTCCCTATCCCACATGAATCCATGGGGGAGGTGTAACCTGAGAGAATAAAATGTCTCTTCTAGAGGCATGTAAGCAAACCCTGCTGGAGTGCAAGGTGCTATTTTAGATATATTTTTGTCAAAGTTCCTCTTATCTACATGATTTACTTCCTCCATGAAATACCCCTGGTCAACTTCCACATTTTCCACTATTCCACCACTCCTCCAAATTGTTATCTTCTAGTGAAGTGAAGAAGGTACAACTCCCACGCCATGTATCCATTCTCGAACAAGGAGCAAATTATAGCTCGCCTTCGACGCAATAACCATGAAAATAGTAGGTTGAGTTATTGATCCCATCGTCACATCGACCTAGATAACGCCCATTCTCTGGCTTGTTTTCCTTCATAATTAAAGAGCACCATATTATGTGGCCTCAAGCAAGTGTCGTATTTTTCTATCTTCCCCAACAAAAAATGAGGCATGAGATTAACAGCAGACCCTCCATCCACTAGAATCTTATTCGCCGTAGTGTTCTCCACTTTCGCCCTTATGAAAAGGGGCTTCATATGACTCTTCATTTCTTCCTGTGGTCTTTCAAAGAATGTATTTTGTTCCTCGATATAGCTATTGTCCATTACAAAATAGAACATAGGTTTATGCCTCACCATCTCCTCTTTCTCATAATCTACTGGTTAAGATACATCTGTAACACAATCATACTATGCAAATGGATACAGTCTAAAATTTTCCAAAAGGCAAAGCTCCGATGAAGATAAATTTCAACCCACTGTAAGTCGTGGAAACCAGCTATTATATTTACAAAACTCTCATTTCTTTCTTTGTCATAATGGCGGTACTTTTGCGCCTGGTGGCACTAAAATTTGGCCATCTACAACCAATTAGTCGAATATTTCATCACATTTGATCACATCGAAGGTATAAGTTTTTTTTAGGGAACTTATCATTTTTCTCAGGTTCAGAAGGGTTATTTCCATAAACAAGCGTAATCAACTTACACACATAAGGTTAAGTGTCATATCTATGATGAAGCCAGTCGTGCTAGATCCTCCCATTACATGAGTGCCAGTGACAAAAGGAATGGTAAATTGAACCGTGGATAATGGGAAACGTAAGACTTTTGATGAGAAAAATCCAAGTGATGGAGGAGCTCCTAATTCTATGAGGTGTTATAAATGTGGTGAGTTTGGGCATCACATCTCTGAGTGTAAAAGTACGATTGCAAACTCCTTCGAGTGTGGGAAGTCAGGGCATCGAGCTGCAGGTTGCAGGAGTAATGCCGACACTTGCTACAACTGTGGAGAGCAAGGTCGCATCAATATCAATTGTCAGAAGCATAAAAAGAATCAGTCATGAGAAAAGGTCTTTGTTTTGTCTGGTGTTAAGACTACTAGTACAAACAAATTAATTTGAGGTACGCGTTTTATTAAAAGTATTCTTCTTATTGATATTATTGACACTGGTGCAACACATTCTTTCATTTCTTTTGATTGTACTAAGCAGTTGGGTTTAGAGTTATCGTCCATGGTCGAGAGTATGATTGTTGACACTCCGAATCTGGGTCCAGTGACTACTTCTCTAGTTTGTTTAAACTTTCCATTAAACTATCTATGGTAAGAATTTTGGGATGGATTTAGTTTATCTATCACTAAATAAACATGATGTTATCATTGGGAAGAAATGATTGAAGTTCAACCATATGCATATCAACAATTACAACTAATCTGTGTCATTCCTTGAAATCAATGAAGATGAGGGAGTGTTTATGTCGGTTAAGCAGATGAATGAGACTGTGAATGATGAGGCGCAGATGTTTGTGATGTTTGCATCTATGAGTGCGGAAATCAGAGTGCTGATTAATGAGCTACCTGTGGTATGTGAATTCCCAAAAGTATTTTCCAGATGATATAAGTTTTTTAGGGAACTTATCATTTTTTTCAGGTTCAAAATGGTTCTTTTCACAGGCAGGCGTAAGCAACTTACACATATATGGGGGACCTGGCTTACGACCAATATCTTAGTCGTTCTTTTATGAATTTTATGGATATTTTTCCTTTACTTTTTTTAAAATATATAAAGTTTAGTGGCAACTATGTTCACTCCATCGTTTTTGCGAGCGTGCGATGCACATCACGAGATCATACATTTTTCGAGACAGAGAGACTAACAAGGAAATTGACGAGGAGCTTTTCCCCTCCTTGGTCGAGGAGGTTCCTATTCCCAACCAAGAAACATCCCCACTTCCCAAAAATGATGCTAAGTTCATCAAATAGTGAGACCATTCTTTTAATGTCGGAAGATTGCTATGTTATGCATTTTTTATATTATTGTGCTATTTTGTCTTTTTGAGTGATCCATGTAATCCCACTGTTATTAGGACTTTGTTGTTTTAATGAAAATTTTCTCTTTTAACTTCAATACTTCATCATATTTCAATGTTCGCTGGATTGTATATTTGTATATCTTTATTACAGCAAGCCAACTTGCGTTTGTAGATAAGGTTGAATTGGGCGAGATTTCCTCTTCGACGTGTGCTTTAGGATATTAAGATGTCACTTGGGGCGTAATGGTATCCTGAGGGCGCTATAATACCGTTTAGAATGCAATGATATCCCTCCCATATGGTGCAATGATACTTCAGAGAATGCAATAATACTCTAATAATTCAAGAACACTATAGAGCCATGTGCTTGACTCAATGGTATGAGCTATACTTTATCAATGACTGGTTAGCATTTTAATCTTCATATAATAGCTTGTCGAAGTAATTTTAGCACAATTCAGTTATATGACCTCGTACTTGACATGTAATCTCGGTAACAACGAAATTGGACATAACAGACCAAACTCTGAATAATAGAATATTCAATTCATTGAAATAATAGGGATTTGGTTGTTATGACATGTAGAGCTAATGATCTAAGCGTTAATGAAAATTATCAAACAAACTTATCAGCAGCTACGAGAATGCGAGAAGTTGGGCTGCCTTCAATCGCAGCTAAGATCTGCCTATAGGTAGTCATTGGTGTAACCATTCTCGGTAACGAGAAGCGTTTAATAGTCAACACAGATGACTAGATTGGCGATGTAAATTAGGAGCATATTGATAAAGTTAGTACTGTCAAGGAAAAGTATGCAACTGCAGCTTACCAAAAACTGCGAGACAGAAATAGAGAAGTATTCAATGTAGAAGTTTTTCACTGAAGTATTAAACAGCCTATAATCTCAAGGTTTGATAAACAGGTGTTTTCAAGTACTTTCCATTAGCTTAATGAAGCTTTGCCAAATGCCACTTACATAATTAGAAGGTTGAAGGCCAAGTTGGATCTATTGTAGCCTTTTCAGAATTTCATCTGAGACTGACTCCTCCCATTTCCACATTTCAATTTAAACAATTCAAGAAAGAATATTTAATATGAACGCGCAGTAACACCAAATTTCAAATAATTAATTTCCCACTAAGATTGGGTAGTCAAGATTTGGATAATTTTTAGTCACACCTACCTCTGAATTCAATCACCAACCCATTAAATGAAAGTTGAGCATTCCATAGTCCATTGCAACAAACTCTATTATAACAAATTCTAGAGAGAAGCTATGATAAATAATAATGGCGCATTTCTTCCTCTTTTAATTAATGGAAGTATTAAGATAGATGGTTAATAAAAAACCTATTTGTGATGTATTGAGGATGTTGAGTGTGTTGAAAACCAAAGATGTATGGCAGACTATGGAATTAGAAGATTCAGGGGTAAAATAGACATTGTAACTTTAAATAGTATTTTAGTCATTTCTTAAATAGTTTAGGGCACTCCAAGTAAAGTTAAGTTTGATTGAGATTTAGGGAATGAATATTAATCGCTTCAGCCTTGATTACTAAGGATTAGTTACTAGAGTGGATGTATTATGTAAATTTGTGTTATTAATGAAGGGCATTTTAGTCATTTCACAATATAAATGGTATCTCAAGAAAAATTGAGATTTATGGGAGTTAAGGAAAAGTAATTAAGTCAATGATTCATAATTGGGATGCAAGAGTCAATTAGTAATTTTGGTTTAAGAAGAAGGGTGCATCCGGGATTTCACCATTTTTAAAAGAGAGGCAAAATGGTCTTTTTCCTAGAGTCTAAATACGTAAAAAAAAAATGAATAGATAAAATAATTTTATAGTTTTTCTCAGATTTTTCTTCACTAGGGTTACTTGGATTTTAATATATAATTGATGTATAATTTTGTATCTTATGATTTATGAAGGTTTGAGAGTGTTAGAAAATGTTTGGTGAGCGAGTTTAAATTTGAGAAAATGTGATTTTTTTTGAAGTTTTTGGAGATTTGAATAGAGTTAGAGGGTGTAAGAATCGAGTCATGGATGCTTTAGGCCTTTGATTTGAGTTAGGGAGTGTATGAGTCGAGTCATGAAGTTAGGATTTCACCCCTAGATTTTGTGATTTGATTCATGGCACTCTATGAATCGATTCATGAGTACAATTTTGCCAAAAAAAAACTATTTTTAAGCCCTAAAAGACTTGCTTAAGGTATGTTTAGGAGAGAGGGTAAAAAGGGGATAATAATTGTTAAGGATTAAGATGCATATATGTTTAGAATTATAACTAGTAAGTTGTTCGTATAGCAACAAAAGTAAGTTTTATATTATCGTATTCATATAAACAGACGATTTCGAAGATTGTTCAACCGTTTTTAAGATCATAAGTAGATTAGGGTTTTATATTTGTTGTGATGCGTGAAACTAAATGACATAAAACAACTGGAAGAAAGTAAAATAGATATTTCATTGTTAACAGTATGACAACTTTTTAGGGGTAGGTTTCGTCATTACATTTTTATAATGCATATCCATACGTCAGCAATATGCTCATTTACTAAACTATTAATATTACTACATGTTTCTATCATTAGTATCTCCTTTGGGTCTCAAAGGCGTGAGACCAGTGCAATACCTAGTAGCCGATATATCGGTCTATTAACCAAAGCATATCATTAGGTTCTAATAGTTACAAAACAGCCAAATTTCACATCGATCCTACTACAGTATGTGAGGATATTGACAGAAACCATATCTCTGACATTAGTATCGAAAAGATGATTATCTTGGACTTAGTAATGACAAACACCTTTTGATGTCAGGTCACACAATGAAAAACAAGTTTTAGGTAACAAAGCTAAAACATACATTAAGATTAAATAGTCATCAATATTAAAGCACGAGTAAAACTAAATAGAACTTGACCAACACTTTCAACTTCAGACTCTCAATCTTATTCTCTTATTGTAGACCAAGGGTAACCTACTCCAATTATGTACTACCTTCTTCCACAAAAACTCTAATTTCAATGAATTAAAAGCCATTATTCATATGCAAGATTCTAGACCCCTCGCTAGGTGCACTACCCTTGCACCTAGCGAACCTGCTTTCTTCCCCGTTAATCAAGGGTAGTTATTTGACAGGTGGCCCTAGCCGCCTTGCCTCGCTAAACACATTGCCTCTGCACTTAGCACATAAACTCTTGCTTCACCTTGAAGTAATTGAACTTGGATGTGCCATCCCGTCTTCTGACTGCACTCAGTGCACCTACGGTTGGGCCTAGTAAGCATGGATTTTCATAATTTTTCTCTAGCTTGGCCTTTGTGTGTAGAATTGTGATTTTCTAGTCCTTTTTACCTATTTTTGGTTTATACATACTAGAAAAATATTTTTTCACACCTTTCATTGATAAAATTAGGTTTTTTGTATCAATTGCTTGTAGAATAAGTTAATAAGTTCCTACTTGTGTGTGTGTGTATTAGCCAGTTACTTAGGGTTAAGTGAGACAATACTTACGTAATTAATTTATCTTCAACCTTACCAAAATAGAATATGTATTTCCATTATAATGGTTATCAAAGTATTACAAACTCATAACTTACTTATAAGGATAGCTATAATCATAAGCCTTTATCATGTTCACATGTTATATAGCTTTAAATTCTTGAATCATTCTTACTTTGGCAATCTAAATATTTATTATCAAATTAAGTTAAGACAAATTTCATACTCGTATAATATCTCATTAAGTTATTCTTAAGATCTAAAATCGTTATTCTTAGAGCAATAGTAAGTTATTCCTAAGATCTCAGTGAAGTTGTTAAATGGAAAATTAGGTATGTATGTTATTATTAGAAATTCAATAAGTATAGACAAGTAATGATCAGAGGGCTTCAATAAGTTTGAGTGAGTAGAGTTTTAGGTTTTTAGTAGGAAACTCGTTGAAAAATTAGTTCTCACCCTATATTATTTAATGTTTTTATTTCAAAACGTGGTTTTAGGATTGTCAAGATAGAGTAAGCAAGGGATCAAAGACAAAAGATTAGAAATTATGTATTAGCTTTTAAAAGGTGGATTGTTAATCATGTAATTCAACTTGTATATTTTATTCATTTTCTTATTTTTACTTTCCCTGAGGCAACTTTAACAATCAAATTCCCGAGGAGCACCTCTAATTAATATAATGTTTAATATTGTATGACAATTTCTAGATACTTATTATATAGTCTTAACAAGAGTACGATATTCTCAGGACGCGTGAGATGGAAAAGACCATCATTCTTTTAGAAGTTAGTTTTGAGAAGTAGACTCAATTGTTCCTTGGCTCGAGTTAGTGGAAGTACTAGTTATGAAGAGTTATTTTAGTACGAGCTTATAAGGATGTAAGTGTGAAACGAGCATGAGATGTTAAGGTCTATGAAGGTAAATTGTTGATGGATGAAGTGATCAAACTCAACCAATAATTCTACAAGATCCTCTTGGAGTACTTAGTTGAATCGTGTATGATTTGATGGTTCTTACCCTATTAATTTGTGTGTTACTGAACTTAAGTATTCCTCACTCATGAGTCAAGTAGAATGGTATCTCATTTGACCTAAAGGAAGAGTAAATAACCAAGTTATGATTAAGGATCCCTACTACCTGAAGTAAAGCTCAAGAGCTTAAGCCAATACCGATTCTAACAATTAGACTGATGATAGTGTTTAAAATGCGCATCCTGGAATGACAACATGAAGTAATAACATCTGAAACTAGAAGTAGAACTTGACTAAGAAGTGTAAATAGAATTTAATAAGTTTATTGAATTTGAAGAAGATACCTTAGAATGAGGCATTGAGGGTTATACAAGTAAGCAAGGTTGACCTTGAAGGAACAATATAGACAGTTACCCATGTTAGCTTAGAGTCGCATAAACACATGTGTGAAAGATAAAATCTAGATAAATCGAGAAATTCACAAATGTGATATGGACCTATGAAGGTCTCTCTTGGGGTAACCTAGTGGATTGTACTGCTAAGAATCTAACCTTAGTATTGGGAAAATCCCGAGCCCCACATTTGCTAGAGATAAAGCTTAATAAAAGTTTATATATAATGATACCCCTCACCTTTCAGGATGGTTTTATAAGAATGATTTAAGTCAAACTCTAATGTGGTATCAGAGCCTATCAATCGGACCATCGGCCGCCCACCGTTTATATTCATGCATCAAGCCCAAAAGAGTGATGGTCGTAAGGGGGTGTATTGGAAAGATCTCATGTTCTACATTGGTTATATTATATGAAGGCAACTTATCTAAAGCGGGTGAATAGATTCCTAAAAAGTTTATAAATGAAAACGCTTTTCAAAAAGTTTGCTAGCAGAAGTAACTTGGATGAATTCTTCTAAAACCAAATTCCTACCGAAAAGCTCAAATATGCGTATGTGAAAACAAATTGGAGATAATGATAAGCAACTTTAATCAATATGCTTTAATCTTCAATTACTAGAAGGCTACTAAAAAGGAATTCGATTTCCAATGATAAATCAAACAAAAACACAATTGAAACAATTTATCGAACACCTTGTATACGATCGATTATGCTTGAGATTTTTTTATAGTTTTGTTAATCTTCAAATCCAATCAAATCAAAGTGATTGTGATCAATTCAACAAAACACTTTTAAAAAGATTTCAAAATAAATCACGAAACAAATTAATCACACAAGTTATGAAAACGACAATTTGCATACGAAATATAAAAGAGATAGAGAGAGAATACACGAGGATTTGTTTCGGTAGTTCTACGATCAGCCTTGGTATAGGTACGTCTGCCCTCAATTCAAATTGAAATTGTCTAATTAACCTTACTTTGCAATAGTATTTTTATAAGAGAAATGTAGCAATCCAACCAAACAAACCCAAAGCTTGATGTTGATCCTAGCAATTTTTCTTCCCTTAATTAAAGCTTAATCAAGTCACCCAACAATGCTAATTCAATTCACCGTCTCACACTACTCCTTTTCAAGAACTGTAACCCTTCAAAGCCTTCACTCGATCGAATCTGAATTAAAACATTTTGTAACCTAAGATTTACCAAGATGATCCACCACAAGCTAAATTGGACCTTATCAACTTGATTCTAGACGACACTTAGTATGTTCCAGGTTTTGTTTATGATTTTACCAAAATCATCAAAAAAGAATGATGCGTGTAACATATGCAAAGTGAGAAGCAAAAGGATTGCAAAAGGAATATAAACAAATGCAATTTTTCAAGAATTTTGATCTATAGGTCGACCTATAAAAATTCATGTGTCGACCTATTTATGTTATAGGCCGATCTATATAGTCAGCACATGAAACAGAAGCTATAGGCTTCAATACCTCAACACATGTGTCGATATGTAAAGTGTTTCTCACACAAAAATGAAATTTTGACGCATAAACAAGATGTATGCTCATCTTGGTTAATATGCATACTTTGAATCGTAAATATAATGGAGGATTGTTCTCCATTATCATCACCTACTTGACCATCCTCATGATCACCATCTTGCATAAACTCATCACCTTGTGAAGCTCCAGCAGTTTGATTACCAGTCACATGTGGCTCGACAGCTGTGTTAGCAAATTCAGTAAGGTAATCAAAGTTGTAAATTTTCTTACCATTCTTGCCAATCTGAAGATAATACACCTGATGCTCTTCATCCTAAAAGTAACCCATATTGGTTAAGGTGTGTTAGGAGAATTCCTGAATCTGACCAGGGGTTTTAAACTGAAGGTTTGACACTTTTATGTTCAAGTAGTTTAGGATACTGGCAATCATGGAGGAGTAACAAAATAAGGTTCCTCTGTCACATTCCTTGATGGAAAACATGTGGGGAAAAATAATTTTCCCAGTTAATCTGAACTTTATTCAGAAGTATGTGGACGAGATGAACTTCAACATTGTCTATTCTTGAAAAATTGTCGTTCTTTAGGTGTAAGACATGAGAAATACGTTAAAGTAAGATCCTATGAACTATCTTCAATTGGCTGAAAGCTAAAGAGTCATAGCAGTCATCTGATCAGGGAACCTTAAGCATGTCATTTACATGAACATTCCACTCAAAGTTCACATGAATGTTGATATTGGTTACCAACATATCAACTTTATCATCATCAACAGCATCAGTAATAGTAATACCAAACAACGACTTCCAAAGATCATTATTGAAATCATAAACATTGTTACCTATGGTAAACTTGAAGTGAAGCATGAACCTTGTCTATCATGTAATACATAATAGAATACACAAATGTGATCTTCATTGTAGTCATGAGCAAGCTGCAGGAAATAATTAATGTGTTGCTCTACAACCAGACTAGTAGCTTCTGGAATATCCAAGCAACCAACTACGATTGGCTTCCAAATATATTGATCCACAACAAGCCTATGTTGGTATGTATTTTCAAAAATTTTAACACAATTTAAGGAGACAAAAGAAAATGGAGTTTCTGGAGCAGCGGGTGATGTGGTACTCTTACCTTTGCCTTTGGAATCACCATTGGTTTGTGCAGACTTGGATGCCATTGCGAGTTGTTCAAATTGAGTTCGCACACAAAAATGGAAGTAAATACTAAGAATGAGTGTAAATTTAGAGATTGAAGACTTTGGTGTGGTTTGGGATATGAGAAGAAAAAAGTATTTACAAAGGATGAAGAATGATGATTGAATGATGGGATTTAACGGGAATTTGGAAAATGTAGACATGAACAAATTGTTTTTGGATGAATCTAAGAGAAATAATTGAGAAATTTATAACACTTTGAAGAGTTACAAGACTCAAGATGAATTGGAGGAAGTTGAGACAAGTTCATGAATGAGAAATGAAATGAAAAGCCACTCACGCGTCATGAGTCGACCTCTTAACGCATACTCCAACCTACCAAGGTCATGTATCAACACATACTGAAGCTAAAAGTAGAGAATTCAAAAACATTATGTGTCGACCTATCCATTTCATGTGTCGACACATACTGAAAGAATTTTGACGAAATCAAAATTTAAATGTATGTTTCAACCTATACGAATTTAGTGTCGACACATAATGTCAAAAGCAAAAGAAAAAATGACACTTATGAATTTTGAATAACTTTTGTTGGCTCAATTTGACTCATGCATGACTAATTGATGAGATACTTATGCAAATGATTGTTTTTCATGATTTTCTAGCCAAATAACATGCAGGCACACAAATGTAAGCATGATAAAATAAAATACATGGATCATGTGTGGAGATATTATGAATGATATCATTATAAGCATATTACATGAAACACACAATGGTTACACTAGAAATTTTTGGAAATTAATACTCATAACATGTATCATACACACAATATGTCACATACAATTAAGTCATAAACAAGTAAAAAGGAAACTTACTAACAAAGAAAAACTTGAAACAATATTACCTCACTGTACGAGTGATGGAGGATGTGTCGCGGTGAAATTTGGATACCAAACTATTAATTAATTTGAATCTTTATTCATTTGCAACCGAACTTTGATTTGTCCAAAGGAAGGGATAAAGATCGAAATTCCCACAATGCAATGCAAATGCAAAGTTAGATTGTTTAGGTTCGGGGGTTGGTTAAACTTAGGAAAGGTACTAGCATCCTAAGTTTCTGTAGTACTCTACAGGAACCTCTTGTTTTATGTTTGTTTATTGCTAAGTGTTTATCTGCTTAATGGTTAAAAGACCTAGGGGTTTATTTCTAAGTATACTCGATAAGATGTCGCATCTTATGCCTACATATCCTTACGGGAGTGGAATCAGAGTATGTTGTAGTTTACCCTAAAGAGTTTGAGGAGATCTTTGACTGTGGTCAAAGTTCCTACGGGTTTAGGGTAGTTGTTTTGATTGGGTTTAGGAGAAGAGACGAGTCTTCATTTTAAGGGAGAGATAACCACCACGAATGTAAGGGGGGGGGGGGGGGTTGTAGGAAAATGGTCTTTGCATCGTCTTAAGAAAAGGGCTTAAGTACTCGGATTGTTTGACGAGTGTGCCTTTATCGCTCTTAAGGCAAAGTCCCTACATGTTTGATTGTATTGTTGTGGGGGTGGAGATTATATCTCACTTAAGATGATTAACATCTATTCTCTATTGTGTTTGAAAAGTTGTATTGATTTGTTTGTTTGTCTAATTTGTAAAGATTAAGACAAGGTCCTTCCTATGGGGTAGGTCCTAAACTTAAATGATCAACTTGAATGAAATCAAGGATCGAAGGGAATATGATGCAAATGATGTGCAACTACACACAACGTTGAATTATGTGTAGGTTTTTCCTTTGGACGAAATGCGATGCAAAAATGTAAATGCGGTAATATAAATTGCAAAACAATAAATCCATACACACGCATGAAAGCGCTAGGTGAGTGTGTGTGCATTGTGGATAAATAAGAGCAGGTAAGAATAAAGCATACATACGCATGAAAGCGCTAAGTGTAGGTGCATGTGTCGTGAGTGCATGATTGATTTGTATTTTACGCGGTTGATTGATTTTAATTGTCTGATTTGATTTTAGGCGAGGCTTTTAAGTAAAATGTTATAATATGCTAAATGATTTAATTTTATTATCTAAAAACTTAAGTGAAATGATTTATCCCTTTTAAAAAAAAAACTATGGCTACTGTGAAGGATTAATTTATTGATCATGAAATAAAATAAAAGGGTTATCTTTACCATTTGTTTTTAAAAGTTAATTAAATATTAGAGGTTTTATTATTAATTAAATAAATTGACAAATAGGTGTGACTTATTTATAAAAAGTTATAGTAAATAAATACTTACTTAATTAAAAAATATTATTAAGTTGAAAAAGTTAATTTAATCAATTAGCAAAATATTTTTGCTATGAATTAATAGGATTTAAAAAAATTAGATTAATAAAAAATGTTAATATTATAAATTGGATAAAAAACAAATTATTAATTATTAATACAAGGTCAAATTATTAAATAAATTGGTGCATATATAAAAAACTAGTTAATAAATAAAAAGTTGTAGTAGTTATTTTAATTTAAAAACTGATTATAATGGATATTAGTTAATTATTACTAAAAGAAAAGGACTAAAATAAGATTACTTAAATCAATTTTTAAAAGATAGTTAGTTTAACTAAAAACATTACCAGGTTAATTAACAAAATAAAATAAAGGTTAAGTGATTTAAATAAAATATAGCAGATTAACTAAGATTTAAAAGATAATTAGAGGGTTAATTAGGTTAATTAAGTGATGGTTAGTGGGTGTGTGTGGTGTTAGTGTGTGATTACAGCATAAACGAGGGATTAACAAAATAGGGTGAAGCGATGAACCCTAATTTCCCAGCGAATCCCAAATCCCCTTTTCCTTCTCCGCCGTCAATCCCACTCGATTTCATCTCTCACTCTAAACCGCTCTCCCTCATCTTTTGAATCCTTCTTCTTCTGAATCCTGAAACACAACAAACAATCAGCAAGTTCAATACTTTTTGCAAGAAAATGAGAGTTTACCGAAGATTGGTGAAACGGTGTTGGAGGCGATGCTTCGTCGATTGGTGTTTGCGGCGGTCGGAAGCGATTTCGTTGACTCACTAAGATAAGTCACTTTGCTCAATTTTTCTGTTACGAAATTAGGTTTGTTGTAGCTGTGATTTTTTATGACAGTTTTTTCTCTCCCCTCTTTTTCGATTTGAAACCCCTCCCTTTATAGGCGAGTTGGGCTGGATCTTTAGAGCATTGATTGAATTTCTAATTTATTGACATTAAAACCTTCCATTCTAGTGTTGGACAGGATTCAAAAACCTTCCTTTTGTGTCGATTGAGTTAAATGTTGTTGATGGAAGATCATTTTCTGCAATTTGATTTGGGGGATCCTTAGTTGATGCTGAGGAATATGAATAGGATCTTTTTAACATATGGGATATTCTTCGATCAATTACTAATCCATGAATTGCGATTTTGGCAGGTGCAGATAGCGGAAGATATTGGGCCAGGGGAAGTGAACAGCCCAGAGTAATACCAATTCAGTTTGTTTTTTTGGCGTCTGATACACTTCGCGACGAATTCGACCGATACACCTCGTGGTGAACTGCAGTCCCTCTGATACTCTTTGGTGAGGACTCTCACAATGGTGCTAGCGAGTATCACCTTCAAACGTCTCTCTTGTGAATAAAACTGAGTGCAAGATACGTTGTCTTGTGGATTACGTGCGTTAGTAGTTGCAACGTGATGTGAGTGAATAGAAGAGTAAGGTTGTCATTTCTTTTCAATTTAATTCTTCACTCCTATTTTCAGGTCAGACTGAATGCGTATCTGACATTGTTTTTCACGTGCTTGATGATGATGTTTGGGGAACAGGAGTAATGTATCGTGCAAGTCATAGCTCTCATCATGGTTGCCAATTGATCAAAGTCAAACTGCATGAGCCGGTGGCCGGGAAAGCAAGAGAATACATATAGCCAGGAGGGCATACGACGTACTAGGTGCATCATGTCTTTCTCAGATTGTCAATTGCTTGAAATTAATTATTACTTTAACACGACGCCTTTGATCAGGGTTCAGGATATGTGGAGTATCGAACCTCGCTTGGGAAAGTTGTCCCTGTGGGGTTGCCTTAATTCAAGTTTGAGCATCTCTGCTACCAGGATCCCAACAAAGGTGTTACAATCTTGTTACTAGTGGGGTAATGCTTGAGAGTTCTCACGCGCGTCAGGTTCTTAGAGGTATGCTGGCCCCTTTCTACCGTCTTGTTGAAAGCCTAGTGTTGCAACGTGCTTACCGTTCTGTTGCCATCTCGCAGGTATTGGCTTCATCGGCATGTTGCAGTCAGAACTAAGCCTTAACCTCTTGGCACAGGGTGTCCCATTGTAATGGTGATAACAGGACTTGTAGTCTAAGGAGAAAATATGAGGGTACGAAGAGAACAACTTCCACGACAGGCTTCCCAATGAAACAATCAACTTCGCGTGGCCTCCAGCTGACGGGTAACCTCTTATATCGTAGTTAAAAGAGTTTCCATGAGGTTTCATGCTCTGCCTACGACTCAAGCTGCCTCACTCCTTTAATAACCAGGTCTTTGGGATGTTTGGTTGTAAACTTCAAATCTTCCATGTTTGCTCAGGTTTGGCATTGGTGGTGGCTGCGTGATCTACTATTGGGCTGAACTGCTCAATCCTCTACTAATGATAATAGCTTCGTTGCAGTGGGTGTGATGCTGCTCTTGACTATAATTACTGTTGTGCCCAAGTATTTCTGTTGGTTCCTGATTATTAGTCACTGATTGTTGCTTTCACTCGTGAGTTGAGAAGTAATAGCATGGGGGTTCGTTTCAGGATGCTTCGCTGCCAGGATAACTTGCCTTGTAATACCCAGCTAATCTCGTTGCTTCAGCCACCACTTTCTGGAAGGTATCGCCTTGGACTTTGTTGTTTCCAGTTGAAACTCTTCCTTAGGAGCCTGCTCCTTGGATTATCACACCTTTGTTCCCCTTCTCTTAATTCAATCTGCAGGTTAACTTTGGTTTCGCAACCGCGTGCATAGACCCCTTGGGTTCTCATGGATTTGCGGTATGCCATAGTTGTGCTATTGTGGGTCTGTTCACTGTGGTTTTTCTGTCTAAAAAAAATAGAATCCAAATGATTAGTTTTGATGTCTGTTACTTGTTTGCCCTGTTAATTCAGATGTGAATCTGTTTCCAACCAATCTTAACTCCTCTGTTGTTGTTTTCTCTTATAGGCATGTTATGCAGGTGAGAAAAGAGAATGTATGCGTTGCTGGGAGGATTGCCGGGAGGCTTTCGTAAGCTCCTCAATCTGTTGTGCGAACTCTCATTCTCCTTTGACAAGCTGGTTTTGGATTCGGATGAACTTCCTTCACACCTGGGGTTCAAGACATCAGTTGTGTTCAAATTCTGGGTTTTGAAAAATTGGACCCTTATAGGAGGATTCTCTGTAACTTTGTACTCCGTTGTAATATGTATCTGGCTTGTGCTGAGCTTACTTTATGGAACTTGGGATTCAATTAATGTTGGTTTCTTTTTAATTGGAAACAGCCTTTTTTGCAATTATGTCGACTCTTGTAGAAATATGATGAAATTCCTTTATCGTAATCATAACTTATTGCTTTCGCGAGACGTACCGAGGTTTCTTGGATTCCCGGAATTATCGCGAATTGTACCTTGTTAAACGACTTATAAAAGCTTGCCCAAACTGCTTGTAAAAATAATGACTCCAGCACATACACTTCTTGTGAAGAAGAGGAGCTCCTTGGTTTTGAAAGACAACGCTTGGCGGTCTTGAAGTTGGCGTAAAGTATCGTTCTTATAATTGACCCATTATAACACAATTACGACTCCAACTCATGATTAGTATGAATTTCCCTTAGGATCCAATTATTTATACGTAATCAGATTGTCTTTAACTTCAGAGTCAGATAAAATTCATTGGGCTCGACTCCGCTTGCGAGCTTGTTGTGAACCTCGATACCACCTGGCTCGAGATGGAAGAAACCACACGAGAGTTTTCCGGAACCTACCGTTGATTGGTTAATACACCTATACAGGCTGGTTAGCCATAATAACCATGCGTACAACAGTAAAAGACAATACAAAAAAAAACGATGGAGGTGGGGGTCCTGAGGTCAAAAATTAGGGTGCGACAGATGCCCCTATTTAAGTTACTTCTATCCGGAGATATGGAGATCGAAATCTTCGTCTCGGTGAGATAGGAGGGACTTAAATACAGATACTGCACGAATTTTTGGCTCTAAGATACCACCGAATGCAGAAGGTATGCAATGATATGAGAATGCAAGGTAACGGTTCTGTGAGGAAAAGGTCACAGGGGAAAACTAGACACGACTCTTAGACAAAAGAGCAACAGATACACCAAGGGTATGGCGATTTAAACAACAGGTGAGAAACTTATTACCATAATGTAGTTGTTGGTAGTAATCCGAATGGATTGAGTCAATGGTTCAGTTTTATTTGTATTCTTTTTTCTCGTTTTTTGTATATCCTTTCCTTTTGGAACTCAGCTTGAAATAGTAAAATGCATAACTTCCCCGAGCGTCACGATAAGGGTACCATGAGCTGGTCTCAGTCTCTATTGCAGAACTTCCCCGAGCGTCATAGTATGGGAACTATGAGCTGGTCTCAGTCTCCATTGTAGATCTTCCCCGAGCGTCATAGTATGGGAACTATGAGCTGGTCTCAGTCTCTATTGCAGAACTTCCCCGAGCGTCATAGTATGGGAACTATGAGTTGGTCTCAGTCTCCATTGTAGAACTTCCCCGAGCGTCATAGTATGGGAACTATGAGCTGGTCTCAGTCTCTATTGCAGAACTTCCCCGAGCATCATAGTATGGGAACTATGAGCTGGTATTAGTCTCCATTGTAGAACTTCCCCGAGCGCCATAGTATGGGAACTATGAGCTGGTCTCGGTTCCTTCCCGAAATGATGAAAACTCGCGAGAGCACCTTCATAAGGGGTTGTAATTTTGTAGATTGTAGATGTCATTGTAAACTGTAGATGTTACTGTAGATTGTAGATGTCGTTGTAGACTGTAGATGTCGTTGTAGACTGTAAATGTCGTTGTAGATTGTAGATGTCGTTGTAGACTGTAGATGTCGTTGTAGATTGTAGATGACGTTGTAGACTGTAACTTGTAATATGGAACTTTGTAGATGTAATTTGTCATTGTAAATTTTCGGCTGTAAGCCATGAGGTACTGGAGGTTGCAAAACTTCACCGGGGATCTTCAGGAGAGATGTGAGCCGGTTAATTTGCAAAATATGTCTTCTTAAATAAAGAGAGATGTCTTGTAGTGTCTTCGGCAAACTTCTCTGATGGATTTACGAAGAGATACCATTTAGACTTGTGCAGCGAACTCACTGGGGATGGACAAACTGTCTTGAGGAGACTGCCATTTGTCATCTTTGATAGAAAACCTGATCGAACAAGTTGCTCAAATAAAGAGATCTCTTGTAGTCTAGGTATAAATTGCCGATAAGATCTTGTAATATTGCTGGAGAAAGTATCTTATCTTTGACGATGATCTCCATAAAATTCTTCTTTGGAAGCAAAAGTGCAAAATAAATGCACGCTTAATCCATGTTCAACAGTTGGAGGTGTCCACAGTGTGATTGTCACGGACCGAAGTTCAATTCAGGAAATAACTGAAGAGAAAGACTCGACCATTCATGTATGAACTCAAATGGGATTTAACTAAAGCAACCGTCTTCCACGAGGATCAAACTCTATGGGGAAATAGAAATATTGTGCTTTTTCTGCTTAGGGATGACAATTATACTTGGAAGGAGAAGACACAACCCAGTCCTTGGGGATAAACGCGACCAAAGTGATAGAACAAACAGACATAAAGATGCAAAATGCATATGCCATGCTATTTATATGCTATGCGTATGCTATATGCCGTCATTGACACGCAAATGGAAAGAGGAAACCAGACATGAAATAAACATCTTAGAACAAACATCCGACCAATCCTCGAAGATAGAAGCACTGCTGGGGGATAGATGGAGATACTCGAACTGAGGTCTCATAAGGGGTAAGATATATATCCACTTCAATGGAGAACCCTGGGTTAATAAAACTGTTGAATATATCAGAGTCAAAACTTCATGGGGATGCAACAAACATCCACCTTGTCGGGGAAAACTGGCGTTATGAAAGACCCACTAAGGAGGGAAATAACGTTCACTTCATTCGGGAAGGTAAAGTTTAGCAAATCACTGGAGAAACAAACAGGTCACCCACATTTATCATCACTGCTTAAAATAGAGATCCATCGGAGGAATAATGGCCATTTGATGTAAAATTCACCAGGGACATGAAGAATGTTGTGAAAACCAAGTAGTTTTGTAATAGTCGCCATTTTGGACAATAGGTGTTGTGAGTGGATGACGTGCTATTCATTTCTCAAATTCCCCAGAGTACATGCTTTATGAGAAAAAAATTCGTTCCAAGAGGATTTTATAGAGAACAGGGAGTTCAATTGCCCCACTATTTTCAAACTCTTTGAGAGATTGTCGAATCTCGACGTAACTGGCCCGGATTGACGGTGTTACGTATAACTGAGTCTTCAAAACTTACTTCTGAGAAAGTCAGACTTGCATTAGTAGACAACATGGAAAGTAATTGCCCCTGTTCAACATGGTCTTCAAGTTTCATCATTGATGTCTATATGCAAACTTTCTAATATATCAGGCAGAATCAACACGCATGAAATGTTAATCCTGAAACTGTTAATGCAATATATATGTTTGTCTTGAAGTTTTTTTTGAAAAAGATATCACGATAACTTGTGACCGAATCACTAGTTAGGATATGAGTTTAATTTATAAAGCCAACATCAAATTGAGCATAACTCATAGGAGTCAGGAAACGTCATCTCATCGAGTATGCTTTCAAAATAAACCCTACTTCAATTAGGTCTTTTAAAGGTTGTATTGTGGCCTGGTTCAAGGTTTTAAGAAACAAAGGATAAAGGCTCAAAGTTTATTTGTACCCACCCCTTATTCATGATGTTCTCCAGTCCTATGTTCAGTTAAACTTGATACGAGCACTCATCTCTCAAGAGGATTTTGATATGCTGAGAATTCAATCGAGGATTTGGACATGGCAGTCACTCACCTATTTTCTTTTGGTATTTGATCACGCGACTTTGTTCTTTACTAAGGATATTTCCTTGTGATCCTTGTTTTTTTCTTTTTGCATTTTCCTTATTCCCTAACTTTTGCCTGAACGAAGTCTTTTGAATTTGACTTTGAAGTCCAGCGGGATATCTTAATTTTACCTAAGTCTCCTTCATAGGTTTTAACTTGGTGGACTTTTCTTTTTATTCATTTTTCATAATTTTGAACAGGTCGTGTGATCCTAAGTCATTTTGATCTTTTTGAAAAGATTGTGACTACCCCACTCTTTGGATAGTTGAGGGATATTCGTTCGTGTTTTTTTTTACTTCTAGCCTCCTAATATGTTAGGGTAGATAAAATGGATTCTCGAATGTTCATTTCTCCTTTTTTAGAGTCTGATTGCTCGATCAACTTAACTGAAAAACTACCCTGCCCCAGGTTAAAATTGAGGGTTTTTGTGGGGAAAAAAACTCCTACTTCAAGGCTCAAAGGGGTTAAAGAGGGATTATCTTCCTTATATATCCAGTGTTTAGGATTTGAAACAATGCCTTACATCATCAGCAGTGTTTCATTCAAAAGCATACGACAGAAATTTTTTTTTACGTTTTTATTCGTCATCCTCCTCCCAATTCTCTGTCAAAGCAAGAGATTGGATAAAGTTGGCATTATAAATTATGAAAAATAATTTTATGAGTGAAACGAATGGATTTCTTCAAGACAAACATGTTTAATGCATTATCGTTCAAGAAAAAAAGTTCCTGCATGCCAATTATGCTTTTATAATCAAAGAAATGAAATACATATAAGAAAACAAGACGAAACCGCCTGACCGGCCCTTCTAAAGAATTTTATCAACACAACATTGTTTCATTCAAGACTGGGCTTTCTCAAATTGTCGTTGATCATCTCTTGAACTTTTCTTGGAGAACTTTTCATTCTTCAATCGAATTCCCCACTATTCCATCATGAAATTCATAGCTGGTGTTCGAGTCGATCCTCTTAATATGGATAATCTGAGGGTGTGGTATACACCGTGGAAACTGGGATTTCTTTCATCAACTTGAACACACAGGTTATCTGGCACAGGCTGACATTGTATAGGAGTACCCACTTGTTGAATATTGTCATCAGAGGGAAGATCAAGTATCAGATTGGTCCTCACTCCGAAGCCAGTCATGGGATCCATATCCTTTGTTCTTTTTACTATCCTTCAATGGTTGCTTCGAGTTTGGTCAGACAATCAAGATGTCACTGACAAGACAGAGACAGAAGACAAGATGAGCCACAGCCGAGACACATGCACATGCAAATGCTAAATGAAGGATGCTAATGCAAAAATGCAAAATGTAGGATGAAAGGTTTCATGGAATAAATGTTTACAGAATATCGAAGAAAAAAAATTCATCTACTATTTATTTGACATCGGATTACAGATAAACATTCTTAAAAGAATCCTGACATAAAAGCTAAGAAAAAGTCCTAAGGAAGTCTTGTATTGCTTCTTGAACTGCTCTTCTAGCTGGACCTTTTGAGTACAAGCTTGTCCATGATCAAATTCCAAGGAGTAGTCTGATAAAGGAAAATAAATCCTCTATCTCTTGCTTTTCTTGTCAGAAGTTTTGTTGTCCACTTGGATTTTTTTAGGAATAATAAAGGTCCCTTGTTCCTGTACTTGAATTTTTCCACCTTCCTTATGAAATCCAAATTAGGGATCTTAAAAGAATGTATCAAAGTATTTTCTTTTGTAATCCATATTGGCCCTACGATGTTTATAAATAAAGTTGGATTCCATGAAACCTATTCAATATGATGCTATATGGATGCAACAAACACAAGTAAGCACACAAGGACACAAAGATAAACAGTCAAGGGGACCCTAGGTTCTCAACGAGCATGGAGCAAAGGTATACCCATTCCCAAAGGTTGTGGACTAAAGGTCGTTTGTACCTGCAGAACAAGGGTTCTAAAGAGGTGCCCAAAATCATTAGTCCATCTTTCGGATATTATCAATTTCCCAACTAACTCGGGGATTAATAATATTCTCAAGAGAACTTCTTTTGAGTGTAGCATCGCGTAGCACTATTTCGGGACTTACTCCCTCATAGCCTCGCACTACGTCCTAATAAAGGCCAAAGTGGGGTTAAAGTTAACTACGGTCCTTAGCATCACGGACTCCAATTGAGAATAGTAAAAGTTTTCACGACTAAACTCGTTCAACTGAACTATTTTCAAAAGGGTCTCAACTAAGCGGGATTCTCGAGTCAGCTTAGTCGGGACTCACTCCCTATAAGCCTCATCGAATATATCACCATCCTATTATAATTTCTCTCAAGTCCGGGTGTAGGACTTTGCTCACCACTCAGAGATAATAACCTAAAAGAAATAGATAAACAATTATATAAATAAACAGATATAAAGCAATAAACAAGTAAATAAAACAAGTTAGGGGAAACCCACTAAGGCAGATTCCCCAGTGAAGTTGCCATTTCTGTCGCGGTGAAATTTGGATACCAAACTATTAATTAGTTTGAATCTTTATTCATTTGCAACCGAACTTTGATTTGTCCAAAGGAAGGGATAAAGATCGAAATTCCCACAATGCAATGCAAATGCAAGGTTAGATTGTTTAGGTTCGGGGGTTGGTTAAACTTAGGGAAGGTACTAGCATCCTAAGTTTCTGTAGTACTCTACAGGAACCTCTTGTTTTATGTTTGTTTATTGCTAAGTGTTTATCTGCTTAATGGTTAAAAGACCTAGGGGTTTATTTCTAAGTATACTCGATAAGATGTCGCATCTTATGCCTACATATCCTTACGGGAGTGGAATCAGAGTATGTTGTAGTTCACCCTAAAGGGTTTGAGGAGACCTTTGACTGTGGTCAAAGTTCCTACGGGTTTAGGGTAGTTGTTTTGATTGGGTTTAGGAGAAGAGACGAGTCTTCATTTTAAGGGAGAGATAACCACCACAAATGTAAGAGGGGGTTGTAGGAAAATGGTCTTTGCATCGTCTTAAGAAAAGGGCTTAAGTACTCGGATTGTTTGACGAGTGTGCCTTTATCGCTCTTAAGGCAAAGTCCCTACATGTTTGATTGTATTGTTGTGGGGGTGGAGATTATATCTCACTTAAGATGATTAACATCTATTCTCTATTGTGTTTGAAAAGTTGTATTGATTTGTTTGTTTGTCTAAGTTGTAAAGATTAAGACAAGGTCCTTCCTATGGGGTAGGTCCTAAACTTAAATGATCAACTTGAATGGAATCAAGGATCGAAGGGAATATGATGCAAATGCCGTGCAACTACACACAACGTTGAATTATGTGTAGGTTTTTTCTTTGGACGAAATGCGATGCAAAAATGTAAATGCGGTAATATAAATTGCAAAACAATAAATCCATACACACGCATGAAAGCGCTAGGTGAGTGTGTGTGCATTATGGATAAATAAGAGCAGGTAAGAATAAAGCATACATACGCATGAAAGCGCTAAGTGTAGGTGCATGTGTCGTGAGTGCATGATTGATTTTTATTTTACGCGGTTGATTGATTTTAATTGTCTGATTTGATTTTAGGCGAGGCTTTTAAGTAAAATATTATAATATGCTAAATGATTTAATTTTATTATCTAAAAACTTAAGTGAAATGATTTATCCCTTTTAAAAAAAAAACTATGGCTACTGTGAAGGATTAATTTATTGATCATGAAATAAAATAAAAGGATTATCTTTACCATTTGTTTTTAAAAGTTAATTAAATATTAGAGGTTTTATTATTAATTAAATAAATTGACAAATAGGTGTGGCTTATTTATAAAACGTTATAGTAAATAAATACTTACTTAATTAAAAAATATTATTAAGTTGAAAAAGTTAATTTAATCAATTAGCAAAATATTTTTGCTATGAATTAATAGGATTTAAAAAAATTAGATTAATAAAAAATGTTAATATTATAAATTGGCTAAAAAACAAATTATTAATTATTAATACAAGGTCAAATTATTAAATAAATTGGTGCATATATAAAAAACTAGTTAATAAAAAAAAAGTTGTAGTAGTTATTTTAATTTAAAAACTGATTATAATGGATATTAGTTAATTATTACTAAAAGAAAAGGACTAAAATAAGATTACTTAAATCAATTTTTAAAAGATAGTTAGTTTAACTAAAAACATTACCAGGTTAATTAACAAAATAAAATAAAGGTTAAGTGATTTAAACAAAATATAGCAGATTAACTAAGATTTAAAAGATAATTAGAGGGTTAATTAGGTTAATTAAGTGATGGTTAGTGGGTGTGTGTGGTGTTAGTGTGTGATTACAGCATAAACGAGGGATTAACAAAATAGAGTGAAGCGATGAACCCTAATTTCCCAGCGAATCTCAAATTCCCTTTTCCTTCTCCGCCGTCAATCCCACTCGATTTCATCTCTCACTCTAAACCGCTCTCCCTCATCTTTTGAATCCTTCTTCTTCTGAATCCTGAAACACAACAAACAATCAGCAAGTTCAATACTTTTTGCAAGAAAATGAGAGTTTACCGAAGATTGGTGAAACGGTGTTAGAGGCGATGCTTCGTCGATTGGTGTTTGCGGCGGTCGGAAGCGATTTCGTTGACTCACTAAGATAAGTCACTTTGCTCAATTTTTCTGTTACGAAATTAGGTTTGCTGTAGCTGTGATTTTTTATGATAGTTTTTTCTCTCCCCTCTTTTTCGATTTGAAACCCCTCCCTTTATAGGCGAGTTGGGCTGGATCTTTAGAGCATTGATTGAATTTCTAATTGATTGACATTAAAACCTTCCATTCTAGTGTTGGACAGGATTCAAAAACCTTCCTTTTGTGTCGATTGAGTTAAATGTTGTTGATGGAAGATCATTTTCTGCGATTTGATTTGGGGGATCCTTAGTTGATGCTGAGGAATATGAATAGGATCTTTTTAACATAGGGGATATTCTTCGATCAATTACTAATCCATGAATTGCGATTTTGGCAGGTGCAGATAGCGGAAGATATTGGGCCAGGGGAAGTGAACAGCCCAGAGTAATACCAATTCAGTTTGTTTTTTTGGCGTCTGATACACTTCGCGACGAATTCGACCGATACACCTCGTGGTGAACTGCAGTCCCTCTGATACTCTTTGGTGAGGACTCTCACAATGGTGCTAGTGAGTATCATGTTCCAACGTCTCTCTTGTGAATAAAAATGAGTGCAAGATACGTTGTCTTATGGATTACGTGTGTTAGTAGTTGCAACGTGATGTGAGTGAATAGAAGAGTAAGGTTGTCATTTCTTTTCAATTTAATTCTTCACTCCTATTTTCAGGTCAGACTGAATGCGTATCTGACATTGTTTTTCACGTGCTTGTGTTGCACCCTAAAATTTGCCCAACCTTATTCCTTGGTTTATGTTTCATTATCATTAGCATTTGCATATAGAGTCATGTACATAGACTAACCATCTGCATAGCATAAGCATAGCAAGTCATTCAACAGGGGACCAATCATTATTCTCATCTCTAGAGGCCTATCAAGAGGTTATTATTCCAATTCAACTTCATTCAAGTCATCAGGAAAGAATTTGAAAGCAAAGAGGTCAGCAGATCAAGCCTTGAGTCCATCTCCTAGCTGAGGGTGTCTGAGGGTCAACAGGAGTTGAGCTGTGAATTGAAGGCATGGAGAGTATCTAGACATTATGAGAGACTTAGAAAGTCATTTGGAGAAGGAGACAAATCATTGATGAGAGCACAAGAGCTACAGTTGAAGACAGTCAACTAGGGTTTCATCTGGGTCAACCCTAGGTCAACCCTAGGTCAATTGACTGATTTAAGGGGCATTCAAGTCTATTAAGGAGATGTGGGGTTCATCATTGGACATATAAAGAAGGATATGGAGATATGACAAGGAGAATTCAAGAGAAATCAAGGAGAAGAGGAGTTTCTAAATTAGGGTTTCTCTGTAAAATCCCCTAGTTTAGGTCAAATTTCCAAGCAAGATAAGTCAAAATGCTAGCTTCAAATGGCTTCTTGGCCAACATGAAACTTGTAGAGGATCTCAAGACCTTTAATTTGAGTGGTGGAAGACCTCAAGGAGATTTATAGAACTCAAGTTATGGTCCTTGCAAGTTACAGGTCATCTGAGGTATCTGAATTTTTGTCTGTGAAAGTGACTTGACTTCCAAGCTAGTTTTACCCCTCAAGGAGATTTCAAATGAATTCTTGGTCAACATAAGAATTGTTCCTCATTGTCTTAGCTTTCTAGAATGGTATAGCATGCCTTCATATGATGTGTGGAGCTCAACTTATGGTCTTGACAAGCAAAGGGTATTTTGGGCATTTGTGAATTACAGGTCATTTTAACCTATGTCCAAAACTCATACAAGGAGGCCTCAAATGGAAAAACTTACAACATCAAACTTGCTCCAAATGGGATTTTAAGTCTAGAAAGAAGGTCACAAATTATTGGAGAAGCTCATAACATGAAGTTGCATAATTGGTCAAAATATGAACTAAAATGGCTTATAAAGTGAATAAATTCAAGATGGAAAATGGTTTGGGAGATTTATGAGTCCAAATGGAGACTTCCAATATATGATTTTGAATGGAAAAACAATTCTAAGAACAATGGTTCAAACACTTTTTTGAGTTTAGAAGGAAAAAAGAAAGTTATCTTTGGTTACTTGTAATTGAAGAAACACTTCAAAAATGGATCAAAGTTGGAAAGCAAGGGAATGTGCAAGATGGATCTAGAATGTTCATATGAGATCTATATATTCATGAAATGAGAATTTAGCAAGGGTTGGCTTCATTTGCACCAAGAATTTCACAAAATTCTCTCATTCTTTCTCTTTGAAGTTTCATTCCAATCTCACATATTCTTCCCAAAATCATCATCCACATCAATTCAATCTTGTTCCATCATCATCCTAGATCAGAATTGAAGCAAAGTTTTGGTGATTAGGATCCATTTTCGTGCACTATCATCAAGAACATCAAAACTGCAAATTCCATTGGACAGCATAATTCAGGCCAAGTCTCATCCAAATCTTGCAAACAGAATCAAGTGCATCAAGGATTGATCAAGATCCAGAACCTAGAAGCTTCAGATCCACGAGTTCCATAGCTGTTTTCAAGCTTTTGCATCAGGTGAGTTTTCATTCACACAGCTCGATCTAGTTAGCTTAGCATGTTGTTGTTAGTTTAGATTTGATCTAGGTGGTTAGGAGAACAGTTAGGATGAATTTGGAGAGGATTGGTGACATTTGTTAGCAGGTGCCATAAACTGTTAGGGCTTGAATCTCTTAGATTAATGCATTAGAGTGTTAGCTTGATAGTGCAGATTAATAACCATTAGTTGTAGGTTAGCTTAGTGCAAGTTTGAGGGAGAATCGTGATGGTGCATCTCAGTGTATATCCATGGTGACCAGAGCTTGATGCCATCGGGTTGAATGATTTATTGAGTTTCAGACTGAATTAAGATCATAGGATTGTAGAGGGAGATATTCTGAGCATCTTTCATGTTGGAAGCATGTTGATTCATGGCCTGGTGATGGAGAACCGAGAGCTCGAATTGGAGCGTGCATGGAGTTTCATGGAAGATGAAACCCTAGGTTTCAGATGCAATGGGGAAGACATAATCTGGTCCGTTCCTTTGGCGTTGGACTTTTGACTTAGGGGAAGATCGGACGGCTGTTATTTGAAGCAGATTTTGGAGGGAGTTGACTGGGTGCCAAACGCACCGTTTCATTAATTGAAACGGGCGGGCCTCAGTTTGTATTGTTATCCCCACCCCCAGGTTGTGAGCCCAAACCAATTTCAACGTGTTATGCTTACTAGTTTCACCCCCCAGCTCGTTTTTTATTTTCATCAATTCTGAGTGTATTCTGGGCCTAGTGTAAAGCGCTAATTGCACCCCCTGGTTGCTGGCCCATCTTGATAATTAACTGGAGCGAATTTCTATTCTAACCCCCTTCCCTCATTTTAATTCATTTAATTTTTTAATTCCATTTTAATTTTTCATCAACTTTGAAAATTCATAATAAATCCATAAAAAATGCATTTCACTTCATTCTTTTTACATCATTTTCATTAAAATGTCTAGAAAATTTTCATCAAATAAAATTGCATTTTTATTTTTATTCCATATTTTTTCCATATTTTCTAAATAAATGTCATATTAAATAGCTTCATTTCATGCATCATGTTAATAATTTTTGTTCTCTTACATGCTTTATTATTTTTTGTTCATTCTTTTTAGGGTGTTTAGATGAGATATTCAACTTGTAGAAATATTTTAGTTCCCATTTTTAGAAGTTAATTTTAGGTGATTAAAATAGGTTTGAACATCATGAACAAAACTAGGGTTTTAGGTGATGACTTAGGAGTTTGATTTCATTTCCCTTAGGACTTAGGGTTTGAATAGATTAGTTATGGGACTATAGGGGCTATGGGTAGCTATTAGATCCCTTAAAGAAAAGTTAGGATTCCCCTACTGCTATTAATACTGTCTGTGTATCTGATTGTCTGGTGTGGTGTGCCCTCTGGAGATTATTGTTTGCTTGCTTGGGTATTGGGGTTTGTCTGGGGCGCTGGGGGAGCTGAAGAATGGTGAAGATGAAGCCACTGGAGATCCAGATGTTGAAGATCAACTTCCAGAGTTGAAGAGAAGATTCTTGCCAGTAGATGCTGAGGAGATTAGGGTTTAGAAGCTAGGCAGAGCTCTAGATTAGAAAGCTTGTTTCTCAAACATGGATTGCCTTGTCTGCATCCATTCTTCTCTGTGATTCAGAGTCTCTCTAAGACACTCACCCCCTTCCTTTGGAAGGCTTGGTGATAGTGTCTATGAGATAGAACTCTTGAGAGAAAATGTCTCTTGTGTTAGAAGCAGTCTGTTCACCACCTTTGGTAGTCAACTGATTGCTTAACACCCAATTCACTCTTGTGACTGATCCCTCATTCTGGAGGTTTGTGCTTGAAGAAAAGCCATTGCAGATGGAAGATTGATGATCAAAGCCCTTGCCTGAAGGCCATGAAGATGGAGATTGATGCTTGTTGAAGCCTATAGCTGATTGGAGATTACTTGAAGCCAGATGTTGATTCAGAGCTGCTGATGCTGTTTCTTTTGCTGTTGTATTTCTTTGCTGATGTATTGATTGGTTTTCCTGACTGTATTGTTTGCTGTTTACCCTGTTGGGTTGAAAGTGAAGCCTGTTCACTTTTGCCTATTGTTTTCTAGGTTCGAGGTTGAGTGGGACTCCCTTGCCTCGCTTGTGCTGTTGCATCCATGCATTTTACTGCTTTACTGTATATATCTGATATTGCTTCTGTTTCTGCCTATCCCGTAGGATCTCTGTTTCTCTCTGTGCAAGAGAGGAGTATGATAGACACTAGGTCTTAACCCATGCATGATAACATTAGGTTAGTTTGTTTCCCTTCGCAACCGTAGGTTAGAGTTCTGTCTCTTTCTTTCTCAAAACAAACAGAAAAACACATAAAGATTTCAAACACAATAAAAGACACTTCTTCCGTAAAAGAATGTGAACTCATCAAAGCGTCATTTTTGTCCGCCGGGACTGTTAATCAGAAAAACCTTTTTTCAGAAAGAATAAAATTAACCAAGACAGACTTGTGTCGTACGTGGCCCGAACTACGTTTGCTCTGATCTTCCATGCAGTGTGGAAGTACGTAGGCATAGGATGCGATATCCTAGCGAGCAACCTTCCCCTCCTTTCCCGTAGGTAGGCGAACTACGTTGACTCTGATTTCTCGTTCCAGACGGGAATACGTAGGCATAAAGTGCGATACTTTGCCGAGTCATTTTTATTTTCATTTTATTTTCTTTTTAACCCTTAACCTTTAGAGTAGATAGAATAACAATCCATACCCGAAAACAAGCGTGGATCCCGTCGAGTACGACGGACGTGAGGGGTGCTAATACCTTCCCCTTGCGTAACCGACTCCCGAATCCAGGTTTTGGTTGCGACGACCATACCTTTCCCGTGTTGTGCGAGGTTTACTCTGAGCGTTTCCTTTCCCTCCCGTGGGATAAATAACGCACGGTGGCGACTCTTCTGTCAGCCGGCGCCGATTTTCGCAGTAGCGACAGCTGGCGACTCTGCTGGGGACCCAACGTCCCCTGGCTGCTAAGAACTGCGATGGTTCTTATGCATTTGGGATCCAACGTCCCTTGAGAGAGTCAATCCTAACGCTTGTTTTCCCGTCGAGGATTTTGTATGGAGTTATTTTATATTTCTAACCTTGTATTTTCAGCTTTATATATTGTTTATTATTGCTGTATCGGGGTGTGACGGGTGTTCTGGTATTGAGAGATAAGCCGGACCTGGGCTTGAGTGCACCTAGAATTAGAGTAGAAATTAGTGGGCGCCCGCTTGCTTTGCTTGCTTTGGTGTCCCATGAAATCTACACTCAGACGAGGTTCCTCTGGTTGGCTTCCTGTCCCTTCCTTTGGTTGGCGTGGGTTGCTGGTTAGTTGAATTGTCGACTCTGGGGACCGATCATTTGGAAGTTGGCTGAGTGAGGCCTCTTCAGGATTTGATGATGCCACTCCTTCTGGGAATCGTATCATCAACCCTGAAAGTCTGTGACGCCAACGACCGCATAGGATGCCGTACCTTGTGCCAGTTATAGGGCCACCCACCTGTGAGGGGATTTGGGGTTATGCAGGTAACCAGACCTTCAGATACCGGTTTGTTCTTGATCAGAGATCCTAGTTATTTATGGAGAGTTATGAGGTCTGTCAGAGACCATTTGGAGATGTGTTCTGAGGTCTGTCAGAGACCATTTGGAGATGTGTCCTGAGGTCTGTCAGAGGCCATTTGGAGATGTGTTATGGGGTATACCAGAGACCAGTTGGAGTTATGGTTTGAGGTCTGTCAGAGACCAGTACTGGAGCTTTGTGTTAGGTCTATCTGAGACCAGGGCTTGAGGACTTCTGGATGGTCTATCTGAGACCTTTCTTGATTGGGTTCAGGCTATTCAGCTACAGCTTTGGTCCCTGTTGCATGTTACTTGCATTGCATCACTGCATATCCATTACCATTTGCATTTCACTAACGTGTGTCTGTGCTGCAGGCGCATTTGCATTTCCCTAGTTCTAGTACCCAGACTTCTGAGTGTTTGATCATGACTAGCTTAAGGAGAACGGTTGCTTACAAATTGCCTACGCCTGATATTGTTCCTCTACTTGGGTTGATCTCTCTTGCTGATGAGGGTGTTCGTAGGAGCTTCCGGATGAGCTATGGTAGATTATTGAGATTGGTGTGCAAACCTACAGAGGTAGAGTTAGATGGGCTGTATGCTTTGATGCAATTGTACGACCCTGCTTTGAGGTGCTTTACGTTCTCTGACTTTATTATGGGACCAACCCTGGAGGAATACGCTGAGTATGTTGAGCTGCCCGTGCAGAACCAGGTTCCATTCATTCATTATGACGCCAAACCTAAGCCGGAGGAATTGGCAAAAGCCTTGCATGTTGATGCTTCTGAACTTGTGACTACTGTTTCCCGTGGAGTTCCAGGCTTCTCACTCCAATTCTTAGTTGGTAAAGCCCAAGAGTATGCCAAGAGCGGGTGCTGGGTTGCTTTCAATGCTGTGTCGGCCTTGTGCATTTATGGTATAGTTTTGTTCCCCAACATACCGGACTTTGTGGACTTTGACGCCTTCTATTTGTTTGCCGCTGGTAATCCTGTACCTACCTTACTCGGAGATCTCTACCACTCACTGCATTACAAGAATGAGAAGGGAAGAGGAAAGAATGTTCATCTGTGTGTGCCCTTGTTGAGTATGTGGTTTGAGAGTCACCTTCCTAAGAGAGGATCTGCTGCAGAGACTACAGTTCCAGTTGTTTGGCCAGAGCGTTTGATGAGGCTATCTTCCGAAGACGTTGTGTGGTTTGATCGAGACCTGTTGGGATCTGAGCTCATCTTCAGTTGTTCGGGGTACCCTAATGTGCCGTTGATTGGAAGAAAAGGGTGTATCAACTACAACCCTTCTCTATTCATTCGCCAGTTCGGATATGCGCTGAAGAATCCACCTCAGGAGGAAGAAGTACAGGAATCTCTGTACTTCACCGGAGACGTGAAGGGGGAGTTATTAGCCAAGTTGCAGCATGCCTGGACGCGTATTAACCGCAAAGGGAAGCCATTGTTAGGAAAGAATGACTGTCAGGCCTATGCACCTTATAGAGTTTGGATTCAGGAGAGGGCTAGTCAGTTGAAGATGCCGTTTCCAGATGCACCAATTCTTGTCCCCGTTCCGGTAGCAGAGCCAACTACTGTTTCTAGGGAAGCCTATGAACAAGTTGTGAAGGAGAAAGAAGCCTTGATAAAGATTAATGAAGGGTTAGAGCAAGAGTTAGCCCAAGTACGCAGCGAGAAAAACAAGGCCGTATATGCTTTCCAACAACAGATCGAGCTAGTAAACAGGTTAGGAGCTGAGTTGACCGAGGAAAAGAAAAAGCGCGAACGTCTGGGGCAAGAGTTCAGAAGCTCCCATGACATGCTGGAAGCCAAAAAGAAAGCGCTCGACGCAGCACACCGAGAGATATCTTCTTGCAACAAGACTTGGAATGCTACACTCACTAACAACAAGAAGAGGGAAGATAAGCTGAAGCAGCAAATTTCCGACCTCGAGGAGAAGTTGAAGTCTAGCATCAAGAAGTGTGAGGAAGAAGTGATGACCCGGTATAGTGTCCAGCATGCACTGAACAAGGCAATCAAATCCAGAGATGAAGCAGTGTCTCAGAAGCGAAAGCTAGAAGATTGCTTCGGAGAAGCAACATGGGAAGAAACTGCTGAAGACGTGCGCCGTGTCCTTAAGAGGAGAAACCAGCTTGTTGAAGGGCTGCTTGATCGACCAAGCCATCCGGAGACCAAGAAGTTGATAGAGGAGTACCAGACTTTTGGGAGGATTTGATCATTTCATTATTTGTATGCTTTATTTGCATAGTGCTGACCATCACCAGGATTGTTGGTTGAGGTCATGCCTTCTTTGTATTCTCAGTGATATTGAACCCTGGGCTTATTGATCTTCTCTGCAATATATGAGGCTTTTTATGATTCAGCTCCGATATTCCTATTGTCAGCACTGTCACTGCACCGGCACCTTCGCACTAGAACTGGGGGAATGAACTTCCCTAATGCACAGACACATTGCATTGCATTCATATACATATTGCATTACAGGTAATCTTTGAATGGTGTCTTATTTCCTGCTCTGTACCAGGTACTTAACAGGATTCCAGATCAACATCCGCACCGCTATTCTACACGCTCCAATTGTCGGAAAGTCATGGACCAAATTCAGAACGAGATGCAGGATGTGCGCGAGAAGCTCGCCCTCTTCATGCAGACCATGGAGGCTATAGCAAAAGGGCAAGAGAATTTGCAGGCCATGGTCCAGCCTCTGTTGGCTCGCAACGCTGGTCATGGTAATGAAGATCACCAGTCTGTCCGGGTTGATACTGCTCATGGAGACGGCACTCCCACGCCAGTGGCTCCGCCCGTGGTCAATATACCAGCCGATAATGTCAACAACGCTACCGCTGCTGCGAATGGTAACGTCGGAGTAGGGAATGAAACTGCTGTCCATAATGCTGGGCTGGGTGATGTCAATTTGGGAGATAATCTCGGAGGCAATGGCTTTGTCAATACTGGGTTCGGATTCAACGATCAGGGATTCGACAACGCTGGCAAGTATGGCTTTAATGCTCAAGGCTTTGGGCAGGATGGTTATGGTATGGTCAATCAGGGTTACGGAGGCTTTGGAAACGGAAATGGTACTGGATATATGGGTTTTGGTCCTGCTGGAGGTGTTCAAGGGTACGGCAACAGAGGCCGAGCTCCGGGGATGAATCAGATCAGAGCTGGACGTAATAATGCATATGATGGGTACGGGGCTGGAAACGGTATGTGGCAAGAGGATCAGCAGGAAGACGCCTTCTCCGGAGGAGGTTTTGAAGGGCCGATGGATGATTCCCAAAAGATTAGAATGCTGGAAGAGCAAATGAAGGGAGTCCTAAATCAGAGTGCTGTGGGACTGGACATGGCAACGATGGGCTTGGTACCTGGCTTGAGGGTGCCAATTAAATTCAAAGCGCCTGCGTTCGATAAGTACAAAGGAGACACATGTCCGAAAGTGCATGTACGAGCTTATTACAGAAAGATGTCTGCATACTCTACTGATGAAAGAATGCTCATGCATTTCTTTCAGGATAGTCTGTCGGGCCCTTCCTTAGAGTGGTACATGGGGTTGGAGCCAACTGACATCAAGACATGGAAGCAATTAGCAGAGGCATTTGTAGCCCATTACAAGTATAACAGCGACCTGGCGCCCAATCGGGTCCAGTTGGCCGGGCTTTCGCAGAAGAAGGGGGAGAGTTTTAAGGAGTACGCGCAAAGGTGGCGCGATATGGCTGCCAGGGTCCGTCCTCCGGTGGAAGATAAGGAAATGAACGATATGTTTGTCGGTACATTCACAGGGTTGTTTCATGATATGCTGTTTCATACGTCTCTGGCTAGTTTTTCAGACCTGATCTTGATGGGGGAAAAGATTGAGCGTAATATTAAACAAGGAAAGTTCCAAGTCGATGAATCAACTGCATCTGGCAGTAATAAGAAAGCTTGTGGTGGGCGCCGTCAGGGCGAGGCAAGCGCGGTATTTGGAGGCCGAGGCCGAGGCCGAGGCAGGGGAAGAAATCAATATCGTCAGCAGCAGCAAGTGTCGAGTGTTACTATTCCCTATCAACAACAACCAATCCAGCAACAACAACCGGTTCAGCAGCAGCCAATGCCACAGCAGCAGCAGCCTCAGCAGGGGGCACAGCAAGCTCAACGAAGATTCCAGGGTGGCAAACCGAGAAGAGTGTTTGAGAAACCTCCCTCAACCTATGCTGATTTATTGCAGACATTGTTGGGATTGAATCTGGTAGAGAAAAGAACCCTGGCACCAATAACGGGAACTCCCCCGTTCGGCTATGATGCAAATAGACACTGTGAGTTTCATTCTGGGGCCCCGGGCCACGATATAGAAGGTTGTCATGCTTTTAAGCACGTTGTGCAGGATCTTTTGGACAACAAGTCTATCAACTTCGGAACGGCAGTTCCGAATATAGTCCAGAAACCCATGCCTAATCATGGGGCGAACGCCGTGCTGACTGAGGAAGGGTTGAATCTGATTATGAATGTGGAGGATTTGAAGACGCCGCTGAGCGAGATAAAGAGCCGACTGTTACAAGGAGGTGTTTACCCGGGTTGTAATGAGTACTGTTTAGATTGTTGGACCCTAGCGGGGGGGTGTGAGGATTTGAAGAAAGGCATTCAGGCTTTGATTGATGAAGGTATATTGCAGTTTGACAGAACAGCAACTGATGAGCCTGCAGGGGCAGTAGTGGATAATCGGATTGATGTGGCCACAGTGACGATTCCGCGGAAGACGATCACTATTGCCGCACCAGCTCAGCGCCCACCGATTACCATAACTAAGGTCGGGCCAATCCCGTATGAGAACACGAGAGCAGTCCCATGGTCATATGGGCTAGAGGTGTATTGTGATGGGATTAAGATTGATGTCAACAAGCAGCCAGCGGAGATTGTGGATAATGTTGTTGGTTCAGGAGGCATGACGAGGAGCGGCAGGATCTTTATATCTCCTGAAGTGGAAGCCGAAAGGCTAGCGAAAGGAAAAGGGAAAGCGGTTGAGAATGTTCCGGTTCAAGCAAGT